>CM061921.1:34570953-35010868 GCA_031002005.1 Vandiemenella viatica
TAATGGAAGTACTTGCAGACAGTGGCGGCTCTAGACGTAGTGCCACTGTGACATGTCACTACCTCTAATCATGAATAAATAAGTTAAAAAATAAATGCAGTGAAAGAAAAATAAATATTTATAAATGCGGCATTCTCTACTCTACAGCTAGGGAAAGTATTGAACTCCATCTGTTGGCCACATCAGTGAACTGTTTCGCTGTCGTGGAGACAATTCTTGGATGGCACAGATCGCGCATGCACTCTAGCGTTTTCGTGGAATTATTCAAGGTCGGGGGTTCGCTTTGTTAATGGGGAATGGAGACAACTTCGTTCTGCCACACACTGCAGCTTGATAAAGTTAGTAATACTGCCGGCAGAGTGCAGCAACTGCCATTTTTGTAGCATTAAACCAATATTCAAACTTCTTTGCATTCAACTAAATATCCACTGGAACAGTGCTTCAGCCTGTTCGCTGATTACTGGTGGTCCGCGAATATAGTTCAGGAGTTCCACAGGCATAATATCATAAATTCTGGTACCATATTCGTACTGTATAAGGCTCTATGCCCAACATTTAAAAGCCTTGAATATTTCAATGACCCGGCAAAAATGTGGCATTTCCAGGATGAGATAGAACAGCATTGTTTCTACAACAGTCTATTCACTTCCATGTGGCGTCTAGAGATTAAGTAAATGACGGTTTACTAAGGATTTTAAGTGGGTATGAGGAACCGCGGTAAGATTGGTAACGCGAGTGGTGAAGTAAATAAAAATAAAAGGCATACGGTCTAGCGTCTTTTATTTTGGTTTATGTATGTAGGCCGGTGGTATAGTGTAGCGCCCGTCCTGTAGTAACATTATTATTTATCTGGTTATTAACATTATTATTTATCTGGTTTGGTCTGATTAACATGTAATTAACTTTTAATAGTTCACATCCAGTTTTATATCTGCGTTTTCATAGGATTCAAAATGTGGTTTTAGATTTATTATGTTATAATGATACATTTTAATAACAACAAAATAAAATTAGGCCCAGGGTGGAAGACATTAAAAAAGACAGAGGAAAAATTGCAGAGGTAACTGGCGACGGAGGAAGTAAACTCAGAAGAGGAAAATGAAGTTGCGTAATCGTCGTCCATAGGCGGCTGAAACGAAAAGGAGAGAAAAAAAAAAAGGCCTGTGTGAGTTAGTGGCCTACAGCATTATTTTTGAAAATTTACTCGTCCTCGGGTTGAAAAAGGTTTGGATACGCTGTCCTAGAAGATTTGTCAATGCAAGCAGGCAATATTGTTTTTTTCTTAGATTCTCTGAATGAGAATTACATAAGTTTATGAATGCACGTAACAAGAAACGATTCTCAAGAGAAATGTGTTCCACTGCCGTCGTGGTCATCGAAGGCAGTGCCGGATAAGAAAGTATGGGGTCCTAGGCACTCTCAAAAATTGTGATTCCCTCTGTTTTTGAAATTAATTATATGTATTTTATAAGTTCAAAGGAAAGGTTTTGTAGATGACTAATAGAATTTATCATATTTTTATTCAATTAACAAATGAATTTTACAATTTATCATACACTACTATGAAACAAAAAAATTAATTTCCATGCTTTTCATATAATTTTGATTGTTTTATTCTGGATGATTTTATTTTTATTTAGTGAAAAAAGTGAACTTTCAGGGAGCCTTCAAAAATCAGGGGCTCCAGGCTACTGCCTACTCATGCCTAGTCCTACTTTTTGGGTAATCCAACACTGCTTGTAGATCAACTTGTCGGTTTTTGGCTAATCACTAATTGTTTACCGTTTGGTCAATTTTTAAACATTTATCATTGATTAATTTCAAAATCATTTAATTAATCCGGCAGTTATTGCAGGTTATGAGACTTTCATACGTTACAAATCTTTATATAGCGAGATTCTTACTCTGAGCTGTTTTTCACCTTTCACTTAAATGATGATCAGTAAGCCGCGGAAACATTCAGTGGCGAAGCACTAAGATCACCCCCGACGACATGGATTTTGGGAACTTTTTTTTTTTTTTGTTGTTCTTATAAGGGCGGCATTCTGGAGTAATGAGCCCCCCCCCCCCTCCAATCAAACCAAAATCCTGGATCCGCCACTAGAAACCTTTTGTTGTTGCTACTACCTGAGCAATCACTTCGGCTGCCACTGCTTGCAGAAGGCTGAATTTGTTAATTTTGGGTAATTTTTGTTTACTGCCTTCTTTTCCCTTGCGCTTTTTTCTTTTCATAAAAGCACCACTGGGTTTCCTTAGTTATCAATACTTTTAGTTTCCTAATTGATGCAATACCACGTAACACCATACGTACTTCAATAAAACTTTGGAAACTAAACAGACTGAATGATTATTGAGGTGACTCGTGTGCGCTCGAGTACTCACTGGCGTTATTAGAGGAGAAACGTAATGCTACTGAAGGTTAGGCCACACTTGATCGCATCAAGCACGCACTGACATTTTTTCTATTGTTGGCACTTACTCGATTGAAGTTACTTCAAACGAGACCGCCTTGCTGTCCAACACTCGGCCGACACCCCACCATCACCTACTGTGATTAGTTTGGTTTACTTTTGGACATTGACAGTACAGTGTTGGCATGGCAGATGTGTAGAAGCGTATAGAGCATAGGTTCCCAACCTTTTTTGACCTACCGCCCCCTTTTCGAAAAAAAATATATTCACCGCCCCCCTGTTTGAAAAAAAAACAGCACCGACGTTATTTGTTGTTGTAATCAACGTTGTGTAATCCATAGCGCTTTAATTTAATTGGCTTGTTGCCCACTTCTTCAAACAGTGATTTGATGGCAGCCCTCTTAGGTGAATTGGACTATATTAAATATTGAAAAACAAGGACAGATTTTTAAAATTACTTTATTAAAGAATATTAACAATATTGGTGCCTTGTACAAAATTTGACTAAAAACATAAATTGAAAATTATTGTAAAATTATCAGTGAGAGGTTTGAGCTTGATGTAATAATACTAATTTTTCTACATTTGGTGCTATATTTGTCAGCAGGAGTCTTAAATCACCGCGTTCCACTACTGACAATCTATTTCTTTTCTTTGTTAGTAAATTGCTTACTACACTAAATCCCCTTTCAGCTAAATATGACGACGGGAATGCAATTTATTTTTTTTTTTTTTTTTTTTTTTTTTTTTTTTTTTTTTTTTTTTTTTTGTAGCCCACAAAACCGGATATAAAACTGGAATTTGCCTCTATAGCCAAAATTCTTGATATCCGTTTTTTAATTTCAATTTTAATTCTTCATTTGTTAACAGTTCTATCACCTGTAGCGATAAATCTGCTACTTGTAGGTTTGAGAAAGATTCTAATACCCAATCTGGACTGGTAATGTTAACAAAATCCTGAAATCTGTTTTTAAACTCTTCGTTAAGTGCTTCTAAATGTTAACAAAATACTAAAATATCTTCATCATTTGTTTCCACAGAGGAAAGATTTGGAAACTGATAGAATTGTCTTCCACCCACATTCTGTTTGTACAAGGCAAGTTTTGACATGAACGCACAAATAAATGACTTTGCAATTATCAAATTCAAATTATCTCCTTGCAGCCGTAGGTTTGTTTCATTAAATTTATTATATAGATCAGTTAAGTAAGCTACATCATTCTTATATTTCAATAAATTCTCTCTTAATGAATCATCTTTGTTTTCAAAAAACTTTATAATGGAGTCAAAAACGTCATAAAATCTTGTTAAACAGGTACCCTTTGACAGCTAACGAACTTCTATGTGCAATAGCAAACGATTGAAATCCTCGACATTTTCATCACAAAGTTTTACAAATAATCTACTATTGATAGCATTGCTTTTGATCTTGTTAACTGCGGTAATTACATACTGTAGTGAGCAGTGAAGGCGATCACTTAGGTTTTTTGAAACCAAATGGTGTCTGTGAATTACACAATGCACGGCGACTACATTTGGTATTGCCTTTTTCAAATATGAAATCAACCCTCGGTATCGTCCAACCATTGCCGGAGCACCATCAGTAGCAATGGACACGATATTATTCGGAGGAATACTTTTTTCTTCAAAATAGTGTTCCAAAAGATGAAATATAGGTTTTCCTTTAGTATCAGTTTCTAATTTTTTTGCGAATAGTAATTCTTGACAATTTTTTTCACATTTAATGAAGCGAACGTACGCAAGAAGTAATGAATCACAGTTTGGTAAAGTAAATTCATCAAGCTGTAAATAAAATTTGGCAGTCTTAAAAAAATTAGAGAACTCTCCACGTCCTCGGACATTTCATCGATTCTCTTCTATACTGTTTTATTTCTAAGTGGGATTCTCTTAATAATATCAGACGCAGGCTTGTGCAGTTAAGTATGCAGAACCTCACTCACAGGTGGCCGTATCAATTGTTCCCCAATCGTGTGCGGTTTTCCCGATTTAGCAATAAGCAAAGACATGTTGTAAAAGGCACGAAGGCCATCTGCGTCTTGTTTGGATGCTGCTGAAAACATACCAGCTAAAGATAGACATCTTGAATATTCTTCTTTGAGCTTTTAAAAAAATAATTATGAACCACTTTCTGCCCTACTCCATACATTCAATTCGACAAGCTGCTAAGTCGATAAACTTTGCTCCTATACTGGACACTCTTTCCATAACCCTAAATTACCATGAGGACCCGAGAACAATAGTTGACCAGCTGACATCGAGAAGAAAGTACACAGCAGAGGCCTTGACCAAGTGAAATAAATTGCAGATCCAAATGCGGTCCCATGCGGGAGAACACAGGCATCACGAGTTGTGAGCTTCAGGGGGTACTTTATGGTCAGAGAAGCTCCTTTACACAATTCCCTCCATAGAAAATAAAAAAATTAAACTTAATTTAAAAAAAAATGTCAGATAGCCTAAGGGCGTTTTCACACACACCAGCAAAACCGGAGCCAACGCCGGCCTTTTCTTACCGAGTTCAATAAGTTTTTTGCTTTGGTGGAAGAAATAGGCATCCATCATTCAACAAACGTTACTTTAATAGATTATTATATCGTAGAACGAAATATAGTAAATATTTAATTAGCTTACAGCACTGGATACATCCCATGTTGGCTCAAATACAAAATAGGCCTAGAATAATAGTGAAATAAATTAGGTACACAAATATTCTGCTATAGTTTTATTTCTTTGAATAATGTTTACCAGTTACGAAATCAACTGAAATTTTTAAATATTATGCAATAGCTACAACTGCGATTGAAATCTATAAATAGGATACAAAAAACTGTCAATTTATTGTGTTTCTTCTATTGATTTTTAAGGATCTCGTTAAAGGAGCAAACTTTACTGACTTACATGAGACCTATAGGTTGGGAATAAGCACAAGTAAAGTAAAACGTAGGCGTGGAAAGAGATGTATACATTTCTGAAAGAATATTTCGAAATGAAAAGAAAAAGAAACCAACTGAAATATGACAAATTACATATTTATCATTAGTACTAACAAACATTATAATTAACTTATACTTATGTAAATCTGGTTGTTCTATTATTTGCGGTATTAAATGAGCCGTGCTCGGCTCGCATTGTTAATTTTCCCCGCCCTCGATTGTCTTCTGATGCTGGTTCCTGCAGAGCTCGCGTGCTAGTCTCGCCCGTGAGAGCGCGCTGTGGCTCTGGTGGTGCCCTCTACCAGCTTATGGAGTTGATTTTCGGGAACACGAAACCGGGAGGTGAGTCGGTCAGCAGCAGCGGATTGGTTCGTTGGGCCTAATATTTTCCCTAATTGACTGCGACGTTAGAGGTCCGCTGGTATAAGCGAGGACTTGTAATTTTACCAGGCGGCCTGGAAGTATCGCATGATGTGGATTTGTGACCCGACCGAGACCGTTCCTCGCTCGCATTAATCGAGGGATTTCCTCCGCTGCGCTCTATGTTCGTGAGCGGTTTTCCGCCAATTGGGAGCACGGCAGCGGGCGGGGCTGGCGGTGGCTTCGAGGTGATAAGTTGCCATTTTCTAGCACTGTCGGGTATTTGAGGTAGAATACCTGATGATTCCAACTACAAAGTGCGTCGCTTACTGCATTCTTGTTAATTGTGCTTAATAATTTTGTTACGGTAATGGACAAAATTCCCCGATATGTGGTGCTAATCGTTCCCGCCACCTTGTCAGTGTGTGTGGGTGGTAACGACTTATGCGCTGGCGTGTAGACACTATAGTGTGTCAGAACCTTTTGGTAAGAACTTGATTCTTAAGGTTAAACTGAACGACGCTAAGGTAAATTGATTCCTGTTTGTTTAAAATAATTGCTGTATTTTGCCTCCTATGTACAAATTTGTGTTTTGTACTAGCTGTAAATTTGTTATATGATGGTAAATTGATAAGAGCCTGCCCTGTTACATTACATTTCCAAGCACGTAAGGATTTCTGTTTGGGTGTTTAATACAAGTGGAGATATTGTGATTAGGGATATTCTCATGGCTTAACAAGCTTGTCATCGCATTAACATATATTTGTATTGGTACAGGATTTATTAAGATCATAATCGGCAAGATCGAAGCTTTCTTATGTATTATATTGTATTATATTATTTGTGATATTCTGTATAAGATTAATCGTTGACCATGGTTCTTGTAATAAAATGTTTGAACAAGGTTTACACTTTATAACCATGCTCCCACATGCTTCCCACTGAGTCCTTAGTGGCAACCACACATATCATTAACACAACAATACGTTGTCAGTATCGAGGGCGCTTTGCCATGGCAAATCAACAAAATAAATTGTGTAACCTGTTCTGTATTGTTATAACTAAAATTAAATGTATAGCTGATCAACTTTCAGTTGTTCTTTTTTTCATTCACTTCAAAATCTTCTTTCAAAAATGTGTAAATCTCTTTGCACGCATTATGTTCTAACTTTGAAATAGTCAGCTGTTCTATCGCACAAATAAGGTTTAATATCAACTAATTCACTTAATATTATAGTATCGTGCGAGTAATTATTACAAAACTAAAGAAAATTGTCGGGACTGAGAATAGATCCTCTCCGTTATCGGCACCAGTGTGGAGAAGTGTGCAGAAGAAACAATTAAATCAAAGGACTGATAATCTGGCGGACCAGAGTAAGTGTGAAAGCTCTCATTTGATTACATTGTATCCGGCGCCGCGCCGGTGTGAAAACGGCCTAACAATATCCCGTTTCAATATATGCCGGCCTTACACGAGTATTTAGCAAGTGAGGGTCAATATCTGCCCACGATGCGATATAAGAGCTGTAGGCTCCCAAATATGACATCGTTTGTACCGGAAACAGACGCCACATATCGATTTTGGCTGCCTTAGCGCCTCCCGTAGCATATGTTGTAAACGGTATGATGGTTTGTTCAGTTTTAAATTAAAGCACATTTATTATTGATGAACGTAAATTCGACATCCCTCCCGATTTGAGGAACACCTACCTTAGACAGAGAGGCTAACCATAATAGGAATATTATTCCAGTTTAAACTACGAAAGCATACTTTTGTTTATTTCATCGTGATAACATTTCCATATTCACGTTCAGTGCAAAGTAAAGCAAACTTACATTAACTGAGAGTTAAAGTACTTAACGAAGCTCCTATTTTGATAACAAGATACGCGCTTCCGAATATGGTAACCACATGCACTACAGAAACTGTTCACCATCGACAGAAGAGACTATCACCGAATCCGTGGACCCGTTCAGTTAACCTGACAGTGTTGCTGGTTTTCTGGATCACAGTATTTTCTTAAATTTGAATTTCATAAAACTTCATGTGAACCATAGGTACTCCGTCAACCATAGGTACTCCCTTTGTAAAAACCTCGAAATGTCAAAAATGATATGATTATTAACCCTCCTTTCAATGTGTGATAAATGATGTTGATAATAATAACTGGAACAGTAGCAGTTATCAGTACAGAATCGAGTGCAGTTAGTTAGCAAATGATACAAAAATTAAATAAAAGATTAAAACTTACTTGAAATTTCACATCACATTCCTCACGTAATATCGACCAGTAAATAGAATAATCAGCAAATAATAATAATGAATATGTACTAACCACTGTGGCAGATAGATATTCCAAAATAAATAATCTTTAGTAAGTAGGTCCACGTAAGCTGTAGATACCGCACAGGTTCACAGTCACTCTGTCTGAAGGCACTACCGAATAATCGAACACTGACCAGCGTAAACGTATAAACATTGTTGATCTAGCGGGAACATAAACATACTGACAATGGTGATCCCTGTGGTGCACAGCGCTTGCTGCGACTCATTCATTAACTATTGAAGCAGGTGTTAGGAACAAAGATATAATATACTGACACCAACTCTTAATACCCACTGATCCTGCTTAAAGGACATTTGGAATTACTTGCTGAAACATTTGTTCAATGATTTTTGTTATTAATTAATCTTATCGGCAAGTCCTTGCCAGTGTTGGCTAGGGGGGCGCTGGCTGTGAGTCAACGCCCCCCAAATTTGCCTTTGTTCACAAACGCCCCCTTCAAGCTCTCTAACGCCCACCGGGGGGCGGTACGGCCCACGTTGGGAACCACTGGTATAGAGGAAGTTTCTGAAGTTTCCGGTCATTTACGACCAAACGTTGTTTGGTGTTATTTATTGCTTTAAAAAGGTATTGTTTTTTTCCACCCTTACTTCGAGATTCATCAGAAGATCATTAAATGTATATTATCTCATTTTAAGGTGTTCATAAAATTTTGTTTGATCATTCATTAGATGCTGTGACACCCAATTCACTTTTATGGAGATTTTTGAACATTGATTCTGTGAAACAACCAAGTAAAAATGTTAAAAGAGACTGAAGCCTGAGCAGGAACATGTCCGCCACATGGACGAGCTATGGAAAAGTGTGAAGCCATAATGCTGAATATTAAAAAACGTCCTTGAAGAGTCCGCTGCAAATATTTTGAAATGAAGGATTTGTAAGGACAAAGGCTGACACCGGGGTTGTAGTATCGCCTTGGTGACTTAACAGTTTACGTTGATGGAAAGTTCTGTGGAATTTTAACGAAATAATTTGACCATGTAGCCTAATAGAAACTCAACTTAAATGCATGAAGGTCGCCACTAGATCTGTTTCTAAACCACAAATCTAGAAAAGGTTCTACTACGAAATTATAACAGTTCACATTCAGAAAATTTAAAGTTTTATTTTGAAAGTCACATTTACCAAAATTTGCATTAAAAGGTTGAGTAGGCAAATCGAACACTCGTTTCCAAAATATTGCAGATTGTGGAGAGAGAATTTACCGACCGAACCCCTTTTGTAAATTTATAAGTTCATGTTAACAGTCATCCTGGCAGGCTATCACACCAAAGTACCAACATGGCCGATTCGGTAGCTTCGACTTTCAACCGGCTTCCTACCCGCTCCGATACAAGACTTGCGCAGGTTAACTTCACATCGCACTACACGGAAAAGACAAAGCATGATGGCGGCGGGGTCCTTATATAGCGATTACCAAAACCAGTGACGTAAGCAGCTGTATCACATCTTTTCGCTTCCGCGAGACCAAAAGTGTGTGTAATTTATTTGACAATCCAGATTATTAAAAATGATTAAACTTTGACAATGTCTATACTTATCTACTAGAAGTCCAACGGCAGTTTAGTGGGAAATTTATGGTGGTTAGTTTTAAAGTTTTATTTAATTTCTGCGTGGTGATACAAATCTCTGAAGTAGGGGATTAACCCAAACGTTTAAATTTTTTCAGCGACAATCAACGACAATCTATCTTCAAAAACTTAATTACCAGACAAATGCTAAAACTTTTTACTAAAACCACTATATATTCGTAATCGCCTTAATTAGGGCTATCTACTGATATAAATTTCAAATTAATATTCCTTTTAATTAAAATGTTCATTATTTTCTCTTAATTAAAATCGCTAATTAAACTTTGACAAATTATTTAATTTTACTGCCAAAATATCCGGAACAATGCTGACTATAGCTGGTGATAAAAGTTCAGCTGTCGCTTTACTCGATTTAAAGATATTACAAATCTTAGAATTTCTACTTTTCCGATCGCGTGTTTTAAAAGGTGAACAAACGGGAATATCTCTTAAAATAAACGTTTCACGATATGATAAATTAACTTAAAAATAATTTTTATGGCGAATTGTAACTGTAGGAACGATTACAGGGAAATTCCTTAAAGTTGAAAACTACTCGAAATTTCAAAGTCCAGCTTAAGCAAAACTAGAATTTGCCAAAATTCTAAGGTTCTTACAGATTGTTTGTTTCATATCTATTTTTTCTCTATTTAATTAATATGCTAAGAAAATATGTTATATGCTAATTGTTAACAATAAAAAAAAGGGACTAAGCAAGAAGAAAATTATATACATTTAACATATAAAATGATAAATTGACTTCAATGGTTACAGTTATGTAACAATATTTTTTTAGAAGATATCAAAGATATGTAATTTTGTGAAATAAAGGAGTTCAGTCCATTAACAATATTGCAGCAGAGTAGGCTAGTATTCATAAATTAGTCGCATAATGGCTCATTAGATGAAGTGGTTGAACAGATGACTTCACTCAACTCAACACAAAGAATTTAGGAGAAGCCCCTACAACTTTTGAATTTCTTTCAACTGAGTTGCCTTGCTTAAAGCCATGTTGCAATCTGTCATTTTTTTGTTCTGAAGGTGGCAGAAATTTTTTCCAGGTCACTTCAAGGTTTGTTGGCCAGGAGTCCTCTGAGCTTGGGGGCTCCAGTGCACAGCACCATCTAGCCCTCCATTAACTACGCCATTGAATACATTTAACAATCTATACTTATAATTTTAGACATCAACTGTTAAATGATAAAAACATGCTCTTAAGACCACTTGGTAGGGAAAAAAAAAACTTATTTTTATACAGTCATAAATATTCCATAGTATTAGAGGGTCCAGATAGGTCTAATACTTTGAATAATAGATGTATTTTAGAATAAACTTATATTTTGTTTTTGTATGGCCGTATTCTAAAAATTAAATATTTATTTTATTTTACCTGAAATAACAAACAGAAATAAACACCAATGACTTTAACTTCTCAGTGACTCTAGCAACTTTTATATTGACTACGTAATATATTCTGAATTGTGTAACTTAAACACGCAATATACAGAAACAATAATAATTTCAGATGAGCTTCATATGTGATCATGATTAGACAGTTACATGGGTGGGAACATTTTTATACTTGTTCCTCATTTTTTCCAGAGACAATCTGTCAGTTGTGGCCTCACTTTACACAATTTTTTTTTTTTTTTTAACACTTCATCTAGCATGCCAAATGATGTTTCACTAAAAAAGGAAAGGTATGAAATAAATCTAAAGCAATTATTATATACAATTTTTTTGATAGCATAGAGATCTCTCTTCACTCTACTGCAAAACTGTAAATATTAATTTCCTTCATTTTCAGTATGAAGACAGAGACTGTAGTGTATTCTCTAAAATGTCATCATTGGCATTATGGAGTCAAGTTACCTAAGTTACATAGCAATGACAGAAGAGCTTACACAGTGCCTGTAATACTGTGTAAGCTCATCATATCTTTTAAGGAAAGCATTAGGCCGGTAGTCCACTGCAAGCGTATTTGAGCGACTAACAGGTCTCGCATAGTCGCGCGTATTGATGCGACTGATCCCAACTCCACTGCAAGCGATCTTGAGAGACCGATTGTAGCCGACGGCAGGCGACGAGCGACTGGTCCTACTGGAGTTGGATTAATCGCTTGTAGCAGCTGTTACGTATTCTACGCTCCACGTTACTTTTCGTATATATCTCCGTTTTTGTTCGTTTTACTCATCAATATGGGTAGTGAGAAATTAATCAGTGTCGTAAATGAGAAAATACCGTTGTGATATATGAGAGACACGTGATATTTAGCGAAAACTGTGGGGAAAAAGTTGCAGAATAAATGGATAGTAAAGATGGTAGGTAATGTTGACAAGTTGACTATCATAGGTACTTTAAAATTTTTAACCTGTATACTTTAATGATACTTTTTGAGATTGCGATATTTACGATTACTCTACAGTTACATTTAAATTACATATATAAAGTATACTCAACAGCTGCACTATTACATCAAGCACACCTGACAGAAAATATCTATAAAATTTGTATTTCATGAATGAATATTTGTATTCTTTAGAAAGTATTTCCGACAAGATT
Source organism: Vandiemenella viatica (assembly GCA_031002005.1). Classification (NCBI taxonomy): domain Eukaryota; kingdom Metazoa; phylum Arthropoda; class Insecta; order Orthoptera; family Morabidae; genus Vandiemenella; species Vandiemenella viatica. The sequence continues at coordinate 34,583,154 of CM061921.1, forward strand.
ACAGAGTCCACAGCTTGATTTAATCATTCCGTTCGCATCTATCACAATCCAGTCTTAATTTATTTTAAGAAGTTCAGTCGCATATTGCCTGATGCTGTATCATTATGTAACTGCACTCGCATATTTGTGGTTTAACTAACGTTTCTTCCATGCTATCACAGCGTAGAAGACTGCAAACATATTAGATACACAGATAAGTAGCTAAAGATTCCTTATGATTATAAGATGGGACAAAACTGTTTGTTGATAGCTTGAAGTGTAAATAACTTGCCATAACATTTGATAATAAACTCAGCTGGGCAGAACACACTGACAGGTAGTAGGAAAGGTTTATAAAATCCTTCATTTTCTGAAGAGGGTGAGGAAAGAATGTACCAAAGAAGGCGGCGAATTGGATTACAAAACATTAGCAGACCGTTGCTTGAATATGGTGGTGTAGTTTGGGAGCAAGATTTTGGTATCAAATACAGGAGTTGGAGAGAGTGCAAAGGAGAGCAGCAAAATTTGTTTGTGTAAATTACCGCAAGACCCAGTCCGTAACTGATGTGATGAAGGAGCTGGGTTGGGAGTCATTGGAGGAAAGGAGGAGGGTGAAGAGAGTGCTAGGAATGTACAGGGAATATGTTGGTGATGGGGCTTGGAGGGATATTGGTCAAAGAATTAGGAAGAGTGCATGGAAGGGAAAATATGACCATGAGTACAAGCTGGCACTCCGCACTCGATTTCACGCATAAGGGAGTAGGAATTTTTTTTTTTTTTTTTTTTTTTTTTTTTTTTTTTTTTTTTTGTGGATACAAGCGTCAGGGCTGGAATAAATTATCTAGTGAAGTGATGAATAATTTATCAAAAACGCTGAAGGAATTTAAAATTAAAATTCGCAAATGACAGAAGTAGATGGGGTAGGAATTTAAACACTCAAAGGATATAAAATGATAAAAAATACTAAGAAAGTGGTAATTAGATGTCTAGGGAAATTTCCACCGGAGCATACGGTCCATCGCATAGTAATATTGAGTTTTTTCAGTGTTTTACTACTTCTAAAGAACGTTCCTCTTCATAGGTAACTGGCAGTTTGTAATAAACTGAGCAAGTTTTCACCGATAAGGACATCTCCAAACCCATCTTTTCCATATTCATCGCCCAGGTCCGCTCAATGAAACACTCCAGTTCCATCTCTGACGCCCAGAACAATAGATTACTAATCACCTGAACCCGACGACGCTGTTCACTCCTATCCCAGTAAAAAATATTTGTAAAACTTTCAAACGTGCCAAAAAAAAAAAAAACACGGTGTTTGTCGAGTATTTGGTAAGTAATGTAAACAGTTTTGTTTCTATTATAGTTTGGTTAAAAAAGTTTAAGAAATTATTATTATTATTATTTGCAAATAGACCTATAAAACTAACTTATTATCATTATTTGTTTCTGGATTTTCGCCTCGTCTACGTCGAGGTCATTAGAGGCGGGAAGGAACTAGGGGTAAGGAACGGGAAGGAATCCGGATGTCCTTTTGAATGAACCATCTCGGTATTCGCCTGGAGTGAACCGGATGGCTGGACGAGGATTTGTAGGTGGAATTCTCCTAATAAATTCCGTTTTTCTAACATTGAATTAATCCAACACGAACGATGTCTACGATGCGTCGTCAGGCAGGGACATTCCAATAAATAAGTGGTCTCTGCATCCATTTCACATAATTTTGAAACTCTTAAAATATTCGCACGAAATCACTAGCACAACTGTTGCCCGCGAGAGACGCGGTCCAGAACTGCTGCAACAATCACAGTCCCATGACTTAGTCGGCTACAGTGGACGGCCTCAGTCGGTCCTTGTCACCCCATTCAAAGTCGTTTATAGTTGCTTGAGTTGTTAATCGCTCAATTACGCTTGCAGTGGACGACCAGCCTTAGGGTGGGATAGTGATATTTTCTTCACAGATTTTTAATTTGCGCATGCAAAGCTAGAAAAAGAAGGGGGGAAAAAACAAGAGAGAGTGGAAGTTATCCAGTACTTTTGTCAGTTGATGCAGAGTAATGATAAGTAATTTACCACTATAGAATATCTTAAGTTTGTTACTTGCTGGTAGAATTATCTGAGAAATTGTTTTTTCATATAATATTAAAAATAAAATTTTTTACTCTAAAGAAGTCATACAGTGCAGGGTTATTATTACATTCAGTTCAAACTTGCAACACAAATTTAAATGACCCAAGGGACAAGTTCAAGAAATGGAAATGAGTTGAAATCTAAAATATTTCTTTCTACTTTATCAGCATAATCTGTATTGATTTCCTCAACCTGTAGATCTTGTGAACAGATCTATATGAATTTTAAATTCCAATTTGCTTAAGAGGTACCTATGTTACTACACATTGTTATGAAATGAATTTCTGTTTGTTTGCAACAAAAATACGCGTTCGCGCATTCAAGCTTAAATCAATAACCAGAGGCAAACTAACTGTCCTGTCTGAAAGGATGAACAGTATAGCTTGTGAGCTATGAAAACAATAAAAGTAATGCACTTGCAACTTGTAATATCTGACATGTGTTGATACCTCCTGCTTTAATAGTTTCAGGGATCTACAGTTCTACTGAAGGAGACTGTGTCGACAAAAGTAACTGCTGGTATTTCACTGCTGGTACAAAATTATAATGGATAATTCAAAAAAGTTTTTTGAATCTGTAAAACCTCTTTATCTATTATCACAGATATTTGGATTGGCACCTATTCAACTCAGGAAACTGGATAGAAAGACTTTTATGCCTGCAAAATATGGTTCAGTACATTCCATCTGTATAGGTTGCTGCTTAATTGCAAACCTAATATATTCCATAATTTGGAAATCCTCTTTTATTTATCCTGATATTGCTGTCACAATAGCAATGACTGACATAGTAAAAATGGGTGTAACACATCTTACAGCTATTTCAGTTATGTTAACATGTTTTATTACAAATTATGGTTGCATTGGAAATCTTTTTCTTAAACTCTCACAGATTGACCAACTTCTTTTTCAAACCCTGGATCATCTATATAAGAAAACATGGTGTCTCTTAATTTTGCAAATTAAAGTAGTGTCTTTATTTTTGATAATACTTTTATGCTATCATATTTGGTCATACAAAATGTGGTTCCAAGGTTTTCGACCTATAACATTGTCAGTAATAAATATAGTAACTATCATAAATGACCTCCAGTTCATTAACATCAATTTTGCTTTCTGGTATCGTTTCAAATCTCTCAATTGTGCACTACTGTCATCTTTCTGTTCTTGTGAAGAGTCAGCTCTAGATGAAGGACTTCTAGAAGAAACAACAGCTAGCACTTCCCACAGAGACTCTAGCTTGAGGCAGTTCTCTTATCCACCATTGCCAAAAAATAACATAACTGTCTCTGAGATCAGAGCACCAGAAGCTACCAGGTGTCCCATTATAAAAAATGTTTCCCACAATTACAGAAACTTGGAAATTCGTCATCTCAGGAGACTTCACATGGCTCTTATTAATGCAAGTGATCATGTGAACAAACATTTTGGTGTTCCTATGATTTTCACTGTGGCAGGAGCTTTTCTTACAATGACAAGTTCTCTTTATATGATACTAGTATCGAGCCTAAATATTAACAGGTACGTTCTATCTGTTGCATGATAAGAATATTTTAAGTATATGTTCCATCTCTCTAACATTTGTCAGTCTCACATTTTTCTGTTTCAAATCTGAAATGATAAATATTAAGTAAAAATGACTGGTTTCATAATATTTTTCAGTATTTGATATAATATGTTAAGTAAACCATTGCTACTGCAAGTATTGGAAAATAATTTTTTCAAATCTATAAATTCATCTAACTAATAGAGGGTTAAAACAGCTGCATCTAATTGTAAATGGAGCAATATGTATATGGTTCACATTGTTCAGCAGTTAATTTGCTTGTTTGGTTTTTGTTATATAATTTTATCTCTCTCCAGGATAATTCTAGAAATTAGTATTGAATCTTTTTTCATGACATTTCCCCTGGATTTACTTTCCTCAGATAATAAGACAGAGTGAGAAGCTGGTGGCATGATTTGAGTGACAGATCATCAGGGGTAGGATGATTTGAATGTTAAATGATTGTCAGCATTCTCTGAAAATGTGTATTTTTTAGTGGTATTCTCTTTTAGATTCTTTTGTGGTATTCGTTTTTGAGGCAGGAACAGGGTATCAACTCAGTATTCAATAAAAGCAGGACAATATATCAGCACATCCATGAACGCAAAAGCCAGGTAGTCCTAACCAACTCACTCCATCAGGGATGCAGAGATGGGAAGAGGTGTAAGTAATATCTCCAGTGCCTAAAAATAGGTACTTTTCAGCTAAGGGAATAGATAACCTGAAAGAAAACTCAGGTTGTCCAGATTGAGAGTTGTTTGATGTAATGATACCATGAAATCAACCCCACTCAGAAGTCTGAAGGGAGTTTTGGACTGGATGGATCCTTACAGTCACAGTTCTGACAAAGGAAAAAGAAAATGGCTACAAAATGTGACAAACAGGGGGCACATTAAACATCAGGGGAGGTTTTAGAGGAGAATTAAGTCTAATAGAAACAGTAAGAGGATTAAATGGGCTTGTCACTCTGGAAACTGAGAGAAATGAATGAAGTAAAATGGATATTGAGGACCACCTACTCATATGGGGTGGTATAGCACAGCAAAGTAGAGCAAAATCTGTTATAGCTGTTATTATAGACATGAAGTTTAGGAGTGTGGTAAGCATCTGTGACAATGTAAATGAGTAAATAATGACAGTAAACCTTAAAATTAGAAGAGGACAACTGAGTGATCATAATGTATGCTACTGAAGAGTGGGGAAAAGAGGAACTGCAAGATCTACATGGATCATTAGGCAAAGTATGATATCACAAATAAAAATAATATATTTATTGCAGAAGAATTAAATACAAGGATAGGTAATAACCCAATTTCAGGTTATATTATTATCAAAGGTGAGCAGATATATTGTTTATAAAGATGAGCAAGTGGTTAGTAAAATATACTAAAATCACAGTATATTACCATTTTTAATAATATGAAAAAAAAAAGATACACATGGACAGCTAGAAGACATAGAAATATCGTTAACTACATAATTGTTAACAAAAACCTTGTGCAGGTTACCCACATCAGGGGTATATATGTTGAATCAGAACATTTTCTGATTCAATGTAAAACTGGAATCCCATGGCCTTGGGTATGGCATGGAGCCAAGAAAAGAAGAAACCTATAAAATTCATTTGGTGTGAGTAGGGAGCATCAGACAGATTTATTAATTATAAATGTTAAGTAACGACATACTATGATATCCAACAAAAGAGGGAAAATGAATGGAACAATTTAAAAATCAGTGCATTAAATTGTGTAAGAGGCTACCGCAGGAAGAAGGGATTAAAGTTATGAAGTGACAAAATTGAAATGACTTTAAAAGAGAAACAAAATGCATGCAATAACATGATAAAAAAAGGACAATGGAGAAATTAAATGAATCCATAATGTGGGGGAAAAAAAAACAACTGCATGAAGAAAGCTGGGAAACATATACCAGTAGCATCGAACATGACGTACAAGGCAGACAGGAGAAAGCATATAAAGTACTGTAAAATTTAAACAGGCTGGAGAAGGAAACTGTACTCAATAGTGTAGTGCAAAATCAAATACAGAAAAAACAACACAAATACCTGTGGTTTTATTGCAGCCATGTTGATTCACACACACAAAATTGTGTATGTGACCGAAAATACCAACATAGATAATATAACACTGCAAGACTCTGGAAATTATTTAGGTAGACTGAAAATTAAGAAAGCTGGTGATACAGATGCTGTTAATTTCGAACTTGTCAAGAGGGTGATACTGTTTTAAAACTAAGACTGCTGCACTTGATAAATATGTGTTAGAGACTAAAGATGAAGAATGGTGTGAGGCAAAAGTCAAATCATTATTCAAGAAAGGTGACCAGTAAAATCCTGATAATTACTAGGACATCAGCTTCCCGAACTCTGTGTACAAAATTTATGCTTGCATTATCGCTACAAGAACTCAAAACCTAGCAGAGTAGCTCTTACAAGAAGACCAAAACAGTTTCTGGAAAGGCCGTTCAAGTATTAACACAGTATTTACCACACAATTACTTATAGAATAATGATGCTACCATAAACTGGGGCTACTTTGGTACACATTTTGGACTTTTCTGAGAATTCAGAAAAAAACGATGTCAATTGAAGGAAATAAAGTGAGTTATTTGGTTAGCTCGGTCCTGCCTCTTTCGAATAATGGTACTACAAACCAGATTCAGACTATTTTTCACCCAGAAATTTTCTTCCATTTATGTACCAAAGTTTCCCCATGAAGTGGGGAAACTTTGGGACAAGTCATTTTTCTGGTTAAAATCAATAGGAAAAGTGGTTGGTACCAAAGTTAGAGCAAAAGAATTTATTTTGTCTCATATTACACACATTTTCAGCTATTGTGTTTCTTTCTGCTACTGAACTGCAAAGGCTTTGGCAGAAAGATTTTGACCCGCTCTTCTGGCTATCCCCTTGACAAAATTGACTTCACAGGTCTTTTGGATGATGTGCTCTATTAAGGATTTATCACTGAAAATGGCAAATGTGTGTATTTAACTTGATCTACAGTGTATGTATTCTGCATTCGCAAATTTAAATAATTTTCTTCATTAAGATTTTTTCTTGCTACCACTGTTAGAAAAATTAGCTATCTAATGCCACCACCTTAGAGACCTATCAGATATAATAAATATTCAGTACAAATCAAATTTAGAGTTATTTCCAATTTAATTCTTCGTTGATCTTCCAATTTCGTCAAACCAAAAATTTGGAGGGGCTATAAGGGAACAGTGCCATTAACATACCTCAATTAACCTTGTTTGGCACTGAAAACTGTACTTTTCACCTTGATAATAAATCATCATTAACCCTAGATCACTAACCTTATTTTTCAACGCTTATTACTAACCTTCGTCGTTTCGACTACGCTGTCATAAAAATAGGTTTATAAGGTTTTATTAAATAAAATAATTATTTCTTTTACATATTTTTTATTATAATCAATTATTAAGAAAATTATAACATTCTTATTTATTTAAATCACATATTTATTACTTAATCAGCCTTTACACTGAGACCATATTTAAAACACAATACTAGAAAACAATACTAAACTAGAACACAATACTTTATAAAAAAAACTCAAATAATTAAAATAAACATATAGAATCAACAAAAAAATAACATTTTGGTAGAAAAAACTATGAACTAACACATTTGCGACACACATCAAGTTTGTGTTCGCCACACAACGATTTATTGCACTTATAGCAACTAGATTTCGTCATCCTTCATTTTGCTGATGAGCATATGGCACAAATTTTTCTTTTTTTAGTCATAGGATGACCTGCAGCTTCCCTTTTTCATTCTCTGATCTTCTATTGATGGGGATGCATGGTCATTTACCTGAACATCTTGAGCTGGAGGTGGATGTTGTAACAAAGAAGAAACCTCATCCTCGCGATCTGACTCATAAGCGGGATCAGGCTCGATGTGGTCTTCCTTCTCACTCCCTGAAGAATTTTCTTCATCACTATTATCTGCTAATAATAGCTGAAGAATCATATCTAAAATAAAATCAAATAATATACATTACTTTTATGATGTTAAAACTAAAAATAAACATAAAATATTTTAAGCACAATAGTAAAAAATATAACGTTAATACTAACCTTCATCGATGGATGAGCCATGGTCGCTGGTTCGGCGCTCACAAACCTCCCACACTAAAAACACTACCATCTGTCGCGGGGGCAACGGGTCGACTGAAATTACACGGGAGTTGAAAAGTTACGGCACTTTTTTCGAATTCGCGTCATCGATTCGACGAAGCTTAGTGATCTAGGGTAAAGGAAATGCCTCATAAGTTATCAGTAAACTATCAGTTCTTGCTTTGATACTGTCCCAAAGTTGCCCCTCAGAAGTCTCGGCATTACAAAACATTACCAAATTTTATATATATTATTGTCTAAAGCAGTAGCTAAGGGATGTGTTTCTTGTAGTAACTACCTGTTTTTTCAAGTTTGCTTCTAGTTTCTGTTTGCTATATTGAAAGTTTGCAGAACTACAGAGCATTTTTAAAATAGTCTCAAAATTAAAAATGGCTGCCTTTCATGAAAGTTTGTGAACAAAGTTATGAAAAACTGCCAGTATAAAAAAGCTAAAATTAACACTTTGAATGACCTTAACAGAAATATAATACTTTGCAACTGGCAGCTGCAGGAGATTTAAAACACCTGAAAACGTGGTGTCCCAAATTTGCCCCTGCTGTCCCAAAGTAATTCAGTTTAGAAAATCGTATTGCTTTTATTTATGCCAGGAAACAGTAAGATGTAGGGAGACACACAATCATAATTTTAGACAACCTAATTGACGAAGTAGTAAAACCAATAAAAACCAACTAAGGGAGTGATTAGACAAGGTTGCTGTCTGCTACCAGCATTGTTTATTCTATATCTTAATGATCTGTTAAAGAAATGGAAGAAACTAATACCAACCAGTATTCAAATCCGAAGGAACAAACCATTTAAAATGATCAAGTCATTGTAACCTCCACAGAAAATGATCTAAAGACAGCTATACGACTACTAAGTTCTATATCCAGAAAATGTAACTGTAAAATCTCTAAAAGTAAAACCATACTTTTGGCTATTAAAGGAAAACAAATGTTCGGTTCAAAAATATGTTTGTATGGTTTCTTACTGGAGCATACTATATCAGAATGTAAATATTTTGGATTTAATGTAACACACCAACCCAGTAGGGATACAGTTTTTCAGTGATGTGTAGAACTATTAAAAGAACACTGAGTCAAATGTGTCAAAAATAAACTCAAATGAAATTCTATAAAACAATGGCAATGCCAACACTGTCATATGAAAGTGAAACTTTTTAGGAAGACAGAAACTATATACAAGCCATGGAAATGAAGTTCATGAGAAGTATTGTAAGTTGTAGCAACTAGAACAACATCTACAATAAAGTAAGAAGGTAGAAATTATACATTTTTACAGTCAGTGGCGATACAGTAGAATTAAAAAAATAAATGGTACCCACATGTAGAAAAGATGAGTTATAAATGCTTTCAAAAGCTGTCTATGAAGTATAAGTCTAGAGGAAGAAAGATCACACAAGAGGTGATGTGATGGACTGGAACAGGCCAGATATGATGATGAAGAAGAAGGTAAATCAGCGTTACAGACATCAAACATGTCTCTATGAGCTTACTGGGAGCTCCTACTTCCACATAATCTAGGGAAAAGTCAGCTCTTGAATACTGGTCGTGATTGCGAGTTTTTGAAGTTTGGAAGGATGCTTTTTTTTGCTTATTTCTTTATGCCTCGTTGATGGCTAAGTTCATTAGAGGTGGGATGGGACTGGGGGCAAGGAATTCGGCCATGGCCCTTATGAAGGATGCATTCTGGCATTTGCCTGGAGTGATTTGGGGAAACCATGGAAACCCCAAATCTCGATGCCCGGACAGGGATTCGAACCCACGTCCTCCCGAATGTGAGGCCAGAACTTTAACTGTTCACCCACCATGCTCGGTATTGTGAAGCAGATATGTTTCAAAATGTGTAGTTCCTGCCCTGTATGATAAGTGTACTTTTTGTTTGTGAAATGTGCAGTCCATTAGGTAGAGATTAGGGACCATCCCAGAATTTGCCCAGGTGATTGTGCAGTCAAGAAGGCCAGTAAGCCGAGTCTGTGATTTGAACCTAGGCACTTTATACCTCCCATAACCAGTGTGGTTAATCTTTAATTATAATATCTGCAGAACTTGCGAGAGGTCTCTGACTCAAAATTGGGATTCCAATGGACGCCAAATCATTCAAGAATAAAATATCCAGAAAAATATCATCAGTTCTTGAACTGATATTGTTATTTACATCTATCCATGTTGGATTTGAGGAAAAAGGGGGGGGGGGGCAATCAGAGGCACTTGCCCCTGGTGGAAATTTCACGGAGCTGGAAAAATCATGTTGGAAGGGACCTTCGTTTTTTACCTCTAGTACTGCCGTGGGTGGTGACAATGGGGTGGCAAAAATATTTATTTGAATAAATCTCACAGTTTTTGCCCCAGATAGGAAATTACCTAGGTCATCCACTGATATTTACATAAACAATTATTTCCAAATATTCTTGACAGATTCACAATTTCAGTGCAGATGACATCTAGAGACATGATACTGATATTCTACCTCAGAGCTGATGACTTCTTCAGAGGTCCATAGCAAGTCTTGCCCACAAGGGCCAGTATTCATTAAGTTCAGAGCCAAAGTACACATAGCTGCACTTATAAGCTTACTGTAGGGTAGTTAACCCTATTATAATGTTAGTGTAGTTTCCTAATACCATTGAACCTCTGTGCCAGAGCCAACATTATGGCAGCAACATTTGCATATAAACTAACATGTGATGTCATTAGGGAGTGATTGATTCATGTGTTTGCACTTTCCAGTATCAGTTCAGCTATCAGCGTGAATAAATGTACATTTCTAATATTGTATAGTGTAATTATTATGCATGTCTTATTTTATAAAATGGCTGAAATTGTGTCACGGCCTTCAGAGGGAAGAATCCGAACATGTAAATATTTTTTTAGGGTGTATGTTTGTATTTACAATTGTATACATTCCTATAATTTAAAAACTCATCTTAGTTGCCTGTACCTGCTCTTGTCTCGATATTATAAAACATGACGGTATTAAATGTCATTATCACTGCGGGAGAAATTAGCATGCCAAGTCGACATGATGTCTTTAGATGATATTCATTTTTTGCCTATATTATCATTTTGCTATAGAAAATGTTACTGCTAACAAAAAATGATGTACTGGATGCAAGCTAAAGAAAAAATCCTTCAGCATCTGGGTTGCTTAAGGTAAAGCTGTCACACTGATTTAAAAAATAAGGTTCACCTGTTAATTAATTTGCTGCTAAGAATTTTCTCATATTTCAAGAAGATCTGCAAATCTCAATTCACATTTCTGGGATTCAAAATTATTTAAAAGTGATGCAATTACCATGTTCCATTGCAATAATTTGCTCTGATGTGGATCTAATACATGTGGAAATTTATTGCACCATCAAAAAAACATTGTTCCATGATTTTTTCCCCCCAGATCCATTAAAGGTATTCCATATACTTAACAAACTGAAAACTTTGCTTCAAGAAATACTGCATCCCTCCAAGCATTTTAATACATTTCTCTCTAAACACAAAGTAGCAAGGTTTCTGCTCCAATGATTAAATGATTGATACTACTTAGAAGCCCATACCTTTGGCTAAAGTTACTATGGCACCATTATGGTGTCAAGAACTGGCTTCTGGGTTAACTGTCTTTGTCATCATACAAATTTTCATCATTTAGGACTTGGCCAGAAGCATAAGAGATGTGGTTGTACAAAATTCATAGCCATCAGATTATGTATCAAAGTCCTGGGTTACATCCCAAACCTCTCTATAGGGCATATGAAGTGAGGGCATACAACACTATTGATGGGATATTGAACTTGGTGGTCCCCACTGCTATCATTCAGAAGAGTACACCTGAATGGGCTGGCACTGGGTCTCATCCTCTCCCTTCCTTTGTCATATACAACATAAACAATACATTACACTCAACAATAGTCCTCACAATATCTACATATATACAACACTGAGGTACATGGAGGAAAAGAACTGTCTAGCCTGCCTCTGAAACTAGGCATATCGTACCTCCTACAGGAAAACCAAACCAACCTTTGTATTGAAGACCATTGTACTAACTAATACACATATAGATGGTACAAATTGATTCACTGACATGTAAAAGATTGTTGGACATTTTTGAAAGTAAGTTTCTATATCCCCCCCTTCCTAATCACTGCATAAAAATTCTTGCTTACATAATTCACAACTGCATCCAATTGTTTCAGGATGTGATTAGAGTACCAGCATTACTTGTTTCAACTTCAACGACAGTCAAGATAAATCCTAAACCGACTTTTTTTTTTAAAAAAAAGACATAGTTTCATAGAATGTTTTCTCAACATATCTTAATCATTAATGACAAAAATCACTAACTAGAGATTCATAATCAGTTGTATTGTGAATGAAATCAATGCCTTTATTATTCATTTCAATACGTGCACCTCTGATCATCGGTAGAGGTTGGTTTGCAAATTGTACCCAGTCATGCCTCTGTAGGTTTCAGATTTTTGGCTTAAGTTTTAAAAGTCAGTAAAATAATATGTTTGGCAGTTTTTCTGTTCATAGTGAGTATCTACCAAATATATACAATTTTTATCAGGCAGATACAGCAATGCTTTTGACATGAAATAAATAAATATATAGATAACAAGCATACATTTAATTTTGTTACAACATTACTTTCATAACATTAAAAAAAAGACTGATTATACATGTTGGCACAATAATATAGAAGAACAATATAGCTTGTCTACTGAAAAATTAAAGTTGATGAGCCCATCTTACAACCTCTTTCTCATTCCCTATGATAAAGATTCTTCAGCCATTTGGGGAGGGGGGGGAGAAAATGAAGATCTCTCCTTTGGTATTGTCCAGTTTGTTTCAGAAATTGTAAAATTTCAGAGCAGGATGAAATGAATAGAAAGCAAGTTGAAATAAACAGGAAGCACACCAATTTGATTAGAGTGAGGGCAAAATAATCATTTTCCATCATGCTGAACCTTTAGAAGCAAAAAAGAAAGATGGTTGGTTAAGTGGTGTGAGTAAACATGATTTCAGCCCAAAAAATTTTACACTATGTTTTGGCAAGGGGTGTTACTTGGGGATTGTATGCCTCATAAGGACAGTCAGTTCTGAGATATATTGTGCAATCTTAACTAAGCCGCATAGAGTAATCCAAAATGAGGTGTCGCAACATGAATGAAGGGATTGTTTTGCTTCACGACAGTGTCCATCGACATATGGCTCAACAAACCATGACCTCATCGCATCATATGGCTGGGAAAAATTTTATTACTCTCCATAAATCCCTTTTCTTCTTCTTCTTCTTCTTCTTTTTTACTTATGGCTTTACACCTTGCCGATGTCAAGGTCATTAAAGGTGGAAAGGGATTGGGGACAAGGAATGGGAAGGAATTCTGTTATGACCTTTTGCAGGAAACATCCTGGCATTTGCCTGGAGTCATTTTGGCATAAATCCCTGAAGTGGAACATGGTGATTACCACTTGTTCCTGCACTTGAAAGAACATTTAGCCAGTCAGTGCCATGACAATAATGATGATGTCAGAACAGCCATTCAACAGTGGTTAGCAAACCAGGTGGCAGATTTTTATGACAATGGAATGCAAAATCTGATTGTTTATTTCAATAAATACCTCAATAATGGTGGAAATTATCTTGAAAAGTAGATTAAGGTATAGACTTTTATGTAATAATAAAATAATTTTTAAAAAGCACTTGTCTTTGTTTAATATGAAAACTGTTGGCTTAAAGAAACATGATGGAGTAGTTAATGTGCAGCAGGCGTTTAAAAATAGAAGAGTGGAAGAAAAAGTGGGTAGAAGAAGATTTTGCTGCTATGTAGTAAACATGAAAGAAGTGAAGGCCTCCTTCTGTGGCAAGAGACAGATACAGGCTACATGATCACAAATATTTTCAAACCTAATGCAACAATTGGCCAGGTAATAGAGCATAAATTATATATTTGTAGGGGTTTCACTAAGGAGGATAGGGTGCGATAGTTGCGGGGTGTGGAGAATAATACCGATAGAAATGCAACTCATCGTGTAATATACTTGAAGAATGTGGTGAAGGAGGTGCAACATATCAGAATGAAACTGATGCATGCCCTTAGTCACTTGGATTGGGAAAGGTATAACTTCTGTCATGAGTTTTGTACTGGTGAACACAATTAGCAGATGTGATTTCACTAGGTATGGCCTACACCCAAATATAAGGGGATAGTGTTTGAGTAGTAATTAAGATCACAAGTGAGCCAATTTCCAGTTATGATATGATTAGCACTGTCTCATTAAAAGAAAAATGGTTAGAGGTTTTTGGTGAGGGGTAAAAGTGGAAGACCAAAGGGATATTGATTACAGATGGATGAAGGGAGAAATCATAAATACTAAAGAAATAAATGAAATTGATGAAGCAATAAAAGAGTGGGTTCAACCAGGGGGATAAAGAATAATGTTGAGAATATTACAAAGCCAGATAAAAAAACTGCTGCTAATGAAATGTGGGAATATAACAAGCAAAATAATAGAGTTTAGTAACTTAACAGAGATGAACAAACCACAAATGGTTAAAGGTATAGAATCTTGGTTAATGGAAGGAGATCTGGACAATGCAGTTTCACTGATTGTAATAGAGCATATCACAAAGATATAGGGAAAATAGTAAAATGGTTTTCACACTAGTTAACAAAAACTACTATAGTTTGTTGGTGCTCACAAATCACAGTCAAGAGATTACTGGGGTCAATTTCTGGGGTGTTGCAAAAGAAAATAAATTATGGTCTTGTTTGCTTAACATAATGGAAGAATGAATGATGAAGGCGAGTCTCTTGGAATAAATTAAATTCATATTCAGCGTTTAGTGCTGAGCATTGACTTATCATTTTTTGGTGGAGACTTAAGTTTGCAGGTGTGGAATTGGGACAAAACAAGATTAACAACACAAGATACAGAGATTTTCAAATATCTTAGTGAGGAAAAGAGACTTCAATCAGGTGGGTGAACAGAACACTAAGGGACCAAACATGTTTGAGATATTCTGAATAAAGCTTGATAATAATTTTGTGGAATCTCAGGTTATGGAAGGAATAAGTGAACATGAAGCGGTTATGATGGATATAAGAGGATACAGTAAAACAGCAACCAACAGTGGATACAGGTGAAATATAGAAATGCACATATTTAAGGATTTTAAAGTAATTAAAGGGAAAACTTCACCTTAAGGAAGAAGAGAATTAGTCCAATTGATAGGAGGTGGGAACAGTTCAAGGAAATAATAATAATAGGGGAAGACATGTTTATTCAAATTTAAAAAAAAATTAAATAAATAAAGAAAGAAAAATTAGACACCTACACACCGTAATAGGAGGATGAGCAAGCTAAAGTGGTTGGTAAGAACAGAACACAATAGAGTTAGATATCAATTATGAAGACCACTGAATGATTCATCTATAGATTTCTATGAGAGAATCAGATAACTATGTGCTGAAAGTTCACTATAAACTTTATTCTAAAATACTAAGAAATGTAATAAGGAAGGCCAAGAACAGGTACATATCGGCGAAAATTGAAAATTCAGACAATAAAATGAGAACAATATGGAATATAATAAAGACTGAAACAGGAAAAACTGTAAATCACTCTAAAGACATAAAAGTAGAACAAAATGGATATGTGTATAGCAAAGTAGGGGAAGTTTGTGAAATATTTAACAAACATTTTACGTCAGTAGCAGATAAATTAGGCATAGAAAAGCAATCCCCACATAGTGCTCTAAGGCTTCTTGAGACTGCTTTCCCAAATAGCTTTGTGGAGATGAAATTGCCACCAGTAACAGTCTCAGAAATAAATAAACTCATTAAACAATTAAAACCTAAAAATTCTTCCAGCTATGACAATATTTCAAATAAATTACTGAAAAGATGTTCAGACTGTATCAGTCATGTACTTGCTCACATTTGTAATGAATCCTTAATACAAGGTGTTTTTCCCGATAGACTAAAATATGCTGTTGTAAAACCATTATTTAAAAAAGGAGAAGTAACATGTGTAGACAACTATCGTCCCATTTCATTACTTTCAACATTCTCAAAGGTTTTTGAAAAAGTCATGTATAGTAGAGTAATAAAACATGTTACACACTATAATATCCTCACTAATTCACAATTTGGGTTCAAAAAAGGATCATCCATAGAAATGGCTATATATTCATTTTTAAATAACACATTTGAGGAACTGAATAATAAAATGAATCCTGTAGGAATATTTTGTGATCTTGCAAAAGCATTTGACTGTGTAAATCATGAATTACTTTTGAAAAAAATGGAATACTATGGTATTTTTGGGACCGCAGGTAAATGGTTTAAATCATACATTGAAAGCCGAATGCAAAAAGTTTCAATTTTTGATTCTAAAATAAGTAAAGATGCTTCATCAGACTGGGAGAAAATAAAACATGGAATTCCACAAGGCTCTGTCTTAGGTCCCCTCCTCTTTCTGTTATACATCAATGACCTTCCTGGAAATTTATCCGACAAAGTTAAGAGTGTTTTATTTGCAGATGACACTAACCTGACTGTGCGTAAAACCCCAAACAGTACTATAGAATTTAATGTAAATGAAGTACTTAGAGTAGTAGCAAATTGGTTTAAGGCAAATTCACTAAAATTAAATTTTGAAAAAACACATTATATTAGGTTTAAAACAAAAAACTATGCACAGCCAGATATATGTATAAACTATAAAAACAACACAATCTTAGAAACAGAGAGTATAAAATTTCTTGGTATTAAAATAGATCAGAAACTCTGTTGGCATGATCATATCACTACACTACTGACAAAGTTAAGTAGTGCCACCTTCGCAATACGAACACTTTCTCTAACAGCAGATCTAGAATTAATGAAACAGGTGTACTCCTCATATTTTCATTCAGTAATGTCACATGGCATAATTTTTTGGGGAAACTCTTCACAAAGTAAAAAAGTTTTCATAGCACAGAAAAGAGCTATTAGGTTTCTGTGTAGGGTAAAACCAAGAACTTCTTGCAGACAACTCTTTAAGAAACTCAATATTCTTACAATGTATTCTCAGTATATATATTCTCTCATGAGCTTTGTCATAGAAAATTTTAACCTGTTTACACCTAATTCACAGGTACACAGTTTCAATACAAGAAACAGAAATAACTTGCATAAAACACAAACATCTCTGTCATTAGTACAAAGAGGAATTAATTATTCTGGGATACATCTGTTTAATAAACTACCTAATCGTATAAAACAGCTTTCAGATAATAAAGATGTATTCAAACAAAAACTTAGAGATTATCTTATTGGCAACTCCTTCTACTCCATTCAAGAATTTGAAGAAAATAATTAATTGTACTCATTATGACGTTTGCAAAACTCAGTTGCAAAAATGTATGTTTATTATTATTTCTTGTATTTGTAAAATATGTATATATATATATATTTACTATGATATGACTCATATTATGTGTATATGTATCAACAATGACATGTTTCACATCCCAGAGGTACTTCCTCAGCAGGGATCCATGGAACAAGATTGATAAATAAATAAATAAATGGCTACATTAGAAAAATGAGTGGAAGAGAAGCTATTAAGACAATTGTGGACAAGATTTTCTGGATATATAAATTGGAAAGATATTAAGTTATAGTTTTATGAGACCATTAAGGGCTAAAATTCAGAGACAGAAGAGAGGCATTCTCCTTGTAAGTAGAAATGAGCAGACTAAGAAACTAGAAATAGATTCCAAGGATGTTATGAGGGAGCTAGCTAGCTTAGTGCCAAAATTTGTTGGATCCTCCCAAAGAAGGCATACTAAGCATGGCATCTAAGGTGAGATGGCCAGTTCCTTTCCACCTTACCTAACCTAACTTGGTATTCCTACCAGATAAATAGGACTTTCAGAATAATATTGAATCTGAACAATGGAAATGTTCTGGCGTACTTCACATTACACAGCAAGCTGTGCCAGAGGCGAAGATTGGTTTAAGGGTCTTTGAAAATCCCCATCAATATGGGGGTTTGAACCGAGAACATTAAGATCTCCAGTCAGATGCATTAACCATTGAATCATCAAACATCTCCATTAGGGAACTAAGGAAGATAAAAATATGAAGAGGTGCTTGTGTAAAAAATATTACAACAGATTTGCTAAAGATAAGGGGAGAAGCCATTTTATCATTCCTTGAAATACTATTTAGACAGATTTTAAATACTTACTGCTTGCTAGAAGAAAAACTCATAGAAGTTCCAATCTTTTCAAGAGGAGACACAAAAAGGGTTAACAATTACAGGCCTGTTACTTTGGTGCTATTGGTAGGTAAATTCATGGAGGGAATGATGTACAACCACATCAGAAATGTTTGAAATGAAAGAAACTGGTTTCAAAATGGCTACTTATGTTTAGGAGATGTTATTCATGTGAATCTCATTTAGTGGGCTACATGAAATACATTTAGGATGAAATGGACGGGAGGCAAGCTGAAAGAATAGCCCTGCATTTCTTCATAGCATTTGCAAGAGCAAGCCATAAAACTGTGGTAAATACGGTAACTGATCTGATAAAGGAGCTTGCCTGTAAGTCCTGGGAATAGGGGGATGGGTGAAGAGAGTTCCAGGCGTGTATGTCATATGTTGTTGATGAAGCTTGGATAGATGTGAAGAGAATAATCAGGAGTAGGATTCAGTAGGGATGAGATAACCATGACAACAAGTTTGCACTTAATTTCAGGTGAAAGAGTGGGAAAAATATTTTTGGTAGATAAGGAAGACAGAGATGGAATAAATTCTGTCAGAAATTACTGAAAAAAAAATTATCAGAAAGAATTTAAAATTAAAACTCATAAATGGTAACAGTATGTGGATGGTGAAATTACCTTAAATGGATTTAAGGAATTATGAAATAGGAAAATAGAAAGGTATAAAAATTGACACTGGGGCATATGCTCCAGCACAATTAAATTAATTAAAGTAATATATTACCCAATATATACCTTACATGTGCACATTTATCTATTTATTTATTTATTAGTTACAAATGGTTTGTACTTTTCTTCATAAGAAAGACTTCTTTATTCAGCTGTAGGATTATGACACAAAGATTAAAACTGAAGCTCATTAGTTTACAAATAAATAATAAATCAAGTAATCCTTTACATAGCCATTTTTACAATGTAATGAACTTTTTAACCTATTATTTAAAACATTTCTGAAAGATGTGATACATTATGTTTCTAAATAATAGGTTTTAACTTACACAGCTTTCAGCTGTAGGATTATGACACAAAGATTAAAACTGAGTCTCATTAGTTTGCAAATAAAAGATAAATCAAGTAATCCTTTACATAGCTGTTTTTACAATCTAATGAACTTTTTAACCTATTATTTAAAAGAGTTCTGAAAGATGTAATACATTATGTTTCTAAATAATAGTTTTTAATTTACACAGCTATGGAAATACATTGCCAGTTTGTTTATTGGTCTCCATAGACTGAAGCTAAATTATAAGACTGCCAAAATAAATGTGTGCACCTATTCATGTCAAACAGTAAGTGCACTGTGCACATATCAAATCATCTTACATCATATAAACTGCAACAACCCTGTGTAGCAAACTTACACCAGGGAAAAGCAGGAAAAACCCAAACTGGAAACAGATTTTTTTTTTTTTTTAACTGCTTAACGTCTCTTAACAGCGAGGTCTTTAGAGACGGGAAAGAATGGAGGGCAAGGAATGGGAAGGAGTTTGGCCATGGCCTTTTGAAGGAAGCATCCCGGCATTTGCCTGGAGTGATTTGGGAAACCAGGGAAAACCCAAATCTGGATGCCCGGACGGAATGCGAGGCCAGAACGCTAACCGTTACACCACCATGCTCGGTGGGAAATAGAAAGCAGTCAGGATGTTTGCAGTGATTCTTAGGACATCACAATTTATTTTTTTTTATACTGAAAAGCAAGAGCAAACATGTTTTCAATTAGTGAATCATTGGTTTATTATTATGTTTCCTCCAACTTCGATATATTTAAGATTTTTCTGTAAAAAAAATAAAACAGCCTATACTTCCATATCTTTTTCAGGTTCTGGCTGGAGCAACCTACTGGACACTTAATTTGCATTAATGCATTATGGATGAGTCTCAGCATAGTAAAGATGTTGTTAATAACCACATCTTCTGAATATGTTTGTTACCAGGCATTGCACACTCGTGTTATCATTGCAAAAATTCTTCTTCAGCCATCACTGACCAGCACACCGCATGAGCTTTTTTTATTTCAACAACAGTTAAACCAGTACAGTTTAAAATTTACTGCTAATGGCTTTTTTGCTATTGATTATTCTCTACTGTATGAACTTGTAGGAGCAATCACAATGTTTATAATAATACTTGTTCAGTTTCAAACACCAAAATAAGTTGAATATAACAAGTAATGAAATTGGTGTTGATGTAGAACAGCATTTCATATTTGAATAAAGATAATATTATGAAAAGGTCGTTTTAGATATGTTTTTGGATTTATCAGTAACTTGCATGTGACTAAAAAAAGAAAGTTCAGAAAATGAGGAGAGATAGGAACAATCTACCCGAGACGAGGACAGCAAAACAGCAGTTTTATAATATTTTGGTATGCAATCTTTTTCATGCAAAGAGAGCAGACCCATTGTGGGGTGATTGAATGTGCACACACAGACTTGTAACATGATTAAATCAGAGTTGGTCATTATGGACCATTGATGGCGGTGACTGGTGGCAAAAGGCAAGGAGAAGAGGGAGAATACAAAGTAGACAATCACTATAGTTTGTTCGGTTTTGAAACACAGCTCAAGGTCACTATGATCTAGCCCCACTCCACTGCCCTTACCCCTACACGTGAATGGGGGAGCAGCTCGCTAACAACTTCACCACTCGCCTAACTAGTCACAGTGATAAGTTCCGGGGGGAGTGGAAGCAACTGTAGGTGTTTGTGAGGTGAGAAGTGGGGTCAGAAGAACAATAACTATTGAAAACTATTATCACTGTAAATGGAGATTCTGATGAATAGTAATAAAAATAAGATAATAATAATAAATGTATGTAAATAAAATTATTTAGATCATGGATAATATCAAATTAAGGAAACAATAATTACTCTGTGCACCAAATTGCAAGGCCATAAGAACTTTTTAAAAAAAATGTAGGTGTTCTATTTGTATTTTGACCTCCTGAATTCAAAAATGATACTAAAAACATTTTTTCACACACAGTCTTTGCACAAATTGCATATATTTTCAATTAATGATAATGCAGTATTATTGTATTGTAATATACACGAAAACACCACACGAAGCACAGAAGCTTGCACACCTAGTGGCACACAGAGAGCTATCACTTTGCAAATAGTGCTGCCTGTCTGACACTGTGTAGTGTTTTTGGAAGGGAGTACAAGGTAGTTTTAGTGTACAATGTTCACTCAATGTTGTGTAACTCTCCTAACAGTTTTTTGTTATATTTATGGTGAACTTGTGGCGAAAAAAGACCAAAGAAATATTACTGCTTTCATGAAAAAAGGTCTACCATGTCTATTCCAGAGTGAAACAGGACTACATCAATAAACCATGGACTCCACAGGTCATGTGTGTTGTGTGTATGTAGACGATTTACAATGGTGGGCAGCAGGAAAGAAGAAGTCATTACAATTTGGTATCCCTGTGGTCTGGTACGGGCAACGGAATCATACTGATGACTGCTACTTTTTCCCAGGTGAGGTAACTGGTTTCAACAAGAAAAGCTAGAAGACTATTGAGTACCCACTACATTTGCTCAGTGATTCAGCCCTTTTCTACATGGCCCAGGTATACCTCTGCAGACATTAGATACGGATGACAGTGATGACATAAATACCGTGCAGGAGACGAATGATAATGAGTTTGAAGTAAGCACGGATGCCCTCTTCTGTTCACTCAGCCAAATCTAAATGATTTAGTCCATGATCTGGCACTGACAAAGGATATAAGTGCTCCTAGGGACAAGACTGCATGAAAAACATTTGTTAGCACCTGATACGTCCCTTACATTTTACAGAAAAAGGAACATGATATTCACACAGTATTTTTCTCAAAATGATTCATAGTGTATTGCACTGATGTTCAAGGTTACATGTGTCAGTTCAACATTCCGTATGCGCTCAGTGACTGGAGACTGTGCATTGTTCATCTCAAAGAAGCTTGAAGGCAGTTCTGCTGAACAATAGTAACATATATGCCTCAATATCTGTCAGCCATTCTGTGCACTTGAAAGAAACATATGACAACATAATGATTCATTATGAAGATCACAATTAGATGGTGTGTGGTAACTTGAAAGTGTTGGATATGCTTCTAGGACAACAATCAGGATATACGAAGTTCCTGTGTTCACCTGTAAATGGAATAGTTTGGGGCTCATGACAAACATCGGAAGCAAAAACATTGGCCTCATAGGTTGGAATTGGTTCCAGGTGACAAAAATATCAAGTGTGACCCTCTAGTGGAAAGAGACAGAATACTCTTGCCACTTCTGCACCACAAACTGGGCATAATGAAGCAGTTTGGTAAATGCATTGCCTAAGTGTGGCGACTGTTTCAAATATCTATGTAACAGTTCCCCCAACCTGTCAGATGCCAAGTTGAAACAGAGCATGTTCACTGATGATATTCAGAAACCAATGCTACATGAAGATTTTCTTCATTCAGTGAAACTGTGGAGAGTGAAGAGTGGATTGCCTTTAAGTGTGTGGTTCAAAACTTACTGGGAAACAGTCATAGCCTGAGAGTAAATCAATATAGTTGAGAACATGCTCACAAAACTGAAAATGCTCAAGTACATTTTTTACATTCGCACCTTGACTTTTTCCCTCCAACCTGTGTGCTGTAAGTGAGGAACAGTGTGAAAGATTCCATCATGATATCAAGAACATGGAACAACGACATCAGGGAACTTGGGATGTTCAGGATGATGGGCAACTACTGCTGGATGCTCCACCGTGAGCACATGAAATGTCCCATAACAGGAAAAGCAGGGGCCATGCCATGCAAACTAAGAAAGCATAGAATGAATGAGGTTAATGCATGTTTTATACCCGATTCTCTGAATGCATTTTCACCATGTTCATATTTCATTATGTTGTTGTTTTAAACTTGTTTTTAACTTCAGCATTATTCATGTGCCATATTTATGTACTACTTCAATATGTGATATCATTATTGGCAAAGTATACAATTTGTGCTGAACTGTGGGTGATATGATGTTTTGAGTATAATTTTCGAATTCAGGAGGAAGAATTATATAAAGAACACCTTTTTTTTTGCCTGTGGCTTTACACCTTGTCAACATTCAGGTCATTAGAGGTGGAAAGGAACTGGGGGGCGAGGAATGGGAAGGAATATATCCATGGCCTTTTGAAGGAAGCAACCTGGCAATAGAATGCCTACTTTTGCGAAAAAAGATTTTTTTTTTATTTTTTTTTTTTTATCTGTTGCATAGTGTAATAAGAGATAGATTTACTGATAGTGTCTTACCAGAGGTTGATGCAAGGAGGATACCTGGTAGTAAGGATGTGTTGGTTAGTGAGATCAAGTTATGAACAGAATGTTATTTCTAGAAATTAACTGTTTAGGTTACAATTGTCTTACAGTGAGTGCTGTGAGAGTTTATCCAGAAACTATAAGCCCTTCTAAACTCCGTAGATGAAAACTAGCTTACCAACTTATCATCAGCACCAGACATCCCCCTGGCCCCAACCTACAGCAAGAACTTACCACTAAACCTATTGCTTATTATTTTTTCCTTTTGATATATATCTATATTGTTGCCCCCCTTTCTAACAATGTAAATTATACTAAACATATTTACAAATTTATTATTAGTATTGTTATATTTTATTACTACCTCTATGTTCCCCATTTGCAGTGATATCACTTTCCAATATTCTACACATTGGCCACCCCTCCTCCTTCACATCACCACCATCTCCACCACCTATGCCCAGTCCACATCAGGCAAATCTGATTTAACCATGTGGAGAGACTTGGTTGTGTGCATATTGAATCCCCTTGCTATGTGTCTTGTCTCATTGCATAAACTAGGTTACATACTTAAGTACTGTAAACTATATTCATTATTTAGTTTTCCTGCATTCCTGCCTTCATCTCTGTTAAGTGCTGGACTTACCCTTCTTTCCTTGTTTTAACATATTAAAAAACATTTTCCTTGTGGATGTTTTAGTAACCTATGGCCATTTATACAATTTTTCTCAGACTTGTCATCAATCATGGCAAGAAATTTAGAATATTAGATTATCACAATTTGTGACACATTTGTTAAATATTCTGTATTCATATGGTATTTCCTCCCTGGTAGAAGATGCAACTAGAATTACACCTAATTCTGAATCCATTATTGATCATGTCCTAACAAACCTGGATGTAAATTATTGTGATGTAACTGTAGAAAACTTAGGTCTATCTGACCACCATTGTCAAATTATAAATTTAAATCTGGTAGTTCATGAACAACTCAAGCCAAAAATGTACATCCATAGATTTCCAAAAGCCAAGGTTTATGAATTCTTAGATGACCTATTAGGCCAGCCATGGAAAGAGATTTACACCAAACCAAATGTAAAAGAAAAATACAAAAAATTTGCATCTTTTTTTAAATTAAATTTTGAAGAAAAGTTCCCCAAAGTACTCTCAACTTCTAATCAAAATAAAAACAAGTGGATTACAAATGGGATAAAAATTTCATCCCAAAATCTCAGGAAAATGTATATGAAAAGTAATGAACACACCAGCCAGTCTTTCCTAGCTTATCATAGAACTTACAAAAAAGTGAATCGAAAAGTCCTAGCAGGCGCCCAGAAAAACTACAATAACAGGAAAATTATAAATTCAAGCAATAAATCAAAAGCTGTTTGGGATGTAGTAAGAAGGGAAACGGGGGAAAAAAAAACTAAACTCCTGCCCAATAAAAATCTGTGACACTACGCCAGATAGTGACCCAACAGAAATAGCAAACTATGTAAACAATTACTTCTCTAGCATAGCTGCAAAACTTCAGACTAAATTTTCAAATAATCAAACATATCAAAATTGTTATATCTCAGTAAATTCTATGGTCCTAAACCCAGTAACAGAGGAAGAGGTGGAAAAAACAGTCCTCAGACTAAAAAATAAAAATCAACAGGATTGGATGAGGTGCCCATGTTTCTAATAAAGCAATGTATACATATCCTCCGAGCCCCATTAGCGCACATAATAAATGAGTCTTTCACAACTGGTGTATTTCCTGACTACCTAAAATTTGCAAATATCCTACCTATTATAAAAAATGGAAGTAATGAACGTGTAGAAAATTACCGCCCAATTTCTATACTGTCATCTTTCTCCAAAATTTTTGAATCACTTATGAAAGATAGGTTATCCAGCTTCCTGAGCAAATATAATATCGTTAGCAAATCTCAGTTTGGTTTTCAGGCAGGAAAAGGAACAAAATCAGCAATAGCACAGTTTACAAAAAATGTACTTGAAGCTCTTGACAGAGGTGATCATGCAGCAAGTCTATTCCTAGACTTTTTAAGCCTTTGATACTGTCGACCACAACATCCTCCTGCAAAAACTAGAAGCAATAGGTATAAGGGGTAGTGCAAAATCCTGGTTCCAGTCATATCTAACCAACAGAATACAAAAAGTTGAAATCTCTGCAATCCCGGAAAACTCAAATATTTTATGTAAGTTCCTGTCCGAACCAAGATCTGTAAATATAGGTGTCCCACAGGGAAGTATTCTAGGCCCCATATTATTTCTAATTTATGTAAATGATTTTATATCCAGTATCAGTCATGGGGATAAAATTTTATTTGTGGATGACAGTAACATCATCATCAGTGATCCCTCAGTCAATGAACTCCAGGCTAAAGGAAACGCAGCTCTTATAGAAGTCTTAAACTGGTCCCAAAATAATAAATTGACCCTCAATATAAATAAGACAAGCAGCATCAAATTCAGTTCACTTAGCAGTGTTCAACAGATAGACTTAAAGCTGAACAATGAACACATTGTGTGTGTTGCAAATACAAAGTTTCTGGGTATGACCATTGATCACGAATTAAAGTGGAATGAACAAGTACAAATTTTGGGAAAGAAAATATCCACAACCTGTTTTACACTTAGAATTCTAGCTCCTGTATGCAATGATGATTGCCTCAAAATAATATACTTTGCAAACATTCATTCAATAATATCCTATGGAATCATTTTTTGGCCTTCAAGCAAACAAAATGTAAACACTATTTTCAAATTACAAAAATGGTCTGTGAGGATAATAGCAAAAATTTCAAGGAGAATCCATTGTAAGGACATATTTAGAAAATTAGGCATCCTGACTGTTCCATCCTGTTATATCTTCAATTCTATAATGTATATAAAAAAATAACTTACAAGACTTCACCACAAACAGTTCCATCCATACATAATTCACAAGGTCAAAAAACGATCTACACATAGAGAGGAAATTAAAAAGTAAAACCTCTAATAGTTTTTTCCACAAGGGAGTGAAATTGTATAACAAACTGCCAGTAGAAATTAAGGGAGAAAAAAAAAAAAAACAGATCTTTTAAGAAAAGGCTAAAAATGTATCTAGTAGAAAATGCTTATTACTCCATAGAAGACTATTTAAAGTAGTCAAATTATATAAAACAACTGTGTCTATTAGGACTAGTAGTTACAGATAAATTGTACAAATCTTATGTATATTTCTATATGCCTTACATTTATAGTTGAATATCCAATTGTACACATTATGTATTAAAATTTAAAATGACGAAACCAATATACATGAAAATGTATCATATAGTGAATAAATGAAATGAATTTTATTGTATTTCGATTGTGTTTGTGGAAGGAACATTTTTGTGTTATTTTTTATTAGTTCCAAGTTAAAATATTTTCATATTTGCAGCAGAAAGTTTGCAGTATAAAGCCACACAAATCATTCAGAAATTACAAAATATTTGAGGGTATATGTTCCTTCCAAAAATTATTTCAGTTTTGCGAAAAGATGAAAATCAGAAGGCTCCAGATCGGGGCTGTAGGGTGAGCAGTTGAAAACGTCCCATTTATAACTGTTCAGAAGTTGTTGTGATTTTCCAGCAAAGTGATGTCTGGAACTGTCATGAAGAAGCACAGTGCCATCAGACTACAGATCTCACAGCCAATTTCTAATTTCCCACCAACATTTGTTTAAAGTTTCATAATTTGCGTTGGTGTTAATGGTGACTCCTTCAAGTATCAATCAGTATAATATGCCAACTGTTCATTATGAATTTATCTTCTGAAGTCAGCAAGTTGCTCATCATTATGTACATTCTCTCTCCCTGAGGAAAACGTTTGACACCATTGCCAAGTAGCTGATTCAACCATTGCATTGTCTCAACAAACCTCTTCGATTTGATGATGAATGTCACATGTTTATATATATCTTACATTAATGAATTTAATAACAGATTTCACTTCACGATTGACTGCACTCTCAGATTTTTTTTTTTAAATACTAATAGAAAAACCAGAAAAAACTTCAGTGGGAACATAATACCACTCTCAGTAAGCAGACAGTGACTAAAACTACTTGGCATTGAATGATAGCTACTTATGTTATTACATTATGTCAATATTTTACTAACTAACCCGTCAGGGGAGACGTGTGTGGGAGATGTTGAAACCTACAAAATAGCAATAAAATTAAACCCACTACGAAAAGAGGAACGAAATTAACTAACCCGCGAGGGGAGACGTGTGTGGGAGACTTTGAAACCTACAAAACAGCAATAAAATTAAATGCACTACGGAAAAAGATACGAAATTAACTAACCCATGAGAGGAGACGTGTGTGGGAGAAGTTCAAACCTACAAAACAGCAATAAAATTAAACGCACTATGGAAAAAGTAACGAAATTAACTAACCCGTGAGAGGAGACGTGTGTGGGAGACGTTGAAACCTACAAAACAGCAATAAAATTAAACGCACTATGAAAAAAGTAACAAAATTAACTAACCCGTGAGGGGAGATGTGTGTGGGAGACGTTGAAACCTACAAAATAGCAATAAAATTAAACGCACTATGGAAAAAGTAATGAAATTAACTAACCCGTGAGAGGAGACGTGTGTGGGAGACGTTGAAACCTACAAAACAGAAATAAAATAAAACGCACTATGAAAAAGAAACGAAATTAACTAACCCGCGAGGGGAGATGTTGAAACCTACAAAATAGCAATAAAATAATACGCACTACGAAAAAAGAAACGAAATTAACTAACCTGCTAGGGGAGACGTGTGTGGGAGACATTGAAACCTACAAAACAGCAATAAAATAAAACGCACTACGAAAAAAAAAAAAAAAAAAAAAAAAAAACGAAATTAACTAACCCGCTAGGGGAGACGTGTGTGGGAGACGTTGATGCCTACAAAATAACAATAAAATAAAACACACTATGAAAGAAGAAATGGAATTAAATAACGAGTGAGGGGAGACATGTGAGGGAGACGTTGAAACCTACAAAATAGCAATAAAATTAAACACACTGCATAAAAAGAAATGGAATTAAATAACGAGTGAGGGGAGACGTGTGAGGGAGATGCTGAAACCTACAAAATAGCAATAAAATTAAACGCGCTACAAAAAAAGAAATGGAATTAAATAACGAGTGAGGGGAGACGTGTGAGGGAGATGTTGAAACCTACAAAATAGCAATAAAATTAAATGCACTATGAAAAAAGAAACAAAATTAACTAACTGGTAGCAGACAGTCAATAACATCTCCAAAATAAAGGTTTTCCAGACTTCGAACACAATTAAGATTACATGAAAACTAAACAAAAGAACTTCACAACAGAAATACTATTCATTCAAATGAAAACCAAGGAACAACTCAAATTGTTCTTAAAAAAGTTAATTAATTACAGTTCATTGAACGACGGGAACATGTTCTCTTAAAATTGAACTTCCCCAGAAAGTTTGTTATATTTAATAGATGCTAGTCACATATCTACTTCACGAAGTTCACCACCTACAAGTTTTCTAAGTTTCGAATTACATCTGAAAAGTTTTTATCACCCAAAACTACTTTCCTGAAACGATTCTAAATTCAACCCTGCCCTTGTCGCCTCTGTTTATAGCACTTGCCTGGCCTTGGGAAAATCTCACGCATGGTGCCGCGTGCACAAAATTTTACTAATTATCCTAAACTTGCTCCGATCTTCTTCATATTATATTATACAGGGTGGTTCAAGATGAACAGTAACTATTGAAGGAGGTGGTAGTATGAACAATATTGAGTAAACAAAAACAAAATCATATAAACCTGTGTCCAATTTCCATTTGTTTTGGAGATAGAGGAGCTAGAATGTTATGCATAAAATAAACTTTAAAAAATGATAAAGAGCACATAACTTATTGAAGTAGTTTATTCATACAAAAACACACTAATATTTAAACTCATCTTCATTATGTACCAACTATAGCCATTTTTTTTCTGCTTGCATCAGTACTGTATAAGAGGACTTTAAGCATCTAAAAAAGTGCTACAATTTGTGTATTGAAGTCGATGGTGGGATTTTCGAACATGTAATTTAAAATTTTGTAAAAAGAACCGGGCACATGTTTATATGATCTTTTTCACTCAGTATTTACCACTCCTCCTAAATCACCCTATATGATAGACCAATTAATTTGAAAGATTTGTTGTCATGACAAACTTCCTAAATATTTCATTTGTTTGCTCGTTATTAATTATTTATCAGGAGGGTCAATAATTTGTGTTCTTTTTCCGCATATACCAAAAAAAAAACAAATCTCTCGGACAGCTTTAGAATTCAAAAGATTAAATTTCCCCTCTAGTTTAGTTTTGCACATTACGGTTTGGAGCGGGTTTTTTAATTTTTATTTGACCGTTATTTATGTAATCCTGTTCTCATGTTTCAAACAACGCCACGACAGTTGTTATGATTAAACTTCGAAATTTAATTTCTTTCGTATTTATTCACGCATTCAAATCATATTTTCAACGTTTCTCACTGAATTTTTTATGCCCTTTCTATAAATTAGTACCCCATCTTCAAAATATTTCTCGTTTAAAATCATCTAAAATTCTACTGTGGTGTAATATCTGAAATACGACTTTAACAGCATTTATTTATTTGTTCTCATTTCATCGTTTAATGTTGAATTCATTTTCTTTTAAACCTAAACTTGGATTGTTTAACATTTTTATTATGAAGTTGTATATTTTCAATTATTAATAATTCTCGTTTAAATTTGTCTTTCAACATAAATTTCGATTTTGGCTCGCTTTATGTCCTGAAACCATTCCAATAGTGGGATTTATTATATCTTTTCATTTAGAGGACGTTTTTTGTTCTGTCCGAAAACCTTTGATTAACTTTACTCCACCTGATTTGTTTACATCAAGCGGTGGCACAGCATCGTGCGCACAGACGTTTTGCAAACTCTGTCATGGCTTCAATTTAATTTTTCCGCCTATATAAACCATATATCAAAATAATTCTTGTCAATTGTTGTGATTCGGTGTTTGACTTTCGGCTACCCTTCATGAACCGATACCGATACTGAACCAATCTTACCTAGAAAACTCCTTCAATTTTCAGGTTTATTTAATACAGTTTAATTGGTATACTATAAAAAATTTTCTTTTTACTTGGGATTTACCCGCCGTCAACAGCGAGGTCATTAGAGGCGGGATGGGATTGGAGAAACGAACAGGAAGGAATTCGGCCATTGCCTTTTGAAGGAAGCATCCCGGCATTCGCCTGGAGTGATTTGGGGAAACCATGGAAAACCCAAATCTGGATGCCTGGACGGGGATTCAAACCCACATCCTCCCGAATGCGAGGCCAGAACTTTAACCATCCGCCCACCATGCTCGGTCTATAAACTTCACTCTCTACTATCCCTCGAATAGTAGAAGGCTTTCGTCCAGTTACACTGTAATGGCTGATGCTGGGCCATACACAGGATCTGCAGGTGGCACTGGTGCATCTGGAAATTCTTTGTTGCTGATATTTTCAAAGTGCTGCATCCATCGGCTTAGGATCTCTGTTGGTTTCTATAGAAAATTCAGTTTTAATCCTTAGTGGATATAACATCATCCTGAACAGAACGGCGACGACAAATCTCTAGTCTGTAGTTGTTTTTGCTCCTTCTGGAGCATTTAATTCATTGAGAATGTCCCTATAACGGTCTTCTTTTGCCTTTGTCACTTCCTGCTTAGCCACTAAATTCAGTTATCTATATTTATGCCGAGTCTTGTAGGCTAAGTTCTTTGTGGATGGTATCTTGTGCCTGATAATTCCACCACCATACTTCATTTATTGATGAAATGATATCCATGTTTTGTTGATCTTGGTGGTACAGGTCCTAATAATAATTTCTACCAAACAAGAAAAAGTATTATTTTTATTTTGTAATATGTTAATATTGTGTGAGCGGAGACTTTTCCGGCGTGCTGATGGAATATAATCCTCTCGATTGTCCAGCCAGATAGTGTTGTATAAACACAACGTTTCAACAGCTATTTCTGCTGTCTTCATGAGGTGTCGCAAGCTGGCTATAACCGCCTAGAATGAGCTAGACAAGTAGACGAGACCTGACTCCTGATGAAGACAACAGAGCCAGCTGTCGAAACGTTGTATTTATACAACACCGTCCGGCTGGACACCCGAGAGGATTATATTGTATGTTAATATTGATTCGGGGTATGAGGGTTTGGGAGAGGCTATACTAGCCTTTTCCAACCAAATGTCAACCTCTCCTTCACGTGGTGCACCCTGTTTTCACGGATGAGGCTCTGGCAACTGAAAGATTCCCGGTATAAAGAATCACCCACTGCTTGCCAACGGCCTCCGAAAGGAGGGCGGAAGAGCGGGGAGTGGTTCAGGGCACACTCTTGCCCTTGGGGTTGGAAACGGCCCCTAAAGGCGGATGAATCAGAAATGATCAATGGCATGGGGATGCAGAAGGCAACGGGAAACCACTGCATTAAAGACCCAAACGGTATCCCGAGGACATGTAATCCTCTCAAATTACATATATCATGATGGCTTCTTCCTGGGTAAAATATTCCGGAGGTAAAATAGTCCCCCAATCAGATCTCCGGGTGGGGACTGCTCAGGGAGGAGTCATCAGAATGGATAGAAATATTCTACGAGTTGGAGCGTGGAATGTTAGAAGTCTGAATAGGGCAGGTAGGTTAGAGAACTAAAAAAGGGAGATGTTGTTGGGATTAGTGAGATT
This sequence comes from Vandiemenella viatica, assembly GCA_031002005.1. Classification (NCBI taxonomy): domain Eukaryota; kingdom Metazoa; phylum Arthropoda; class Insecta; order Orthoptera; family Morabidae; genus Vandiemenella; species Vandiemenella viatica. The sequence continues at coordinate 34,615,325 of CM061921.1, forward strand.
AAATGGAAGGATGCACAGGATTTCTGGTCTGGGGAACACAGGATAATTAGCACACAAGCTGTCAATGGAGTCACTGGTGTAGGATTTGTAATGAACAAGAAAGTAGGGAAACGGGTGAGTTATTATGAACAGTTTAGTGACAGGATTATTTTGATGAGATTAGAAACTAAGCCCGTCCCAACCACATTAGTACAAGTGTATATTCCAACCTCACAGGAAGATGATGAAGAAATAGAAAAAAATATATGCTGAAATTGAAGAATTTATCCAATATGTGAAGGGGGAGGAAAATCTAATAATCATGGGTGATTGGAATGCTATAGTGGGAGAAGGAAAAGAGGGGAATACTGTAGGAAGTTTTGGTCTAGGAGAAAGAAATGAGTGAGGAAGCAGATTGCTAGAATTTTGTGAAAGATATAAGCTAGTAGTGGCGAACACACTGTTCAAGAACCATGCAAGAAGAATATACACCTGGAAACGTCCTGGAGATACAGGTAGATATCAGCTAGATTATATCATGGTCAAACAGAGATACAGGAATCAAGTTCTAGACTGTAAAGCTTACCCAGGAGCAGACATAGTCTCGGACCATAATTTGATAATAATAGAGTGCAGGCTGAAATTTAAGCGAATAAGGAAGCAGTATAAGCAGAACAGACTGGATGTGAATAAACTGAAACAATCTAACATGAGAGAAAAATTTGCAGAAATGGTAGACTTAGGTCTAAGAAGTAACTCTGAAAGGAGCTCAACTGAGGACGAATGGAATGCATTATAGACCGAAATAATGAAAGCTGGTAAAGAAACATTAGGCTTTAGGAAACAAGCTGCCCGAAAACCTTGGATCACAGAAGAGCTTTTGAAGCTGATGGATCAGAGGAGAAGGTACAAAAATGCTCAGGCTGAAGCAGGAAGAGAGCAGTACAGGCAATTTAGAAATCAAATAAATAGGAAATGCAAAATAGCAAAAGAAAAATGGCTACAAGCAAAGTGTGAAGAAGTAGAAAAGGAAATGGTCGTAGGTAAAGTAGATGTTGCCTATAGAAAGATCAAACAGAATTTTGGAGAAATAGAGAAAAAAAGGTATGAACATCAAAGCTGCTGATGGGAAACCTCTTTTAAGTTCAGAAGATAGAGCTAACCGATGGAAAGAATACATTGAGAAACTGTATGTTGGGGACGACATGAATAATAGTGTAATGGAAAAGGAAGATGATGTTGACAGTGATGACTTAGGAGATCCTGTTTTGGGGACAGAATTTAATAAAGCTCTGAATCACTTGAAAGCAAATAAGGCAGTTGGAATTGATGAGAACCCTGTAGAACTTCTTAAATCCCTAGGAGAGGAAGGAATTGAAAGATTATTCAAGCTGATATAAAAAAGTTATGAAACAGGAGAAACTCCAACAGATTTTAATAAAAATATCATCTTCACACTTCCAACGAAATCACAAGCCGACAAATGTGAGAATTATCGCACCATTAGTCTAACATCACATGCTTCATAATTACTGACCAGAATAATATACAGAAGGATGAAAAGGGTAGTAGAAGAGATAGTAGGTATTTTGTATTTGTATTTATTGGTCCCTTTGCATCATACATAGTACAAAGTACAAATGATATGGGATAAGTCAAAATTAGTCTGTACGCAGACAGACAGTACATTCTCTCTCTCTCTCTCTCTCACACACACACACATGGGCATTTTATCAATGCTGTGATCATTCGTAAGATAGCTGTACAAGTTTGATAAAGACACAAAATTTATAATTAACTTTTACATATATGAGAGCACATTTTTTTAAAAGAAAATCTGGGACATCATCAATTCTGAATGAAAATTTAGGTTTTAACTCGCCAATAATTTTTAATACTTCTTCTTCATTTGTGGGTTGAATAAAAAGGATTTTCCTATTAGTTTTACTGATATTAGCTTGTGTATTGATGTTGGACTTATCAACATTTTTCTTAATCAGGTCTTCAGCAATATTTCAAAAATATGTATTAAAGGTATTGGATATCTCTAAAGGATCAGATATTATTTTTTTATTCTCTTGCAGTTGAATGTTATGGCTATCTACCTGTCTTGCTCCTACTTCATTCTTAACCATCTTCCACGTGGCTTTCATTTTATTGGTAGCTGAGGAAATATATCTGTCATTTTCTAATTAAGATCAGATTGGGTTTAGGAAAAATCGCGGTACAAGGGAAGCAATTCTGTCTTTAAGATTAATACTTGAAGGGCGGATCAAGAAAAACAAAGATATCTTTATGGCATTTGTTGATTTAGAAAAAGCTTTTGATAATGTTAGGTGGGACAAGATGTTCAAAATTTTAAAGAAGTCAGGTCTAAAGTATCAAGATAGAAGAATACTCTACAAACTATATAAGAATCAGGTGGCTATAATAAAAGTAGAGTCACGAGAGACATGCATCAGTTAAAAAGGGTGTGAGACAAGGTTGTAGTCTATCCCCGTTAATATTCAACTTGTATGTAGAAGAAGCAATGAAGAAAGTCAAAGAAAAATTTCCATGTGGCATAAGTTTTCATGGAGAAAAAATCAGTATGCTATGATTTGCTGATGACATTGTCTTGTTAACTGAGAGGGCTGAGGATATTGAGAAGTTATTGAATGGCATGAATAAAATACTGAAGGAGGATTTTGGACTGAATATAAATCAAAGCAAGACAAAAGTGATGAAATGTAGCAGAAATGATATCAATACTAGTAGATTAAATATAAAAATAGGATCGGATGCAATAGGAGAAGTAAGTGAATTCTGTTACTTGGGAAGTAAAATTATAACCGATGGCCAACGCAGGAATGATGTTAAAAGCAGAATAGCACTAGCAAAAAGAGCCTTCATGAAAAAGAGAAATCTTTTATTTTTGAATATTGATCTAGGAATTAGAAATAACTTTTTAAAACACTTTGTGTGGAGCACAGCACTTTATGGTAGCGAAACATGGACTTTAGGAATACCGGAAATAAAGAAAATTGAAGCATTTGAAATGTGGTGCTACAGAAGAATGCTGAAAATTAAGTGGACAGACAAAGTAAGAAATGAACGAGTTTTGGAAATGATGGGTGAGAAAATAAGTTTGTGGAGAACGTTACGGAAAGAAGAGACAGGCTGGTAGGTCATATTTTGAGACATGCTGGATTGGTTAATTGTTAGTGGAGGGAACAGTTCTTAAGGTAAGAACTGTGGAGGAAGACAGAGATTAGAATATATGAAACAGATAATTGAGGACGTGGGCTGTAAGGGGTATGTAGAAATGAAGAGGTTAGCACACGATAGGAAAGGATGGAGGATTGCATCAAACCAGTCAAAAGACTGACAACAGCAAAAAAAAAAAAAAAATATATATATATATTGTTTCGTTGAAAAGTGCTCTTAATTTCAAGTTTATTCTCTATTGAAGTACCGATAAAATATTTTATTGGAACCAGATGATTGCTCTAGTGGCTGGAAATGCAACATGGCGTGGAGTGTGGAGCTATGAAGCAATGTTCACTGCCTAACCTGGAAACGAGTCAAGTGTTGATTTTTGTATGTAGTGACTCCTCCTGACCTGTCAGGTAAACGATTTTGACTAAAGTCATTAGAGTACGTAACCAAAAATTGCACGAGGATCTAATTGCAGTTGCTGGTTATGTTGTTTCTTGGCGGCTAATCTCTACAAGACGCGATAAGCGAACTGCCCACCATACCATTAAACCTCGTTGTTTTTGATGGTTAGAAATCTGGCATGCGGAGGCTTGTTGTCTCTCGGTACTAATCGTTCCTTATCAAGACTCCACGGAGCAATGGGCCCATGTCGGCAATAATTGCACCATGACAGTTGTTTTGAAAAAATATTTAATGTCTTCCACAAATGCAAGAGTAATTCCTAATATTTGCTAACAAGTAGACCTCGACTAAGAGGCGTCTCTCATTTGTTGTGTCAGGTTCTTGCTAGATGATGAAATGAGTTGAAAATTTGACGGTTACTTTATTAAATCTAGATTTATCGTGTTTTCCGAACAAATGATAAGAGATGTAATGTATTCGAGGAGCATTAACGTCATGGCTGACCCTATATATTAAAATTATAATGAGTGATTTTAACGAGACACATACAAACACTGACAAGCAAATGCTGCAACAGTTACTGTTATCTGAATCGTACCTTGGCTGACTGAGTAAAGGACATAGTGCAACGACATTTGCCTTCCTAATTTAATATGTTATAATGATGGTAAATAAAAGAAGTACATAGTGCTGAAAAAAAGGATAGCCTTATTACTAATGGAAATTTAAAACAAAAAATTTTGAAAGCTGCTTCTATGAATATCTTACGTTATAGCCACTACCCGAAATTTTGTTTACATAAATATTTGGAGAATATGAGTCAAATGAATTTATATAACTTTTTCTTCCCTCAAAGACACAAGAAAAATACACTTATCAGCCAGAGAGCATGCTATCTGTGTTTAGAATGGGGAAGGCGCGTGATCTATCCGAGTTTGATCTACAGCAGATTGTAATGGCCCGGAGGCTCAGCACGAGCATTTCGGAAACTGCACGACTTGTCAGGTGTTCGAGGAGTGTTGTGGTGGGTGTCTTCAACAAGTGGCGAAACCAAAGTGAAACCACGTCCAAACGTCGAGCGGATGGGCGGCCACCCCTCATTATGGATGCCGGATGTCGTAGGCTGGGCAGGCAGGTAAAACAGGACAGGCAGCGAACTGTGGTGGAACTAACATCAGACTTTAATGATGGTCAGAGTACAAGTGTGTCTGAACAAACAGTGCACCGAACACTCCTAACGATGGGCCTCGGCAGCCGACGACCCATGCATGTGCCAATGTTAACACCATGACATCGGCAACTACGATTGAAATAGGCACATTACCATCGTCACTGGACGTTGGCGCAGTCGCAAATTGTTGCATGGTCTGATGAATCACGATACCATCTGCATCATGCCGATGGGAGGGTCGAATCGGTTGTTTTCGCGAGTAACGGCTTCTTGACATCCATACTGCAGGATGGAGACAAGCTGGCGGCGGTTCAATTATGCTCTGGGGAACATTCACGTGGGCATTCATGGGTCCAGTGATGCTCGTGCAAGGCACCATGAGAGCCAATAAGTATTGTTCACTGGTTGTAGACCATGTACACCCCATCATGACGACCATGTTTCCCAATGGCAGCGGCATTTTTCAACAAGATAGTCCGCCATGTCACAAGGCCAGAAGTGTGATGGAGTGGTTCGAGGAACACAGTGGTGAGTTGCAATTGATGTGCTGGCTCCCCTAACTCGCCAGATCTGAACCCGACCGAACACATCTGGGATGTGATTGAACGTGGCTTCTGAGCTCATCGCACCCCTCCCCGGAATTTACGGGAATCAGGTGACTTCTGTGTGCAGAAGTGGTGCCAACTGCCTCCAGCGAACTACCAAGCCCTCATTGCTTCCATACCAAGACTCGTCACTGCTGTTATCCGTGCCAGAGGTGGACATACCGGCATTCAGGAAGGTGGTCATAATGTTCTGGCTGATCAGTGTATATTAAAACTGTCACAAATGTAATTGATATAATTACATCAATTTGCCTAGTGGAGGCTCATTTCTGACAAATGGTTAGTTTTCTGGGAGAGCGTTCTGCCAGGCCATTCCTACAGGATGCAAATGGGATTAGTGCTCCTGCAATCAATTTTTTTTATAACTGAACACAAGTAGGAAGAAGATGGGCTTTAAATACTCTGGCTCCTTCACATTCACTGGGTTGGCAATTGAAAGAAGGTTCTTTGATTTTCAAATATCCTGGCAGTCTTCAAAAAAATTAGGAAACCTTTGAGTGCAGTGGGAAAATGTTACATCCTCGTACATGATGATAGTAGCCAGAGATGGTCAGTTTTAGGTAATTTTTAATGAACAATTGGGATAGAAAAATAAAGAAATACAGGCCCTGTGATGATTTTAAATTTTTTTTAGCACAGAAAGCATTAAAAAAATTATGAGATTGTGACAAGACAGCCGAGTGACTATGGAAACTAGAAAAGTGATGATAAGCGATGATTGGCGCAAAAACTATTGGCTGTTGAGGAGAGGTGAGCTATTTTATAGCTGATGGTGCCAGAAGCCTGCCTTTTCTTTCTAACAGCTAAAGAATAGTGCCAACTGTGAGGAATTCTTTCCACTCAGTGCTAATGGCCAGCTGGATTAGCTGATTGCTAACATTACAGAAGACTGCTATTGTTGTCTCTACTTGTGTCTAAATTTCATTCAATTGGAACTAACTGCTAATCAGCAAGTTTTGTTTTGGTGAATCTATGTGATACAACATTCGTGTAATGTAGTAAACACACTATCAATCACACATAAAAGGCACACATTAATACCCGTGTTGAGTATTGCTATATTTTTTCTGCAAGCAATAAAACAACCACTAAACCAATACTGAGAACAGCAAAATTTTCTTCTCAACGGTGACTATAGACATCCCTGTTAGCGATTTTTGTTTTCCTTATATTATTAAAGGAATATTCTTCTTCGATCTGCTAATTTTTTTAGCTCATTGGCATACTCCAAACCTAATAAGAAACAGTACGAATATAACGAATACGTTTACATTTCTGGCTGTACTGTCAACCAGTGCGATATTGTACAGAAACATAAAGAGCTATTTAGGGGACCAATTAATGTGAAGATGTTGAATAACTTGTATAAAGAGTGTTACTTATTAGGAAAGAGGGAGGAGATGTAGGAAAGATGAGAAGAGGCTGATGTGAACAGTATGGTACCTGTGGAATATGTTACTGAATGACAGAATGGAATTGGGTAACAGACATTGGGTATACTATTGGCTGCATATGATGGTATCGTTTAGGTCACCCATTTTTGGTATCAAATACAGGAGTTGTAGGGCGTGCAAAGATGGGCAACTAATTTGTCTGTGAACCATGTCACTAACAGATGTAAAAATGGAGTTGGATTGGGAGTCATTCGAAAACAGAAGGTGGGTTGAGGATGTGCTGGGTGAGTACACGGCGTATGTTGGCGATGAGGCTAAGGATGGATCTTGGTCAAAGAATTAGGAGTAGTGCGTGGAAGAGAAATAATGACTATCAGCACGCGCTGGCACTTGATTTCATATATATGGGAGTGGGAAAATTTTATATATCTCCACCTTGACAACAGGCGACGGTCTAAGGCATTGTATGATGAGTCAGCAGTGGAGTGCACTGTGTTGGTGTGACTCGATTTTTATCTCACTGGACGGGCGTACTCTGTGGTGAACCCATTCCTCAATTGTGAAATTAGTAAAATTATAACTTTTTAACAGAGTATACGAAGAATTCGTTATTAAAAGGAAGGTAATAGGTGTGTTAGTATATGCCACAGCGTATATCGCTCTGTTTCTATTGAATCACTGGTGAAACCTTTAGGCTTTGGCCATGGCCTTGAACAACAGGACTTTGCCAGACGTGCCAGGCGAGCACTTCTCATACAAAGTAGTCGAAGGATGTGATAGATTTAATGGTTATCTCTGGTAACATAAGGAGTCCTCCCCCTGCCTGGTGGGAATGAAAGAGTGGCCATAAGAGTGAATATCAAACCATCAACCACATAGTTCAAATCAGTTTTCTTTCCACACAGACTTTTGTGATGTGGTTGCATATCAATCTCTCCACTGATTTGCCAACCAATGATTGGTCTGAAATTTTTACACTCCTCCTTTGTGACCCAGTGCTACTATAGCATTTAAGTCTGGATTTGAACACATCTTTCCCTTGCCATAAGTCCAGTTCCTACACGATTAAGGATTTTTACCGACAATATTGTAAAGTGTGTTCATAAATCTGTAAGAGTGCTGCGTCTGTCTGACCCTTTGTATGGGCTCTTTGAAAGCTTACAGTCTAGCTTAAAATCTGAAGTTTATCTTTTGAAGTTAAGTGAACGTACAATAGAGTAGTAAATGATAATTCGGATTTACTTCCAAAGGTGTTGTGTACCATCTTTGTAAGGATGGTGACTTATGATAGAAAACCAGGTTGGAGCACAAACTTTAACAATATAAGTTGCTAGAGTAATTATATTTTCAGAAGGAGCTTCCACAGAAACATGAAAGACTGAGAATTAGGTCAGGGCGCTTTACTTTGTACAGAAATTAACGTTTATCTTATGAGCTTTATCTGGGAAATGTAACCGGACAGTTTGTCTCACAGGTAGGTCGTGATAACACATAAGTAGTATCTGCCAAAAAAAAAAAAAAAAATACCTGCTGAGTTCACTGATATGGTCACAACAATTGGTGTAGTTTGCTTGCTTTCAGATCATGATATCTACAACAACGTCATTACGCTCGTACTCATAGTAATGTGTGAGGCAGAGAGCACTTGGCACCAATACAAAATCTTTTCCATGCTATGGCATAATGCAGTCATTTTCAAGTTACACTAGATTGCAAAATGTATAAGGCAATGTGCATAACTAACAAAATGAATCCATTTGTTAAAGTGCATAAAGTTAGGAGCTTAGTTATTGATATGAGTGATTCCTGGAAGTATAAGCAGCATGAAATGGGACCTGCACATAACTTTGGTCGTAGGCAGAGCTAATTCTAGACTGCGAATTTTGAATTTTGGATTACTTTAACGCACGAACAAAGGAGATAGGTTTTGCACGCTATCTTCTTCTGGACTGCTGTTGTGATGTGTCTCAAGGAATTGATTGACTTTTTAGATAAATTACAGAAAAGAGCCACTCAATTTGTGATCGCTTGCCACAGATCTTACGAAAGCATAAAATAATTGAAACATAGATTTGGCTGAGCAGACAGACAGATGATGTAGGCTTGAACTTATTAATAAAATTGCAGTACCCACTTTAATTTATGAGTAGGATGAAATGTTTCATACCATTGACAAGAGAGACAAGATTAGAGAAATAAGGTGTCCTACAGATGCTTATATGAATTGTTTCTTCCCTCCTGTCTTTCGAGTTTGAAACACTTCTAATAAGCTAGAGAAAATAATCAACATCATCTTCACCTTTGATGAGTGTTGCCATTGTCAAATTGGAAGTTTTGATTTTTACAGCTTTGGAGCTGGTTGGGAAAGACTTTGTCAATCATATCACAAATATTTTTCACGTGTGGCCAAGAAATAAGTCTGGAGGGTTGGCAAATAGGCTTAAAAAATTACTGGCTGATTGGTTTGACATCGGTGGAAGGTAAATTGATGGAGAGATTGACAAGTAATCACATTAGAAATTTTTTAAAGGAACGAAATTGGTTTTTGAATCGGCAACTTGGCTTTAAGCAATGATATTTATGTGATTCTCACTGGTTTCTCACTGTTTGTATCGTCTGTTTCAACTTCAGAAACATCATTGCGCCCAACTTAAAAATCCTTTAAGATATTGGAAATGCAGCTGAAACTTGTGGGTTATCATTAAGGCTGTAAATTATATTGATTCATAAAGAATCCAACTAGAATTCAACATGATGTGAAAAGTATTCGTTTTCCGTATATTCGTCCATGAATGGATTTTTAATGTCTGTCTGTCTTTTTCAATCAGCAGAATTCACACATAAACTACGTGCATGATTTTGATTGTTTTTTGAATAATGTACAACTCCCTAGTGCCGAGTAAAATGCGGTAATTCTTAAACTGAGAAACTTAAGTTAATGCCCCCATCAATTCGCGCAAAAAAAACTACTGGTTGGATTTCTAGAGGCCTTTAAAAATTTACAGCGTATGGTTCTGGGGTAAACAGGGTAAGTTTGTTTAGATGGGAATTAGGAAAATTGAGACGTTCCATATAAAAATGACTCCAAATCAGTACTTCGATGAACGCTGCCATTCAAATACAACTATGTTTCCAGATGGCTAACAATGGAGACGTTAAAAGTAAAACTATATTGGTGCATGAAATCAAAGTAAAACTTAATAAGTATGGGATACTGCATTGCTCTCTTTAAGCCTGTCAGGAGGGATCAATAGCCAACTTACTTCTGACCGTTGCTTGAGGTTTCCCGAAAAAGTGTAAATACGGGCCACACACAGCAGAACAGTACTCTAGATGATAATATTAGCGGAGGTTCAGGACTTATGAGAAGGATGATCTACTCTCCTGATTTCTGAGTGTTTTAGGAACACGTTGATGGACGGATATTCAACCTTTACTTTGCAAAATATCGTTATTTATTACACCTTGTTCAACCTCTTTTTTTAACAAAAGACAATATTCTAGTATGCTTCATTGGGGGCTGGAATATTTCTGTGTACCTGCTCTGTGACACCAGGTTCATGATTTCGTCAGGTGTTTGAAGCAGCCAGAGTTGTCTCTGGTATTGCTTGCTCCGCGCGATCTCTCGAATATATTTGTGGATCGCTTATGCCTGACTTCCTGCACCAACTCGCTTATCAGGTCAAATTCCTTGTCGCTTTCATAATGGCGGAGCGCACTTGATCAAACACATCAACAGAAATAACCAGACGGCTTTGACGGAAATAACGGACTTGCTATCGCAATGGAAGACAGCAAATGCATTTCCCTTGTAGATCAATAATGGCAAACGCACACACCAGGCGGGCACTTACTGGATTCATTTCGGAACATGAAATTGCGGTCTGAATGGACATAACTTTAACCTAGCATGTGGGGACGCATATCAGAGTGATGGCGTCAGGGCAAACACGTCAAGACAGGTTAATCCAGCAAGCCAGGCGTGTAGAAACCTGAGAAGCTGGGGCCATGGATTAGAGAGAAACAGAAAATGTGACTTCAGTGGCCATGCGCCTCTATTTCTCCATTGGACTATTTAAATCGCCCGCGACAGTTACGTCATATGACCCTGGATGCCATTGGTCCATTTCTCTTCAGGGGTCAGCTTAAGATCTCTTGTCTGTGACTCCCCTTTTAGAGATTCCTTTGGTCATCTATAATATAGATTCACATACATCAGTCATCACGATAGAATCCAACTCCGCGGAATTGAGGGCTCCTATATCTGTTAGGTATTTTATAGATGATTACGCCAGTTTAGAACGATGATTAGTATCTACGAAAATGGTGACGCAGGCCTACTATCACACCAGCAGTGGTACACAGAACATTGGTAGAGAAAGCAAGATTTAGTGCAGTGCTAATGCGGTATCCTATAAAGTCTAATTAACGAGGTCCGTCCTTGATACCCAGATGATTTTTTTCTCTATATTTCATCCTCAGCTAACATTGATGGCTATATATAATTGACTTATCCAGCTTGAATCGATGAATATATACAAATGTCTTATTTTAAGTCCATACTAAGCTTAAAACGAGAGAGATTACAGATAAACAACCGTCTAGAATCCGAGAAATGCCTGTTAACGAGAAAAGCGATAAAACTATTACAGCATGTTTTTATGTAGACAGTGACACGTTGCAATAATTAAGTTGCACTAAGGGGAAGGAGGTTTTATGTTTGTGGTCAGTATTTGGATCTGGGTGGGCGGCAATGGACCGCCAAGTAGAGTTAAAAGTGGCATTGTCCACCCTTTTCTTGAAGAGATTCGGGCCATTTTTGCACCACAACTTCTTCGGTGTTAGTCATGCTAAATGTCTTAAATTACTATTACACACATATATCAACAACATTAGCAAGTACACTAAATTTGCTTCGTTATTGTTATTATTAAGTTTGGAGGTTATTCATGCGCCAATTTTACAAATCTTTGTCACTCACTGACTGATGATCATCAGAACTATAAGGTACTTCCTGTAGTCGTAGAAAGCTGAATTTTGGTACGCAAATTACATTTTACCATCAGATTGAAAGAAAAGTCTACTATTTGTAAATTTCTTTATATCTCCCCTTTATGGTAGCTGCCCTAATATGACACAGATTTATATTATAGACAGAGCTTACTAAGTTTAACTAATGTGTTAAATTTTTCTTCTGCTTGTTACGAGGCGTATTTTTAAGTACCGTTTTGTCACACCGTGACTGCAACGCTATGATCGGCGTTCCGCGCATGCGCACTGGGTACTTGCATCTCTTGCCTACACACTGACGCCATTACAGTCTAATTCTTCCTTGTTTACGTTGTTCACTGAGTGTTTAAGATGCCTCCGATAATCGTGAGTCCCGCCAACTGTGAGTACGGGCTGTTATAAGATTTCTTTTTGCTAAAGGCCTAAAACCGATCGATATTCATCGTGAGATCTGGGCAGTTTATGTACAAACCATAATGAGTGATGGAATGGTGAGAAAGTGGGCGAGAGCATTTAAAGATGGCCGCACAAATGTGCGTGATGAACAACGGAATGGGCGTCCTTTGGTCGTTAATGAAAGTTTGGTGCAGAAAGTGGACAATAAGGTGAGAGAAAACAGACGCTTTACGATTTCCTCCTTGTGTGATGACTTTCCTAATGTTTCTCGTAGTGTTTTGTATGACATTGTGACCGAGCACTTGAATTACCGAAAATTGTGTTTACGTTGGGTACCGAAAATGTTAACGGATGTGCACAAAACCAAACGTTTAGGCAGTGCATTGACTTTCCTTGAGCGGTATCACAACGATGGTGATGATTTCTTAAGCCAAATTGTTACGGGCGATGAGACATGGGTGGCCTACGTCACACCTGAATCAAAGCAACAGTCCATGGAATGGCAGCATTCAGATTCACCCAAAAAAGTGAAGTTCAAGCAAATGATTTCTGCCCGGAAAATCATGTGCACAGTTTTTTGGGACAGAAAAGGAGTGTTGCTTGTGGAATTTCTGCCTCTTAATATGAGACAATCAATGCAGCAGCTTATTGTGAGACATTGAACAATCTGCGCCGTTCAATTCAGAACAAAAGACGTGGCAAGTCCGTCCACTTGTGGCTAATCAGACCAAAGATCTCTTCACATCTTTTCGATGGGAAACTCTAGATCATCCTCCGTACAGCCCTGATCTGGTGCCCAGTGACTACCATCTGTTTCTGCACTTGAAGAAACACCTGGGCGTTCAGCGTCTTGAAGACGATAACGAGGTCAAAACAGTTGTGATGCAGTGGTTAACAAGTCAGGCGGCAGACTTCTAAGAGGAGGGTTTTCAAAAACTGGTACTACGTTATGACAAGTGCCTCAATATTGAAGAGAATTATGTAGAAAAGTAGAGTACGGTACAGGCTTTCATGTAAAAATAAAATTATTGATATATATATATATATATATATATATATATAATTTCAAAATGGTACTTACTTAAAAAACATGCCTCGTACTTTTGGAAGTTACTGAAATTCAAAACATTTTTTCAGCTACGATACACCGACATAAAAATTGCGCTGTACTTACTATAGTCCTAGAAACAGGTAATTTCGTACAAGTTTAAAATGTCATCCCCAAATTATAAGAAAAGACCAATATTGTTGACTTCCCACGAATTTATTCAATTGCAAACATGAAAAACTTAGGTGCACTTTTTCAGATTAATGACTTTGCTTTTGATGATACAATATGCCTGAAATTTCTTTCATGCATAGAGATCAGCAACATTAATTAAATTTTTGTCTTGTTCCTATATTTAGTTTATTTTGAATTTACTTATGTGGTATTTAAATCTCTGGCAACTGACATTACTCATACACAACACAAACACATTGTTTGCAGAGCGCGTGGACATTGTTGGTAACAGATATGTGTGAATTAATGCCTTGAATTCTTAAATGAGTTTTTCAAATAGAACCGTTACATTTGAGTGACGTCTTAAAACAAGCGATCAACTCGCTACAGCCCTCAGGTCCAGCCACTTATTAATATCATCCTTATGAATTAAGTATATTTATGTCAGAGAGAGAAAAGTTGATTAATTGTAAATCTGTACATTTTTTTAGTGTGAACGAATATTGTTTGGATGGAAGGAAATTGTGTAAATGAAGTATAATTCGACAAAAAGCAGCATGATGTCTGAAAATGCAGTGAAAAAAGATTTACAACAAATAAGTACTGAGACAAATATTCATGAACACTAAAGAAAACTATTTTATCACGTAACTTTTGAGTAAATATTACTATCTTTTTTTCATGGCTGTGGCATAGGGTTTATATCCTCTTAGATATATAAAAATCACACTTCATTTGTTATGCTCACTTAACAGTAGTGTATTTTTGACAAAATGTCCTTATTTAAGTACAATCACCAACGGGAAGTATAAAGTAAACTTTAAATAAGAAAATAAAAAGGAAATTTATACACATAACAATTTGAATGACTGAATACACTGAGGTCTTAATACAAAAACATAGTTTCCACATTCCTCGGATATTTTATTCTTTCCAAACGCAAAAGAAATAGCAATACTGATAATGTACCAAGCATTAGGATCGTCAATCACACTGGCAGCACCAAAGCTGGAAGAACTCATCGTTGGGCGAGACTTGCGCTTCTTCAGAAACACAATCATTACATCTCGTGTGAACTCTATCGTAACGCAGTATCATCGTTGGAGTGCCACTTAAACTTGTGTATAATGTCATCTGATTCGTGAGACTGGGTAAGACGCTGCTACATGGGCTCAAGAAACACTCAAGTTGGATAGAACCGCTAGACATTTGTCTAAATACAACAATTTGGCGGGAACTCAGCACTCCAAGGAATGTTCTAAAGTGGTGAACTTGAGCGTAAAGCAACTTGACGATGCCACCATTTCTATCGTGTCCAAAGGCATCTGCTTCTCTCTGGTGCCAAGACGCGTGCCAGGACTTGAGAACATCATTTTGGTCAAACAGGCCGTTCGCATTCTGTCTTGGGAGACAGCGGGGGAGGTCCGCAGAGAGACTTGCCGAGTCTTGGATAAAGCAAAACCTCAAAGACCAATATAACGAAGGAGGAGGGTGAAGCGCTTCGTGGTTTGCATCAGAACAATGAGGTGGTTGTTTCATCGGCAGACAAGGAAAATGCTACGAGACTGCTTACGGCAGAACAATACAAGCAGATGAAAATCTTGATGATTCTTGCCACCAGAATTTAGATCTGCATCTACATTTATACTCTGCAGTTCACAAAATTGTTGATGGCAGAGGATGCTTTGCACCAACATTAATCTCCATACATTCCAATCCCCAATAGTGCGAGGGTAGGAAGAATTCATATAAGTATCAGTTTGGCATCTTATTTCTCTAATTTTAATACTCCTGTCATTGCGGCCCAACGAATTTGGTCGACACAGTTTTTCATTGCGCTTATAAATTAAAGTGGGTGTATTCACGTTTACAAATCAGTTCGAATGAAACCAATGTCGTCTGTCTACCAGAGCATCCCAGAACAATTTATGAATCAATTCACCGAGCATGGTGGGTGAGCGGTTAACACTCTGACCTAGCATTTGTGAGGAGGTTCGAATCGCCGTCCGGGCATCCATATTTGGATTTTCCATGGTTAGCGCAAATCAATGCGGGGATGCTTCCATCAAAACACCATGGCCGAATTCCTTCTCCTACGACCGAATTAATGTGCAAGTCCCATTTCATACTGGTTTGTACTGTTACGCCCAAATACTTCAAGATATCGGACATATCTATAAACTAACTGTTTACTTTGTATTTCTGAACAAACGGATTCTTTTTCTTAGTTATGCGCATTGCCTTGCACTTTTTACAATTTAGAGTAAGTTGCCATTTGTCACACCAAGCCAAAATAACTTCCAGATCGCGCTGGATTTTTAAGGAATCAGCCCAGTTCCGTACATCCCTATAGATGACCGTGCCATCACTATATAATCTGCTCTTCACGTTGTCTCCAAGATTGTTTATGAAAATTAAGAAAAGATGTGGTCCTATTGCAATTCCTTGAGGGACACCCAATGTAACATCGATATTAGAAGATACTTCTCCATCAACGACATCGTACTGCGACAGACCAGTTAAAAGGTCCTCAATCTATTTACAAAGTTGATAAACTAGACACACAAGTCTTCGCTCAAAGTCATTTGCGAGGCACAGAATCAAAGGCTATCTGAAAATCCAAAAAAATTGCATCAGTTTTGAACCTGTAACTTTTATTACATCATGTGTAAATAGCATGAGCTGTGTTCCAGATGTTCTTATCTTCCAAAACCCGTGTTGGTTCGGAATAGTGTGACAAGGGGGTTTAGAGAACAATTTTTCCCCATGTATTCTTATGGAGAGAGTTTAGTGCCCAGATCGTAACTCATCGAACTGTTAAAAAGGTGTCAAAAGATCATTAATCATCTGCAAATGAGGCCGTCTCTTAACCTAACTCAAACATCAAAGGGGTCGCCGCCGTACACATGTATCACCGCCTACAAGGTCATTTTGTATTCCAATCACGTAATACGCTAACCTACCCTTCAGCTCGGAGCCGCCACATTATGCTAAATAGCCATGTGCTCGTGATATCCACTACCCCAATCATTCCATTAAAGGAAATTCCTCCCATATTAATATGCAATCCAGACACGTACAGCTAGGCCCTTCTTTCTTCTCGCATTATGAATTCATTCCATGACCGGCCGGCGGATAAAGATAGCGTGGAGCCTGTAGGAAATGCGAACAAGGGATTCTTGGTTTGCTTTAGTTATTAAAGTTTAAGGGGTACAATGAATTAGCACTTTACAAAAACTAACTTTCGTGAAATAATGTGGGTAAATCTAGAGATAACATTATCCAAATCAACACTCTATGTAAATCATTTTCTATACTCATTAAAGTCAGATCACTAAGAAGCATAGGTGCGAAGCCCTCTTGAAGGCGCGGAGTACGTAGCATTTGCTAACTCTTGCTCCGTGGCTTATCTGCATAGGCAGCCTTAAAGAGTGACGAGCAGGGCAATCACCCGGGGCCTCGTTCTTGCAGGTTGTTGTTGTTGTTGTTATTGGTGTTTTAGGGCACGTCGACGTTGGGGTCATTAGTGCCCTAACTCTTGCAGGGGCCTCGCGCAACAACCCTACTAGAAAAAAGTTTGTATTTAAATCTTTGATTTTATCTTTAGCTACAACAATAAAATATAGGTGGTTAATTCATACTAAAGCATATATTAATAGTAATAAATGCTTAAATACATTTTCTCATTTAGTTTATTTTTAATGTCATAGTCCTATAAACATAAGATTAACGCTATCAAAATTAATTAATTTATCAATGAATATTTTTTTTTGTTATTCCTATTTTACTAGTTTCTTTTTTTTTTAAATCCAAAAACGAAGAACACTTATAATAGTATGAAGGATTACATCTCAGCTGATTTACTTATAACATCGAGCATCCAACTGCCAGTTGTTCTGTATTTATCGGCAGAACAAATTATTTTCAAAATATTGGGTCTAGTTTTCAAGTAGGAATGAAGCTCATTACATGCTTTGTTGATGCTAGTTTTAGTAGTCAAAATGGCTTTCAATAGTGTGACACTGCATTTGTCAATTGTCCATTTTTATTTATCAGAGAAATAACTTTTTCGGCAGGTGCGATACTTCCAGGCAGACATTTAACATACTCAATAATTATACAAAGTTCGTACAGTTGAGTGTTAGCGTCGAAGTGTTGAAATAATCACGCCCAACGGTCTTCAGCAGCAATATTCTCAGCATTCCAGCTAGTGATTTTTTTAGTTTTTTTTTTTATCTTTGACGTAGTTGGAAATAAACAAAAACTGGTCTAACATTTCCATATCTTGGCTGCTGCTAATAAATTCTTGCATGGTCAGCAACGATCCATGCATCGACTCTACCACCGCGTGGAAAACCCCGCGTCTTCTGTTTTAGATCTTAATAGATAGATATACAAAATTGTCGTTTTGTTTGCGAAAGTGGGACTCTCGCCGAAGACGGCGGAACAGTCAAAGTGGGACTGTCCCACCCAAAGGGAGACGTATGGTCACATTACCCATACTGGACCGCACCATCAGCGCACAGACAGTTGGCCGAGTGACGGCTCGTCCCTTTCGTGTTCACACTTGTTTGTTACCCAACCTTGTGATGGACATGTTCCTACTCACTCTTCAATTCCTTTAACGTTTTCATGGGTTGTTTCACGGAATCAATGTTCAAAAATTTCCGTAAAAGTGAGTTAAAGGTCATAACTAGGGCTGCGAACCATACTCTGTTATAGCATTCTTTATTTTGCGTAGGAATCTACAAAAGTAATAATGTACGTTAAAATACTTTCTATATCTGCCTCACGTTATCACCTCACTGGTTGATATTTTACATACAAAAATAGTATTCAAATGCAGTCTTCTCAAACCATCATTAAGTCTTTTGCACACTATAGTCTTCTTGATTTAAAGATTCTCCCATTCCTGAACGTAATCACAATGAAATGTCAAACTCAATCATTTCGCACTTGATGTGTTTCTTCCGTTTGTTGTTACTTTCGATTCATTCGTTATGTTTTATCAATAAAGAATGAGATTGTTATATATTTTAATTTAAATACAGACCTTAAAGATGCTATATAATCATTTCATATAGTCTCAAATATCTAGTCACAGAGTTTCCTACCGTCTGCACAGCACATCTCTCTCGTAGCCACCTAACTTACTCTTGCAATCCTTCGAGGAAAAGAAAACCTACAGTTTAATCAATGCTTTGCCACAGGTAAAATTCGATTTTAAGGCACATAAAAATTGCAACCGAGACCGTGATTTTAGCCAGGGATCTTCCATACCCCAGTCGCACGCCGTAGCCATCTGAGACATTAGGCCACATTTTGTAATTTATGAAAAGTATGTTTTCAGACAGTAAAATAAATGCACTCTTTTTCTATATTATGTTTCCGCTATTCTAAAACACAAAAAATAGGGCGCTACCTCTGTTACATTATCTGTTGGATGATGAAATGAAATTTTTTAATACATTATAATGACGAAATCTATATTTTACGATGAGCTGATGAATATGGACGTGGGGTTGAAGAAAAGACACTTTTTTAAGATAATCGATAACACGAAAATTTTTAGCCATAAAGAACCGAAAAATTCTGAACTGCTTCCATATACTTCTTAACATCCACCAGCCCGACAGCAGACAACACCATCAAAAAGTAAACCAAACAAATGACGGTGGGGTGTCGGGCAAGTGTTGGGCGACATGCAGTGCATCTTTACGATCTGAATTTAAATCAAAATATATAATCTCATTCTATATTAACAAAAAATATCGAATGAATCCAAAGTAACCACAAAGAGAAGAAACAAGTACATAGTGATTGATGTTTGATGGTATGTTTCTAGCTTTGGTGGAAGAAAGATGCGTACAACATTCATCTAACGTTACCACATTAGTTTATTATACCTTAGGAAATAGAGAAAAATACTTAATTAACACTCACTACTGGATACATCCTCTGTTGACTCAAATATTAAAAGAAGGATTAGACAAATAGTGAAATAAATTAAGTATGCAAATATTCTGCTATATTTTTATTTCATTAAATAATTTTGTTCAGTTACTAAATCAACTGGTGAATGCAGCTGGAATCTAACCAAATAGAATCGATAAACAGGGCACAAAATACTTTCAATAATTATATTTCTTTCTTTGATTATTTTAGTATCTAGCTACAGAAGCAACCTTTACTGACTTACATGACACCTAGAAATTGGGAACAAACTCAATAAGTAAAATTTTAAATCTGGTTTTACAATTATTTGTGGCATCAACTCAAAGATACTTTATCGGTTCTGATGGTGCGTTGTTGTAGCAATTAACAAAATATATTTTGTAAACCATTCAGTATTGTTATTACTATCTAATAATAAATGTATAACTTATAAACTTTCATTTTTTTATCTATATATACTGTATATACTTTTATTTCCATGCTTTCCAGTTATTCTACATACTTTATCTTTAAAATAGTATGTTGTTACCCCACTTACACGGATTATTCCCCATCAGTTCAATTAATGTAACAATAGTGTGAGAGTATTTATTCATTATTACAAAATTATGACTGTTGTTACTGATATTAAACTTTACAAAAAAAACTCTATCTGTCAGTGTGCATTATTATTATTATTATTATGATTTTTTGCTGTCATCAATCCTCCATCCATTCCTATCTAGTGCTAACCTTTTCATCCAAACATTCTCCTTACAACTCATTTCAAATTTTATGAAATGTGTTCACATGATACTGATGCAGGTTTCCCCAAATCACTCCAGGTGAATGCCGGGATGCTTCCTTCAAAAGGCCATGGCGGAATTCCTTCCCGTTACTTGCCCTAGTCCCATCCCGCCTCTAAAGATCCAGATGTCGACGAGGCGTAAAGCCATAAGTAAAGAAAAAGTAGATAGTCTAACAAACTTATTACGTTCTTAATATCTAATGTTGTGTTAAAAAGATTCAAACCAGATGCAGGTATGCATTCGGGACGACATGGTTTCGATCCCCGGAACATTTAGTCTGGTAATGTGAAAAAAATAAGGTTTACATCAAAGCATTCTCGAGACAGATGCAGTAAGGAAACTGATCTCATATTGAAAGTGTTTAGCATTATATAGCAATTCATGTGAACGTCATCCCATTTTTGTCACTGCTTTTCATGATGGACAACATTTAGAATTCTATTTTCGATCACTGGCGGGACTAGCATAGATGTTTAGCTATATATACGGCCAGATTTTGGAGAGTCTTAGGCATATTTCGTGGTGAACGCCGCATTAAATAAGCATTATTGACGGAACCATCTTATATGAGAAATTATCATTTTTCTTTAATACCTATTTCACAATACGATGATAGAATATCATGATGAAATATCACTGGAAGCAGAGAACCCTCTGCAATCAGCATTTCCCATGTAACTGCCAGCGTTGTATTTCCTAATGTGTTAATAGTCGTGTGTTTCTTTACTGAAGTCCAAGCTTCATTTCAAAAATGCACTGAGCATCGAATACAGGTTTCTTTTCTTTCTTCTGGATTTACACCTCGTCTACGTTGGCTCATTAAAGGCAGGAGAATATATTGGCAAGGAGACAATTTTTTATATTTTATAGTTCGTTGGTGGAGTCCGAAATTTCGGATAAAGACAAGGACGTGTGTTCCTCAAGGCTTTGAACGAATATGCAAGTCTGTACATAGACACGGATGTGTGGTTAGTTGCAGATTTGTTTAACAAATTTAGGGGTGTATGTTTGGGGCAAATACATGAAGGAATTTGTCCATGGGGTTTTGAAGGATTTCGGAAAACTGTTGAAAACTTAAATCAGGATGACTGGTTGGATATTTGAATCCTGTCTTCCTGAATGCTAGGCCCGAGCGTTACCAATCACACACCGGCAAGGTGCAAAATATGAATTGGTATCTCTAGCCTGAAACGCATACCCTGTTAGTAGATCTGTTGCAGAAGGTTCCTAACCAACTTTCATAACATTCACCATAAGAAACAGTGGGTTGAAATTTATTAAATAATCATTAATTTCGAAACTTGGAAAGAGAAAATGTAAGATTAGTTAGATGTCAGTAGCCTGTCTACACCAAGATCACTAGAGACGTGAAAGGAATGGAGGCAGGAATGAGAAGATATTTAGCAGTGCCCTTTTGAAAGTCCGATCCCAGTAATCTGATGGTGTAACATAGGGAAAGCATAAATTTGGATGGTCCTTCCTGTTGTGTTGGTACAGTTTTTCATAGTCACTTACATGGGAAAGCGGCTAACTGTAAAATTCAGATTCGATGCATATTGTGTGTAATAAAAGCTCATCACCACAGTTGTAATGTGGCAAAACAGTAACATGTACTTCTTTGCCGTTGTCGAGAAAATCAGAATTGCAATATTCTGTTGCATTCAAATGGTTAAAATGCTTCATGCTTTAGGACACTGTTAAGTAGCGTGTAGCGCATCGTGTAAACTCATCGCCGGATCAAATCTCGCCGATGCCAACTATTTTTATTTATTCACAGATATATACAGATAATTCGCGGATATGGGTTTCAGAGATGTGTAGAACTAGCAAAAAAGCACGGCTTTATGGTGGCTCGCGAAATATTTTTGTTATTAGAAATAAGAAATACAAATAAAGAAAGTAGGGTCTAATAATAATCATTAGAAGGTTAATATTTAAACTTCACTAAGTATGATCAAATATAGTATTTTTAGTCTATCTAGAAAAAATAATTACACATATTTATAATAAGACACAATCTATAGATATTTTAAAAAAGAAACAATTCAATTTATTTTTAACCATGTGCAAAATGTTTCATTCGAGTGTCTTCCAGTTTTCTACACTTTAGCATACTAGAATTTTTAATATTACTAATTATGTCATAAAAAAATCCTCTATTTAATGTTAAGCCTTCTAACGTTCTTACCCTCGATAACGCAACATATGTTAAACCAATGGAAGTTAGTTTTTCTCCAATAACAACAATATCCATTGTTAACCCTGAGAATGGTCATTGCGAAAGTTAATTGTAATGGAAATTGTTTTCATCAACAAGTGACATTCCCTCTTTTACAAAATTTAGTTGTCGATGGAATCGGATCACAGCCATTATTTTCATAAGTTGAATGAAAATAATTTTCGAATCTTACCATTGTCACTTGTGGTATTTGTTCAGGCGGACTTAAATTTTCTTGTGCGAATGAAGACTTTCCCGGCGTGTCGATGCAATGAACTCTTCACAGGTTTGCTGCCGGATAGTGTTTGTGAACGACGAGCTTTCGGTGACCAACTCCGTCGCCATCTTCGGGTCTGATGTTAGCGCTGCGGCGACCAGAGCTGCATTTTCTTCATAAATAATATGTTCAACATAACCATAAGCCTCATTTACTAATCAATTTTCCATCTATAAATTAGAACGTACATAAGTTTAGATCCAATAGACCAAACAATAAATGATTCTAGTCCACTTAATTCAGCGCTTGCTGATTTTGCTGCAAAACGATTATGAACAGCTGGAATATAAGCAACAGATTGACACAATTGTTTTAATTTCTGACGATTAAATTATTTTTTATGTTTATTTGTTTCAAATGGTATCGTTGAATAAGTTACGTTCTCGTAATGGAAAAGTTTGTAGATTAAATGTCGTTAGTTTTTGTCTTCCACTGTAATCTCACTAATCCTTATACAATCAATAATATCTCAAATTATTTGTAGAGATTTATTTTGTCGGAATGATACAGATAAGAAACTATATTTTTAATAGTAGATGTGAATAATAATTTTCCTTCTAGGAGGAATTCATTTCCTTAATTTTTACTACTTTAAAGTGGTCTGTCACTAACAGGCAGTAACTGTTTGATATACCAAAAAAGGAAAGAAATCATAATACATAACTAATCCATGAAATGGTTCATTCTGTCTTGAAGGAATAGCTCTTCGTAATCGCAAATCAATTTCCTCAAAAGACTGCATCCAATGATACTCATTTCATCTATAAACAGAGATTTAAACTCACCAATTTACTCTTGAAATTCAGGAAATGAATGTAAACTGAGTACTCTAGATGCTTTATTTACTCCTGTTAAAAGTTTGGATTCTATTATTGAACCATTTATATTGACAACAGCAGCGAAATTGTTATTAGCCGTTTTAACCCTTTCCTACCAGCTACTAGAAATTTATAATTTCAGTTATATATTTGTATAAAGGTACTTGAAATCAAACACACATTTTTTTTCGGATTTTCATTTAAGTACTAATTACAAAGCCATTACTAATTAGTACCATCAGGCACTTTGTGTATGACAGGATGTACAGAAATGGTAATTGAAATCAATTATGTTAATTTTAATATGAAATGCTTGTCTCATGATATTCAACAAAACAATTTTTTCTCATTCAGACACAAAAAGACATTGCAGTGGGGACATTTGGAATGAGGTTTAGACTGTATCTTCTTCATACTACATACTTCACATCTTTCTCTGTTTTCTAAAAATAAAGGCCAATGTATACCTCTGTTTCCCAATCTTACATCTCCTATTGTGGAATATTCTGACTTGCATCATTTGAATGGACGAGGGTTTGGTGAAGTATCTGTAGGTGACCTTTTCTTCTTGCCGATATGTTTCATAGTCAGGAACCCCTGTGAAATTGATTTTCTGAACTCTTTTACTGATGTTTTTTCAAATGTCAGGCCATTTATGATATAGGCACTGAGAAATGCCATATCCAAAACTTCCCAAAACACTCTGTGCCACCATTTCAGTGATTTTCTGTCAACATTGTACAAAGCCCTCAGTCGATCAGCAGTATTAATTAATACATTGTAGTCCATGATGAATCTTGGGCATGAAACTGTTGACTTCGACCCATCCTTCTCCTTGCATGTAACAGTGGTTTCTTCACTGCCATGAAAATTTGACACTAAATTTACGACCTCCTTATCCTTCCATTTCCAGTAGCCAATGTCTAGGTTTGAAAATCTATGGTCATATTCTCCTATTTTTAGTTTGTCATCAGCAGCTAAGTTGTTAGGAAGCCCCTTGTGCCACAAGCAAAAGTTTTTTCAGTTTTTCTAATAATGAAATAGATGAAAAATAATTATCAAAATAGAAAACTTTGTCTTTGCTCCATTCTGGTTCAGTCAGTTCTAAAACCACTCTTTCACCTAATCTTTGCCTTGATAAATTATAAACTTCTTAACAAAACCTCCTTGATCAGCTAAAAACCATAATTTATAACCGCTCTTTATGGGTTTCATGGGTAAATATTGCTTTAATACAGATCTGCCTTTGAATTTTATCATCGACTCATCAACACTCATTTCTCTAGTCCTATGATAACATTCTTGAAATTTTTTATTCAGTTCTTCTATAATTGGTCTAATCTTGCACAATTTATCTTTGCAGTGTGGCAGTATTTAAGAATTACAATTGCGATGTAAATAAGATAATATTGCTGCAGATCTGTTCCTGGACATTGTATTGCATACAGGGGTGCCGGCTTATGGGGAAACCTGTGGGTGCTCATGCTCATTTGATAAATGCTTAAAAAAAAAAAAGCCTGACGAAGTGTGTGAACTGATTTTGACGGGACTTTCACTGCAGGTTGCTGATTTGACAGTGAGTAACATAGACCACTTTTTATCCTGGAAATACGAGGGTTGTTTTAAAAATAAGGTTCCCACATTTTTTTAGACACAAGGAATTTTATTCGAAAAAAAAAAACGATTACACCATTAGAAACGTTGATATTTAAGCTATTTTTCCACATAGTCCCCATTTTTTTCTATGCGTTTTTTCTGTCGAGTAATCCACTTTTGCATTCCCACCTCAAAGAAGTCCGCCGCCAACCCATTGAGAAACTTGGAAACTTCTTGCAACTCCTCGTCCATCTGGAATCGTAAACCGCCTAGGTACTCCTTCAATTTCGCAAACAGATGGAAATCACTGGGTGCCAAATAGGGGCTGTAAGGGGGGTGGTCAAAGACATCCCAGCCAAATTTATCGATTAATTCCTTCGTTTGTTGCGACACATGTGGACGGGCATTGTCGTGGTGCAGCCTTACGCCTTTGCTGATTTTTCCCCTACGACGATTTTGGATTGCCCGTCTGAGCTTTTTTCAAGGTCTCACAATAACCTGTGGAGTTTATGGTGGTCCCTCTAGGCATGAAATCAATGAGCAGTACACCACACTGGTCCCAAAACACCGATGCCATGATTTTTCATGCTGACAGCTGCTGCTTAAACTTCTTTGGTGGTGGCGATCTGGTGTGTTTCCATTGGCGCGATTGTTGTTTAGTTTCAGGAGTAACGTAATGGCACCACGATTCATCCCCCGTAACAATGGAATCAAGGAAGTCTTCATTATTCTCGTTGCATTCACTGCAGAACTTCTGAGCACAGTCGACCCGCTGCTGTTTGTGGACTTCTGAAAGCATGTGCGCCACCCAGCGCACGCACACGTTGTGGTAGCCTATCTTTTATTCAATATCAAGTCAATTGAAGCTTCAGAAGCCTCAGGAATTTGAGCAGCCAGTTGCCAGATGGTGATTCACCGATCTAAGAGCAGGATTTGCTCAACTTTCGCCACAACGTCGTCGGAGATCGACGGCCTCCCGCTTCGTTGTTCGTCGTGGATGTCCGTACGGCCGTTGGCAAACTCCCTACACCATTTGCGGACGTGTTGAATGCTTATACATGTTTCCCCATACACTTCACTCAATTGCCGATGAATTTCTACAGGTGGTAACTTTTTTGCCTGCAAAAATCGGATGACCGCACGAATTTCACACCTGGCGGTGACAGGCTCCATCACTTTTGGCTGTCAGGCCAGTACTGACCATTGTAGAGCCACGCAGGTTGTTGGAATTGGTGGTGGGGGATCTGGCGAACACGGTGGTGTTGCCAGGTTTCACATTGCACCATGCACGGTACGGGTACAGAGTTTGGAACCTTACTTTTGAAACAACCCTTGTATTTAAGGTTCCACAAAATTCTTCAAGACAAACACGAAGTCGCGGGAACCCGCTAGTTTTGCATAATCGTGAAAATCGCGTCTAATAGATTTCAAGTTATAAGCGAGCAGACAAGCAGAGTAAGACAGAGACAGATTTTGCATTTTATTAATTCTATTCCATACCAAAAACCTACCAAATCTCATTAAAATTGATTCAGCCTTTTTGACATTATTGAGAAACAAACTTACAGATTTTCAATATTATAATATTAATGGATAGATAACTAAGGATTTTTGCACTACTAGAAGAATTCAGTATTTTAGTATTGCATTTGATTTCTGTTTGCAAGAATCTCTATCGGAAACGCAGTGGCGGGTACAGCTAGTAATTAATATACAGACATGGAGAAGTGGAAAAAAGAGGGTACAAAATGCTAGGTTGAACAGTAAAACAGTAATGAATGGATACCTATCCATGATCATAAAAACATAAAAATGAAACCATTATACTATTGTTAGTAATATGTAACACAATTTTATTAGCAGAAGATATTTAATTGTACCTACTTAATGTACACAATTGTGACCAACAAATCAATATTAATAAACCTTTGTAAGAAGGAAAATTTTAGTATCTATATAACAATGTAATTTGTTTCCTATTCAAACAAATATTGTCGAATAACAGCTCTATAAATAGATATGCTATTTCTTGAAGTTCCAAATCATATGCCATTTCTCGGGCTAACTGCCCTACCATGTGATCATTCAGTCCTTTGCTGGTCTTTGTACTCCTTAAATAAGTTTTTATTTTCCATAATGCTGATGGAGCCAAGAGTTTAACTCGGGAATATCCCATGATCGCGGCTTCAAAAATCGATTGTAATTTGAACGTTCTGCTCATGTACCCTGATGGCTAGGCCTCCAGTAATTAAAAAACGAAGAGTTGAAATCATTTTTAAGAGGGTGGTTCTAGCTGCTTTATACCTTCAATATTAATTTGTTATAAGATGCAATGTACTTTGAGGCCACGTTCTAAACGTCAGACTTTTCATTTAAACCTTTCTAAAGCTTTATTTCATGATGGAAAGCCTCTTTAAATGAATGTACTAATAGACTCACCAGTCTTGGTGTTTTTTTCGACACAGAAACGCTACTAGACATGGTTACATTACAGATTTGGCAAAATACTTTATCTCCATCATATAACAGCCATAGAAAATTTGTCCACCACTTACTTTGAAAATTGTACCTTCTCTTCAACTGAATTTTCAGAAATAATATTTTTCTGGTTGGATTTGTTGAATTGTACTAAGCTGAGACGAGCTAGTAGTAGAGGGTTCTTTGGGTTTTTACGATTTCAAACGACAAATTCATCTGTCGAAACTAATAAATTTCCGAAATAAACACGAAAACAAAACACACGGTGTGCTTTCAAAGCACGTGCTTTGGGTTTGTTGTGTGCATGCTCTTCACAGATCACACCTGCTCTTACCGCATGCTAGATGTTTTCAAGTATTGCCTAACACATTTTTTACTTTCTCCTTTGGCATGACGTGTTTGTGCGCACGCTTGAATGATAAGCAGGTGCGATCTCGTTCAGACGTTTTGCCTTGCACGCGATATGTGAGAATGAATGCTATGATAGGTATCAATCAAAACCGGTTACTAGTTAGTTTTGATGTCTATCTTCATGGGTGCTCCGCACCCACCATTTACCTCTCGTGGGTGCTGAAGCCCCGGAACACCCACAGAGTCGGCGCCCTGCTTGCATACAGGAGCATTATTCAGATCGGGTGCAGAAGAGTATTGGTCAGTCCAAGCAAGGCCATGTAAATGTTGGTACATATGAACGCTATTAGTTCTTTCTTGATATTCAGTACTTTTTTTTTTTTTTTAATGGCATTCATATTTCTTTGATACACAATATTATCTAACAAGGCATCAATGAGTGTTAGATCTATATCTGTGGGGGTAGAACATCTAGCAAAATATTGTTCAACCATTCCA
Source organism: Vandiemenella viatica (assembly GCA_031002005.1). Taxonomy (NCBI): domain Eukaryota; kingdom Metazoa; phylum Arthropoda; class Insecta; order Orthoptera; family Morabidae; genus Vandiemenella; species Vandiemenella viatica. Next base: position 34,643,681 of record CM061921.1, read on the forward strand.
GTATTTGCAGAATAGTCTGGTAAATATGTATCCTTATCAAGTTTTTCCATCTAGAATTTAGCTCTGTAACTCTTGTTAGTAGATGTTGCTTATGAACTGCTGTACTGATATCAAGCAATTTATGTTTTGATGAGGCTTTTATTTCGAGATTGGCAGTTACCTGGTATAGATTTGATATTGATTGTTGTCCTCCATTGCCTGTTTCATCTATGGGTAAATGCTGAGCTGTACTTAGAGTACTTTCCAGTGCCTCTTCAAAAGCCTAATCAAACTCTCTCTGTGTTGGTAGTTGACTATGATTAAATTTTCATCATCAGATTCCTCAAGATCTCAATCTGCATCACATTCTGGGAGGTCTTCTAAGAGAAGAGCTTCAATCAGAGCGTAGTTCTTGGAAATATCAATTTGAAAATATCTAAAACAATTATAAAATCCATTGCATACTTGCTAAATCTACTTACCAGTAATTTGTATAAAACAAACCAGAAGTCCCTGACAGTACTTATTAGTCCTCGTCAGTTTTCCTCAATTATTTAGTAAAGAAATTAGTAATACACATTTTATAGATAAAATATATATAGTTAAATGTTCACACTAAAAGAATAATAACTGAACTTGACACTTACCAAGTAAATTCTGATCTAAAAAGGCATTTTAATGTAGCATTACTTACTCTCGTCCAAACACTACTACGCTCCAAATTCGGAAAACTCACTGCTCAGCAGTTTCATGTGATATTTAAAAAGAAATGGTACAAAAATGGATCAACAGGCTTAACAATGCAGTGTGCAATGGTATTGTTGAATCATATGGCGATATACATAGTGGTACTAATTTGTACTGTCAGGGAGCAAAGGGTTAAACACTTTTTAACAAAAGGATCAAGTAAGAACATCTGCCTAAAAAAAATCCAAAACATTTAATTCTCAACTGCATATTAAATCCGCGTCCAACATAAGTGAAAAAACTACTGCACCTCTAGACATAAAATAGAACATAATAAGTCAAAGTCATTTCTAGATGTGTCATTAATCATTATTTTTGCCAAAAACAAATTAATTGCAATAATTTTTATTAGTAATACACTTGTAAATAATAGTTATATGTAAAGTGCTGCCATCTGTCGAAGTTTTGTGAAAACAATTTTAATCAAAAATAACGTTGCCACAAACTGAACTGTTGAGAGAACTTTAAGAAATAATTAAATTATATATACAAAATAAAAACACTCCATGTGGAGGTTTTGAAAATTGTTAAATGGTAGAAACATACAACCTGCATTTCAAAGTTTCAAACGTAATGGCTCTGCATCCAAGATCACCATGCCACTGGTTAAACTATCGACTAATTTCTGTCGGTAAATGCCCCAACGAAACCTGTTTTCATCAGCCTTGTACTGGTATGGTAGCTCAGTGGTTAAATGAAAGGACTTGATTGGTTATCTTGTTTTTGGGACAAACTTTTTAACCTTAGATCAAATGAATGCTTTCAAGTCTCTGGAAGGCTGTAATTACATTACAAGAGGTCTTTGTCAAAAGAAAAGTACTTCCCAACAACAGAGTTCTAGTAATCACCCAGATATGTTAGCTTAAGGCTATTTGTGTATTTTACGAGATTTTAGACATTCATTTAATGCTTATGTTTGTAACTAATGTTTCTTTATTCTAATTCCAGGTTACCCATTCTCAGAGCATAAATTTACCATTCCTCAAGCCTTGGGCCCTTCTCTGAAGAAAGGAGAAGTCACAATAGCTTACTGCAACTGCATGGCAAGGTTGGGATCAGTTTGTTCCCACATCAATGCTATCCTTTATTATTTGGAAATAAAGACCATAAGAAGAACCTCCACAACCTGCACTTCAAGGGAAAATGGGTGGCTTCCTATTAGAGAAAAGAGTGATGTTATGATCTGTGAAGTGAAGGACTGTAACATGGCATCGGCCGACAAGAAGTACAAGATGTTGTGTGATGAAGTGGATCCAGATCAACCGTCCACATCCAAGAAGAGGCCCTTCGAGGAGTTGGGGACAAAAGATGAAATGTTTGCGGTGTTTTTTAGTGCTGTGAGTGATCCTACAGCAGCAGTGTTAGATTGTGTTGAACCCTTTGCTGAAGATCGGAAGTATTCCGTTTCTGTCCATTGTGTATTATCCAATAGTGCTCTTTTACCTGAACCCTAGACCAATCTCATTGACTCATCCACAGCTTCTCTGTTGCAGCTTTAGAAGATACAAATAGGGGCCAATCTAACAGCCTTCTTTGGATGGTGTATATAACGGGATGTCTAACAGCTTCTAAAATGCATTTGATCTGCCGCACCAATATTGAAGACCCAGCTCCTAGCCTTGTCTGTTGCATCTGTAGGCCTTATGAATATGCCTTTAAACTTGAGTTCACAGTGTGTGGTAAGATATTAGAGAAATCAATTTTGAATTGCTTTAAGACTGTAATGGAAGGAAAACATGAGAATTTTGAGCTGAAAGATGGTGGTTTGTATTTAACTAAAAAGATTCCATTTCTAGGGTCATCTCTAGATGGACTTATCACACGTTTGTGCCATGGTACGGCTTTAGAACTTAAAAACTGATTTAGTAAAGGTTTGTCGGACTAATAATGGAAAATTATCTAATTCATATCCTTATTATCATCAAATTCAAACTCAAATGCTTGTTTACTGAGATTCTTGTGTGCTATTTAGTTGGTATTCAAACTAAAACAATGTAAAATTGTTGTAGATATTGTTCCTGAGGATAAGCTTCTGCAAAAAGTTTTTTTTGTTGATATTTCCTTAAAAGTTTTTTTTAAATGTGTAATTATACCTGAATTACTTTGTAAATATTATACAAGAAATCTTTTAACCAGAAGTGAAAATTATGCAGTTGAAAATGTTTGTTTGTGCCAGAAGCCCCCTGAAGTACCAATGATAAATTATGCCAATAATGCTTGTAAGATTGTAACTTTTCGTCATGGATGTATAGGTGTGAAGAAACACATGGTAAGGTGGAGATGCTCCGGTTGTGTTGGTTCCAAAAACAAGTAGTGCGGGTTATTCAGATCTCTGTACTCAAGTCTTGTGATGTGACATATCATGGTACATAGAATCCCATCCACCTTGATAGGAGGTTGAGGTTAGGTTGAAATAGGGCCTGGATATTAGAGAAATCAATTTTGAATTGATTTAAGACTGTAATGGAAGGAAAACATGAGAATTTTGAGCTGAAAGATGGTGGTTTGTATTTAACTAAAAAGTTTCCATTTCTAGGGTCATCTCTAGATGGACTTATCACACGTTTGTGCCATGGTACGGCTTTAGAACTTAAAACTGATTTAGTAAAGGTTTGTCGGACTAATAATGGAAAATTATCTAATTCATATCCTTATTATCATCAAATTCAAACTCAAATGCTTGTTTACTGAGATTCTTGTGTGCTATTTAGTTGGTATTCAAACTAAAACAATGTAAAATTGTTGTAGATATTGTTCCTGAGGATAAGCTTCTGCAAAAAGTTTTTTTTGTTGATATTTCCTTAAAAGTTTTTTTTAAATGTGTAATTATACCTGAATTACTTTGTAAATATTATACAAGAAGACATCTTTTAACCAGAAGTGAAAATTATGCAGTTGAAAATGTTTGTTTGTGCCAGAAGCCCCCTGAAGTACCAATGATAAATTATGCCAATAATGCTTGTAAGATTGTAACTTTTCGTCATGGATGTATAGGTGTGAAGAAACACATGGTAAGGTGGAGATGCTCCGGTTGTGTTGGTTCCAAAAACAAGTAGTGCGGGTTATTCAGATCTCTGTACTCAAGTCTTGTGATGTGACATATCATGGTACATAGAATCCCATCCATCTTGATAGAGGTTGAGGTTAGGTTGAAATAGGGCCTGGATAGTAAAAAAAAAAAAAAAAATAATAATAATAATTCCAAAGAAGAATATTTCAAAGTGTTGTGTACGTTTGTATCATATTATGATTGAAGTTATTGAAAAAAAATTTTTTTATACAAACTAATGGTGACTTGTTTGGATTTTTTTGGTCCAGGTCCTATTTCAACCTAACCACAACCTTTATCAAGATGGATGGGATTCTACATAAGTACCCAAATCATCTTAGTATTTCCGATTTCTAATCTATTTTTTTGTAAGTGTAATTTTAATTTAAAATCAGTAACAAGATTTTTTTTAAAAATAACTATTCTTTGGGATTTTCTTTTATTATATAGGCGTTTATTTTAAATCAAATGTCATGCATTTACCAGTGAGTAATTTACAGGTTTTGAACTATTAATAAAATGTATTGTCAGGCTGAGATACCTTACATTTTACAATGTCTAAAGCTGATTATTAAAAAAATAACTGATTACCTTTTTTTGACTTGTCTTTTGAAACACAAAAAGTGATATTGTAAATTCTAATTCACCAAGTAATCTTTTTTATTTATTACTACATGGTACTGCAATAAAAGCTATATTCTTTACTTCATATTCATACAAATGTTCATGTACCACATTTGTTAGTTTTTGTGCTCTTAAAGGCACATGATAGGTCTGTAAAGTAAATTTTAACTCCCAAATTTGTTTAATCATTTTTATTGATAAATTATTTATTTCAGTCCTGAATAACAAATAAGGCACTTTGAGGCCTGTTTAATGAAGTCACAAAACTAAAATTATAACTACAAAGAAAAACATAATATTATTTGCAGTTTCATGTGAATCACAAAATTTTTGCAGTTGAAGCTCCACAAAAATATAAATTATTGAAGGTGGGGGAAAGACTTATGATCAACACTGTACAACATAAGACATATTTTCCCCACAAATATAGCATTTAGTGTTCCCTACATTTAAAAACTTGTGAGAAAGAGTGATTTTAAATTAGGGAATTCTCAGCAACATCAAATATATTAGGACAAAAGTTTGTTAGAGCACAACAAGCACATGCAATAAGATCTATGGAGCCAAAGTATCACCAACAAGGGGTTTCAAAAACTCTTCTGGAAGGGGTCCTTGCATTATCCTATATTTTTGTCTTAAAAAAGCACAATAATTTGAACAACTTGAATTCTAACATTACCTAGTTTCTGAGACTCTAGAATATAACTGTATTTTACCTTTAGTAAATGCTGGAATGTGCAACCTAGCACGATACATTCCAATATCTCCTGCAATATCAAATTCTCTATCTGCAAGAACCACATCACCAGGCAACAATTTCTCAAGAATGCCACTTTTATTACTAATAAATTGATCACTAGCATGCCCTACCCAAGCATTAGAAATAAAGGAAATACAACCTTGAGGGGTAATGCCAATAAGAAATTTAACAGTGTTATGATGCTTATAATTTGACCAAGTTCCTGCTCTAGCTACTAATGATGTTGGACGATTAACAATGACTTCAAAACAATCTAGGATAAAACATACACTGTCACCAAACCATTCTTTAAAACACAGTGGCATTTTCTTGTGTAAGGTTTCTCTTTCAGGCATACAGCACACTTATCCAAGTGAGCAGCTACAACTCTAATCCACTTATCACAAATCGCACTTACAGTTGGTTGTGTGACACCAAAATGATAGGCTAGTTCTTGCTCTAAAAGATGTAATCTTAGCCTCATTAACACCAGAATAAATTCTGAAAATTATGATAAGGTATTTCTATGAGATGACTCTACATTAACAGAAATAAGGTTGAAAACATGCATAAGCATTGTAATGGTTGGAAGTCCTGTATAAAACTGAACTTTCTTACCATGGCTGGTAACACTTCCCAAGTTACTTCAAAATGACTTAGATGTGCACTCACAGCAGCCAAGTGCAACACATTATCTTCTACAACTCTTTTGTAATTTTTTTTAGTTGAATATAGTCCTCATTAGATAAATCAGTTTGGCAACTGACACCTGGAGAAATGTCATTTTCAGCAGTATCACTTCTAGCCTCTTCAACACACTGTTCTGCAGTAGAATTATCACTAACACTCACATCATGACGGTCATCAGCCTCAGTCCTCATCCTTTTAGGCTCTTGAACAAATGCTGGTTCTCTACTTAACAGTCTTGCTTTTGCCTGTTTGTAATATTGATTTTTCCTGATCGTGGCCTCTGGTGTTGTTTCCTGGGATACATATCCAAGGTTGACACTGGGTGCCCAATCAACATGTTTCATCCTTCAATTTTGATGGTTTCCCTGAAAACAATAAAAACCAAATGTTACTAATTTGTATACAGTGAAAACACCTCAAACTTAATATAAAAAGGTATGTAGGTGTATAAATTAGCCTACTGTTAAAGAGGTCATGTGCAACAATAAAAGGCTGTATGCACAGAATTTAACTTACCGTGAAAAAAGTGGAGAGAGCACACACGTTTGTCCGTTGCGATATTTTCATCAGTAACATTTGATCTGTTGATTAGAGAAATCCATTGTCTTCAACGACATTCACTCAGCTCTTGAGTTACAGTACATTAATTAATCCATTGCAGCAATAAAAAAACTTTAAAAGCATTTAGAAACACAATGTAGTCTTTTGTACTTATGGACTGGCAAGGCACAGTTATGGCAGCCATCACAAACCTGACTAAATGTGATTTCACACTTATACCACAGATAGAGACAGTGGGCTATGTCTATGCGAGGCATGGAAACCAGCCTTGAAAAAAACTCTGCTGAGAGTGTTGTACTTCCGCCTAACTGCAGATACAGACAGCCAAATTTTAGGGTCCATGGGCCGCAACAAGGTTTGCTTGCTCACTGGCAGCCAAACTCTGTGCACGGTCTTCTGAAAGAACCACTGGGTATATAAGAGGAGCGTAGCATCTGAGATGTTCATTATGTCAGCGGATGACTAAAAATGTTTTCGCACCCATGGAAGACAGCAGAAATGGTTGTCGAAATATTGTGTTCTAATGGCAGAATCTGGTGGTATATCAGTGAAGACTTCAATGCAATCAGTTGCTGTGAAGTCTCCATTCTTACATAAAGGAGAATGGTAATTATTCAAAATCTTAATTCAGGTCTCACTGAAGCTTAAATATTTTTTGGACATAAAATATAAATGCATTACTGATCATCAGATTTACACTAAATCAGACATTTTTACTTTAATATCTTTTGTTCAAACTCATTCTTAATTTTTTTAAAACAATGTAGCTAGAAAGTAACAAATTTATTAACACTGATGACAACACAAATTAAAATCAATAGACACCAAAATGTATCAACAAAGAGCTGTGTGCACTGAAGGAGAAATTATGTGAATTCGAACTAAACTTTCTAAGCACGCCTACAAATGACTGCACGAGTACAATTGTTATCTACAGCAAGCCACAAATTCTCTTTTTTTTATCAATAATTAATTCAGAAATCTAACTGAACAAAAAGTTCAGATGTGAAGCAATTGAAAGGAAAAATAGAGTTAAAGGAGTATCAGAGGAAGAAATGATTCACAAACTACTAAGGCAAATACTCAAAAGAACAGAAAATATTCATCACATCACCTTTGTGTAAATGTTACTATCATTTCTTCATGGCTGTGGCATTTGGTTTATACACTCTTTGATATGTACAAAGAAAAAACACTTTTATTGTTATAATTACTCATCAATAGTCATTTCTGAAATGTCCTTACATTAGTACGAGCACCAAATGTGAAGTCATAATTTAAATCTTAAAAAAAAATTTATGTAATTGACAATTAGTCTGAGTGACTGAAATGTAAGATCAAGATGCCTTAATGTAAAACATAGTTTCACATTCCTTGGTTTTTAATTCTTTGCAAACAGAAGGGAAATAACATTTAAAATTTCAATTACTAGCTCTCACTGACACTTGAATTTTTTTTTTTTTTTTTTACTTTGTGCTTAGTGCCTCGTCGACAGCTAAGGTCAATAGAGATGGGATGGGACTGGGGATAAGTAACAGGAAGGAATTCGGCCATGGCCTTTTTGAAGGAAGCATCCCGGCATTCACCTGGAGTGGTTTGGGGAAACCATGGAAAACCCAAATCTGGATGCCCGGACGGGGATTCGAACCCACGTCCTCCCGAATGCGAGGCCAGAACATTAACCGTTCGCCAACACCACACTCGGTTTGATTATTTTTGGGACATCCAACATTTTGGTGAATGCAGTGACTCTACTACTGATCAGATTCACTCTACATTAGATACGATGACTTATTCTACAACACATGGTTTGTTTAAACATTTCTTCCCATTTTTTAAATAATATTTAAAAATATATTTTACTATAATTTATACTCTTTCAGATATGATATAAAACACACTTTGTTATTCTCAGTTATCAATAGTGTACTTCTGATAAATCCTTATTTTAAATGCATATGCAAACTGTGAAGTCATAAATCTTAGATAAGAAAATAAGGATGGTATTTATATGTAAGATAATGAATGTCTGAAAATGTAGAGGCCATAAATCATAAACATATTTTTCACATTGGTGGGATTATTAATTCTATCCAAACATAAGAGAAATAGTATTTACAAAAATTTCTATTATGAGATCTTACTGACACTTGCTGATTTTTGGAAAATCATCATTTTGGTGAATGCAGTGACACCATTCCATAACTGATGTTCAGATTTACACTAAATCAGACATTTATATCCGACTTACACCACAACATTTAATAAAATGCATACAGAAATACAATGAAATAAATAAGACACAAAAATCTCTAAATGGATACTGAATTCCTTATAATCATGTGACAGAAATCTCCATCTTCTGGACCCATTCTTTATTACTCCAACTCTGCAGATGTCAAGTGAGATAGGATCCTGAGTATTAATTCAACAGGATACTATCTCACCTGACATCTTGAGAGAGGTAGCTAACACTATGCAGCAGTGTCCACCACAAATAGCTGTGTTCCCTGAAAGTTAAAAATGAAGCTGAAACATACTTGCAAAATGACTGCACAAAAACCTATTATTATCTACAGCAAGACACAAATTCTAACTTTTCTACACAGAATAAAATCAGAAATCTTACAGAACAAAAAGTTCAGCTTTGAAACAATTGAAAGGAGAAGAGCTGAAGGAGTGTCACAGGAAAAAACGATTCACAACAAATAATACCACAACAAATATCCTCGAACACTAAAGAAACATATGTCATTACGTTTCATAAGAATAAAGTTTACTAACTTAGACACCATAACTGGGCTATTTTGTGACAGCAAGGGCAACTTTGGGACACATACGTTTTGAAATATCGTAAACCAGGGCTACTTTGATACACTTTTTGGACTTTTTTGAGAATTTAGAAAAAACGGTATCAATTTAAGGAAATAAAGTGAGTTATTTGGTTAGATCTGTCCTTCCTTTTTCGAATAATGGTATTGCAAACTAAATTAAGACTATTTCTCATCCAGAAATTTTCCTCCATTTATGTACCAAAGTTGCCCCGTGAAGTGGGGAAACTTTGGGACAAGTCATTTTTCTGGTTAAAATCAATATGAAAAGTTGTTGTTAGAATAAAATAATTTTATTTTGTCTCAAATCACACACATTTCCAGCTATTGTATTCTGTGATTCTTCCTGCAAAGGCTTCAGCAGAAGTATTTTGATCCGCTCTTCTTCCTATCACTTTGACAAATTTGGGCGACTTCAGAGGTCTTTTGGATGATGTTCCCCCTTAAGGATTTATCAATGAATATTTCAAACGTGTGTATTTAACTTGATCTACAGTGTATGAATTTCGCATTCTCAAACTTAAAGAATTGTTTCATTAAGATTTTTTTTCTATTACCATTGTTAGAAAAATTAGGTATCTAATGCCACCATCTTAAAGACCTATCAGATATAATAACTATTGGATAATGGAAACAAAGAAACTGCCGAGAGGCACTGAAAATATGATAAGATAGGGGGAGGGTGGGGGGGAACAGATAGCCGTCACTTACCACAGATGAAGGCAGAAGGGCGAGACGAATACGTAAAAACACAAAATACAAACAAAATGCACAATATTTCGGCATGAACCTTAATCATGTGAGAGGCGAGACATATGGCAGGGTGAAAAATATGGTCACATCTTGATTCATGTGTGGTTAACTTATTTTGGCACTGAAAACTGTACTTTTCTAGAGAAAATATAATATGCCTCATAAGTTATTGGTAAACTATCAGTTCAATTGCTTTGATACTGTCCCAAAGTTGCCCTCCGGAAGTCGTGACATTACAAAACATTACCAAAATTTGTAGATAATATTATTTATATTTTTTTTTATTATTGTCTAGAACAATAGCTAAGACATGTATTTCTTGTTGTAGCTACCTGTTTTTTCACATCTGCTTCTAGTTTTTGATTGCTATATGAAAGTTAACAGAACAGCAGAGCACTATGAAAATAGTCTCAAAATTAAAAATGGCTGACTCTCATAAAATTTTGTGAACAAAGTTCTGAAAAACTGCTGATATAAAGCAGCTAAATTAAAACTTCAAATAACCATAGCAAAAATATTATATTTCACAACTGTCAGCCGCAGTAAATTTAAAACACTTGAAAAACGTGGTGTCCCAAAGTTGCCCCTGCTGTCCCAAAGTATCCCTGGTTTATGGTATTTTAGATCTCGCACAGCCACCAGATGCAAAGTATTATATCTTTGAAAAGGTCAGTCAAATTGTTATCATTTGCTGCTTTCTGTTAACAGTTTTTGGGAACCTCATTCACCAAATTTTTATGAAAGACAGAGATTTTTAATTTGGGCTTGATTTTCAAAGTGCTCTACTGTGCTGCAAACTTTAATTTCATAAAGAACAACTAGAAGATTTGAAAAATCAAGTAGTAACAACAGGAAATACATGTGTCAGCTACCTTTTTAGACACTACTCAAGCTGTATAACCTATTGATTGTAGATAATTTGGTAATGTTTACCAATGTTGAGGCATCCACGAGACAAATTTTTGACAGTTGCTTAGTAATTGCAATTATGAGGAGAACTACGTTTTTTCTAAACGATGTTTCATAAGAATGGTGAAAAAAATTTTTAGTACCAAATAAATTTAATTCAGGCATATTTAATCGAATTGTTCCCTTACAGCTTCTTCCAATTATTGATTTGATGCAATTATATGATCAACAAGCATGAGGTTGAAAACCGCTCTAAATTTGACTTAAACTGAATAGTTACTAAATCGGACAAGTCCCCAAGGTGGTGGCACTGGATAGATAATAATAAAGCTATATAACCTATCATTTCTAGAAATTTTGGTAATGTTTAGTGATATCGAGACTTCTGCACGGCAACTTTCGGACAGTATCTTAGTAACTGAACAATAGATCACCAATAACTTATAAGGTGAACTACATTTTCTCCAAATGATGTTTCATAAGAAAGGTGAAAAGATCATTTTTAGTACCAAATAAAGTTAATTCAGGCATGTTTAACAGCATTGTTCACCTCATCCAATTTTTGATTTGATGGCATTAGAAGATCAATCAAGCATTAAGTTGCAAACAGCTCTAAATTTGAGTTAAACAGAATAGTTACTAAATCTGACAAGTCACTAACATTAGATAGATAATACTTCTAACAACAGTAGAATGTAAAAAAAAGTTTACAGTAAATATTTCATTAAAATTGAGAATATGAAACACATACGTGGTAGGTCAAGTTAAATACACAATTTTAAATATTCGCTGATAAATCCTTCATGGAGCACACATCCAAAAGACTGCTGAAGTCGAACCAGTTTGTCAAAAGGATAATTGGAAACATGGGTCAATACATTTCTGCTAAATCCTTTGCCGTTTGAGTGCAGACAAACACAATTCACAGTGGCGAAAAATATGCACAATAAGAGACGAAATAAAATGTTTCTACTCTAACTTTAGTACCAACCAATTTTGGTACATAAACAGAGAAACATTTCTGTGGAAAAAGTAGGCATAATTTGGCTCAAAGTGCCATTATTCGAAAGAGGATAGTCAGATCTAATCAAATAACTGACCTTACTTTGTTAAATTGGAACCGATTTCTTTCAACTCTCAAAACAGTTGAAAAAGTGTAGCAGCCACACACACACACACAGTTTGGTAAACGTATTCATCAATTGTCTATACTTGATAAGTTCTTATTATAGAGCATGCACCAAATGCAAAGTCTTAAATTAAATATTAAATTAGAAAATAAGTATGGTATTTACCCACAGTTAGACTAAATGACGTAAAAATGCAGATGCGCTAATAGAAATATATAGTGTCCACATTTCAGGGATACGTTGTTCTTTCTCAACACAAGTGAAATAACATTTGATAAAAATTTCAATTACAAGGTCTATTTCATAAAAATTTCAATTACAAGGTCTTACCGACAACTGATTATTTTTGAGATGATGATGATCAGGTTGGCATCAAACCAGACATTGTTATCTGACTTCCACTGAAACATCTTTTATTTACATTTTTTTCAATAATATTCTTAAAATGTAACAATTATTTACTAACATTCATAGGAGCCCAGAAAACTGAAAAACAATAAAATATCTCTCACTTGATACTGAATCCCATCTGGCGCCGAAGTACAGATTTGTGTAATAGACATTTCTATCATCTGGACACATTTGGTGTAACTCCTATTCCCAGGGTGTCTAGTGAGATAGGATCCTGAGGAATTAGCACTCAGGATCCTATCTCACATGACATCCGGAGACAGGGATCTTACACTCTGCAATAGCTGCCATCGCAAGTAGCTGTATACACAGATTGGAAAAAACTATGGTTTTCAACAGCAAGCCACAAAATCTATTTTTTCCAAAAGGTCTAAATTCACAAACCTTATTATACCAAAGGTTCAGCTTTAAAAGAATTGAACGGAAGGAAGAGCTGAAGGAGTCTTAGAGGAAAAATCAATAAATACTCAGTAAAATATTCATGAATACTTAAGAAAACTATGTTGTAACTTTTCCTTGGAATAAATTTTATTATTTTTTCTTCATGGCAGTGTCATATGGTTTATAGACACTTAGAAATAAAAAAATTGTACAATTGATTATACTCGCTCATTAATAGTGTTATATTGATAACAAGCATATGTATAATTGCATCCACTAACTGTATAATCATAAATCAGATCATAGATAAGAAAAATAATGATGGCATTTATATGTATGACAATAAGTCTGTATAACTGATAATGAAAAGACTAATGCAAAAACACATATTTTCACACTCCTGGGATTTTTTATTCTTTCCAGACATAAGGAAAAACGTATTTATTGATTATTTCAATTACATGATCTCATTGACGCTTTACTATTTATAGGACTTTTAGTAAATGCAATCTCAATTCTCAATGAAGAGTTTAACAATATATCAGGCTCTTACATCCAGTTTCTACTGTGACATCTTATGTTTAAACTCTTTCTTCCACTTTTTGATAATAGTGCTAAAATGTATAAAATATGTATTAAAATTCAGTATGACACACAGTAAAAAAGTTGATACCAAAATATCTTCACCAAATATCGAAATCCATGTCATGCCAATGTATAGGTTCACGTGACAGACAATTCCATTATCTGGACACTTTAGGTATTAGTACAACTTCCAGGATGACAAGTGAGGTAGGATCCTAAGTATTTACTCATCAGGATCTTATCTCACGTGGCATCCTGAGATACATATCTTACACTCCAGCTGATTGTGCTAAAAGTGGAAAATGTTTAATTGAAACAAAAAATTTCTAAACACACCTGCAAAATGACAGCACAAGGACAACTGTTATCTATGGCAAGAAATTAATTCACCTATATCTATAAATAATAAATTCAGAAATCTTACAGAACATAATTCAGCTTGTTATCAATTAAGGAAAATCAAGGTTGGAGAGTAAGGGGAAAAAATGATATGCTACAAAATAAGTACTAAATAGATATTCAAGAAAACGAAAGAACACTTGGGATAAATTTTAGAATCTATTCTTCATGTGTGCCATATGGTTTATATACTCTAAGCTGCAATACTAAAAATCGCACATGCTTTGGTATACTTACTCATTAATACCGTAAATTTTATAAATACTGATTTAATGGCACTTATATACCTATTATAGAGAGTCTGAATGAAATGCAGAGGCCACAAAGCATAAACATACATTTCACAATCCTGGATTTTATTGTTCTATAAAAAACAAGCGAAACAGAATTGATTAAAACATCCTATTACAAGAACACTCTGATGCTTGATTGCTGTTTACATCCGCATTTTGGCTAGGCAGCGACACCACAATGGATAATCAGAATTACACTGGACATTAATAGCTCACTTTAAAATTTTTGTATAAACTCTTTCTATCCATTTTTCCAATAATATTGCTAAAACATAACACATGTATTTATATTCATAGCAACATACATCAAAATAATTAGGAACCAAAATGCCTCTCATTAGATACTGAATTCCTTGTCATGCCACATTATGTGACTGACATTTCCATAATGTGGACATATACTGCATTACTCCTACTCACAGGAAGTCAAGTGAGATAGGATCCTAAGTACACATTCATCAGAATCTTATCTCACTCGACATCCCGAGAGAGGTACCGATTCATCATTAATCAAATTTTATAAATCGCAACCATTTTTAATTTGTTCGCGAATCTCAAAGTAACTGCTGTGCTGCAAACTTTCATATCGTACAGAAAAACTAGAAGATTTGAAAACTCAAGTAGTTACAACAGGCAATACATGTCTCAGCTAAGACAATAAGCCAGCAATTTAACCTGTAATTTCTAGGAATTTTGGAAATGCTTACTGATGTCGAGACTTCCAAGGGGAAACTTTAGGAAAGCATCTTAGTAATTAAAATATAACTCACCAATACTTTACGAGGCAAACTACATTTTCTCCAAAAGATGTATTATAAGAAAGGGGAAAAGAATTTTTTCTCCCAAATAAAGATAAATCAGAAATGATTAATGGTATTGTTTGCTTACAGCCCCATACAATTTTTGACTTGATGAAATTAGAAGATCAATCAAGCATTACGTTTCAAACAGCTCTAAATTTCAGTTAAACTGAATAGTTACCAAAACTGACAAGGCCCTAAGGTGGTGGCATTAGATACATAATACTTCCAACAATAGTAGAACTTGAAGTCATCCCAGTTTGCCAAACTGATAATTGGTAAAATGGGCCAATACAATTCTGCTAAATCCTTTTCCATTTGAGCACATAAAAATAAGCATAATAAGAGACCAAGTAAAATGTTTCTACCAAACAATTTCTCCACTTAATGGGGTAACTTCAAACCAGACATTGTTATCTTACCTTTTCTGTAACATCTTTTATTTACACTTTTTCTTTCCTTTTTTCCGATTATATTGCTAAAATGTAACAAATATTTAATAAAATTCACAGCAGCACACAACACTGAAAAACAATAAAATGTCGCTTACTTCATACCGAATCCCACACGACGCCGAAGTACAGGGACGTGTAATAGACGTTTCCATCATCTGGACACATTCGGTGTTGCTCCTACTCCCAGGATGTCATGTGAGATAGGATCCTGAGGAATTAACACTCAGGATATTATCTCACATGGGATCCGGAGACAGGGATCTTACACTCTGCAAAAGCCTCTATTACAAGTAGCTGTATACACAGATTGAAAAAAAAAAAAAAAAAAACAATTGTTAACAGCAAGCCACAAAATCTAATATTTCTACAAAGTATAAATTCAGAAACCTTATTAAAGCAAAGGCTCAGCTTTAAAAGAACTGAACGGAAGGAAGAGTTGAAGGAGTCTAAGAGGGGGGGTGGGGGTAAAAAAATGTATCAGCACATACATATATCAAACAAAATATACATGAATGCTTAAGAAAATTATGTCATAAATTTTCCTTGGAATAAATTTTATTATATTTTCTTCATGGCATTGTCAGTTGGTTTGCTATACAAATAGAAATGAAAAAAAAAATCATACAATTTATTATATTCACTCATCTACATTGATTAATTTAAAACAAGCATATTTTTAACAGCATACACTACCTGTATAGTCATAAATTAGATCACAGATAAGAAAAATAAGGATGGCATTTCTATATATGACAATCTGTCTATATGATTGATATTGAAAAGACCTTAATGCAAAATCATTGTGTCCACACTCCTGGGATTTTTTATTCTTTCCAGACTATTTCAATGAAATGGTCTCATTGACGTTTTATTACTTGTGGGACTTCCAATACTTTGGAATGCAATCTCAAGTCGTAATTAAGAGTTTAACACCATATCAGTGTTGGTGGTTATTGTCAGAGGATAGAGTGTTTGCATATGACATTATGTTATACAGCATAAAAGGATCAAAACAATTGAAGACTAAACAGCTGCAGGGTGATCTAGATAGGATAACTAGTTGGGCGAGTCAACATGGGAAGAAGATTTCTTTTGTCACATCCTATGATAAATGTATAAAATTCGCTATTACACACATTAAAAAAAAAATACACCAAAATATCTTCCACCCGATACCGAATTCCACATCATGCTGAAATATAGGTTAATGTGCCAGACATCGATCTCCATGAACTGGGAACATTCAGTGTTACTCCTACTACCAAGACGTCAAGTGAGACAGGATTCTGATTTAACTCATCAGGATCACCTGAAATACTGAGAGAGGGATCTTACACTCGGCAGAAGCCTACGTTGCAAGCAGCTGTTTTCACTGAATGGGCAAAATGTGTAATTGAAGCAAAAATTTCTGTACACACATGCTATTGGATTCCAGAAGAAAAAATTCTGAAATCTTAAAGAACAAAAACTTATGAAAAAATTGAAATGAAATTAGAGTTGAAGGAATGTCAGGGGAAAAATGATACACAACAAGCAAGCACAAAGAGAAATATTCATGAATATGACAGGAAACTTTTCTTTACATCAGCTTCGAATATGTTTGACAATCTTTTCTTCCCGTCTGTGTCAAAGTTTTTATACTCTTAGATGCGAAACAAAAAAATCACATAAGCTTTGTTATGCATTCTCATTAATCCTGTATATTTGATCAAAATAATTTATTTAATGGCTGGCATTTATATAAATATTATATGAATGAAAATGGAGATACCATAACACATAAACATACATTTCACACTTATGGAAGTTTTTCATCTCCAAAACACAAGAGAAATGGTGTTTTTAAACAATTCAGTAAAAAGAAGTCTCTGATGCTTGATTATTTTTCGGATATCGACATTTTGGCAAATGCAGTGACATCACCACTAATTATCATATTTATACTTATTCAAACATCCATTATCTTACTACTACTATAACACATTTTTATCAACCTATATCTTTTTTCAATACTTTTTTTTATTTATGGCTTTACACCTCGTTGACGGCTAAGGTCATTAGAGGCAGGAGGGGGCTGGGGACAAGGAACGGGAAGGAATTTGGCCATGGCCTTTTTGAAGGAAGCATACTGGCATTCGCCTGGAGTGATTTGGGGAAACCATGAAAAACCCAAATCTGGATGCCCGGAGGCGGATTCGAACCTGCGTCCTCCCGAACGCGAGGCCAGAATATTAACCATTCACCCACCACGCTCGGTATTTTTTCAATAATATTGCTAAAATATAACTAATATATATTTATATTCATAGTGATATATGTCAAAATAATTAGCCACCAATTTCTCTCTCATTAGATAATTTATTCCTTGTCATGCCTTAGTGCAGAATTATGTAACAGACATCTCCATGATCTGAACATATTCTGCATTAACCATACTCACAGAAAGTCAAGTGAGATAGGATACCAAGTATGGATTCATAAAAAATCCTGTCTAATTTGACATACTGAGAGAGAAAGTTTACATATTGCAGAAGCACCCATCACAGGTAGTTGTGTGTAACGAAAGGATAAAATAATTCAAAACTGAACATAAAATTACTCAACACACTTGCAAAATGACCATAAAAAGAAAACAATTGTTACCTATAGAAAGACAAATTATCGTTTTGATACACAGAATAAATTCAGTAATCTTACTGCATAAAACCTTCAACTTTTAAACAACTGGAAGGAAATAAGACTGGAGTGTAGCAGAAAAAAATCCCAACACTGAGGCAAATATCTTTAACACAAAAGAAAACTATGTCGTAATGTTTCCTAGGAATAAATTTTACTAACTTTCCTTCATGGCTGTATCACATTCTTCATATTCTTTTAGATATGAAAAAATATCAGCATATTATTATACTCAATGATCAATAGTTTATATTTGATAAAAAGTACTTACTTAAGAACATGCATGAAATATAAAGTAATAAATCTAGTATTAAATAAGAAAGTGACGTGACAAGAGAAATAACATTTAATCAAAATTCCAATTAAAAGATTTAATGGACAATTGATTATTTTTTGGGCAGCCAACATCAAGCTGACAGCAAACCAGACATTGATTTCTAACTCTCACTGTAACATCTATTATTTACACTTTTTCCTTCCATTTTTTGAATTACACTTCAAAAAAGTAACAAATATTTAATAAAATTCATAGCAGCACACAAAAACAATAAAATGTCACTTACTTGATACCGAATCGCATGTGATGCCGAAGTACAGGATCGTGTAATAGACATTTCCATCATCTGGAAATATTCGGTGTTACTCCTACTCCCAGGGTGTCTAGTGAGATAGGATCCTGAGTGTTAATTCCTCAGGATCCTATCTCACATGACATCCGGAGACAGGGATCTTATACTCTGCAAAAGCCTCCACTGCAAATAGATGTAAAAAATAAAAAATTGTTAACAACAGAAAGCCACAAATCTAATTTTTCCACAAAGTCTAAATTCAGTAACCTTATTAAACCAAAGGTTCAGCTTTAAAAAAATTGAACAGAAATAAGAGTTGAAGGAGTCTCAGAGGAAATATAAATAAATCACCACATACAAATGGAGAGTAAAATATGCTTGAATAGTTAAAAAAAAAAGTGTGTCATAACTTTTCCTTGGAATAAATGTTACTATTTTATAATATGGTTTACGTACAGTTAGAAATGATAAAATAATATCACATAGAATTCATTATACTCGCCCATCAATAGGGTACTTTTAACAAGTCCACATTTAATTGGTTGCACCATCTGTGAAGTCATAAATTTAATCTTAGGTAAGAAGAAAAGGATGGCATTTATATGCAAGGAAGTAAGGTTTTTTTTTTTTTTTTTTTTTTTTTTGTAACAGTTTAACGTCCCTTTTGAACAACGTGGTCTTTAGAGACGGGAAAGGATGGGGGCAAGGAATGGGAAGGAATTCGGCCATGGCCTTTTGAAGGAAGCATCCTGGCATTCACCTGGAGTGATTTGGGGAAACCATGGAAAACCCAAATCTGGATGCCCGGACGGGGATTCGAACCGCCGTCCTCCCGAATGCGAGGCCAGAACGCTATCCATTACACCACCACGCTCGGTGGGAAGTAAGTCTGTGTGACTGAAAATTAATAGGACTTGTTGTAAAAACATCATTCGCACACTTCCCAAACATAAGACAACCAGTATTTATTGAAAATTTAAATTACCAGGTCTCTTTGATGCTTTACAGTTTTTGGGACAACCAACATTCTGGTTAATGCAATATCAATTACTGATGATTAGATTAACAATAATGCAGACTCTTAAATCAGATTTCTCCTATTAACATCCTTTGTTTAAACTCTTTCTTTCCATTTTCAATAATGCCTCTAAAATGTATAAAATATATATTAAAATTCACAGTGACACACATTAAAAAATGGACACCAAAATCTCTCCCACTGGATACTGAATTCCATGTCATGCCACAGGATAGGTTCACGTTACAGACCACTCCATGATCTGGACACTTTCGATATTAGTACACCTCTCAGGATGACGGGTTAGATAGGATCTTTGAACCACAAGAACCTAAAGAACAAAATCCAAATTCATCACCACCTGATGAAAATGAAATTGTTAGGCAAATCAAAAGACTCAAAAACAACAAAGCAGCTAGTGAAGATTGAATCACTGCAGGGCTTCTAAAATCAGTGGGATCAAAAACTATAAAAGAGATCACAAAAATGATCCAAGACATTTGGCAAACAGAAAAAATTCCAGAAGATTGGAAAAATGCTTTTACACAAAAAGGGAGACAGAGCAAGTGTTAATAATTACAGGGGCATCTCACTGCAGTCAGTACCATACAAAATTTTCTCCCAGTGTCTCCTCGATAGGGCTCAACAACAACTGGAACCAAGGATCGGAGAATATCAAGCAGGATTTAGAGCAGATAGATCTTGCACAGAACAAATACTCAACCTAAAACTTATCCCCAGACATCAAAGAATTTGTAGCAACCGTTTAGTCCGCACATTTTTCGATTTTAAAAACGCACATGACTCAGTTGATTGAGAGTCATTATTCCAAATATTGAAAGAACAAGGCTTAGACCCCAAAATTCTTGCTTTAATACAAGAAACACTAACAGATACAAAGTCCAAAATAAAATGTTTAGGGGAAATATCAGAACCATTCATTATTAAAACAGGAGTAAAACAAGGAGACGTACTTTCTCCGTTACTGTTCAACTGCATCCTTGAAAAAGTGTTACAGGAATGGCGGAAATAAAAATTAATCCTTGGAATTGACCAGCCAATTATATTAGGCAGAGGAAAATTAAAGATAGATTGCCTAGCATTTGCAGACGACTTAGCAATCTTAACCCGTGACATTGCAATAGCCCAAAAACAGATCGAACTCAGAAGTAGTGGAGAAAGTGGGTCTACAGATTTCATTCGAGAAAACAGAATTTATGACCGGCAATAAAGTAACACCACAATACATGGAGACAAAATATGGAAAAATCAAATGAGTCTCATACTTCAAGTATCTCAGTGAAACAAGCCAAGAGAATGGAACTGAAGCAAAAGCTAATGAAATTAGATGCCAAAAGATGGAAACAGCTTATCACCTAACACAAAACATCTACAACAAAAAATGCATCTCGAAGCACACAAAACTGAAACATTACAATACAGTTATTAAACCAGAATGTCTTTATGGATCAGAAACACTTATTTTGAACAGAAAAAAAGATATAGAAAACATTGAGAAAAAAGAACACAAAATTATAAGGAAAATTTTAGGTCCAAGACTTATAGGAGACCAGTACAGACTCAAAAGTAATCAGGAAATTTTACAATATGCAGACATTCACAGCGATATTAGAAAACGCCGACTAAAATTTTGTACACACATCAAAAGAATGAACCCTAGAAGACTGACAAGATAAATAGTTGAATTCTATGAAAACCGAAGGAAATTAATATCGGATACAATGAAATGGGTTGGAGAAATCCAGAAAGACCTCAAATTAGCAGGAATTGTTCCAGAAGATATTGAAAACAGAGACACATTTAAATCCAAAATTCACAAGTGGCAAGTTGACCGAGAGAAAGATTTAAGAAAAGACCAGGAACAACATGGTCAGATAAGAGAAAAGAAGCCCACAGCAAACGCATGAAGGAAATATGGGCGCAAAGTAAAGCGAACAAACACTTCTGAGTACTTTGCGTGGTCCTAATGGGCTTATCCACAAATAATAATAAAATTCAGAAGTCTTACAGAACCTAGTTCAGGTTGTTATCAATTCAGAGGGTATTAGAGTTGGAGTGTCGGGGGGAAAAATGAGATGCAACAAACAAGTACTAAGAGAAGTATTTAAAAAAAAAAAAAAAAAAACAGAAGAACACCTTATGCTTACTTCACCTTTGGTTAAATTTTAGAATCTTTTCTTCATGCCTGTGTCGTATGCTTTATATACTCTAAGATGCAATAAAAAAATCTCACATGCTTTTATATACTTACTCATTAACACTGTATTTTTGATAAATACTTATTTAATGGCATTTATATACATATTATAGAGAGTCTGAATGAAAATGCAGAGTTAACAAAGCATAAACATACATTTCACAATCCTGGATTATATTATGCCATAAAACACAAGGGAAATAGAATTGTTTAAAACTTCCAACTACAAGAACTCACTGACGCTGTTGCGACATCCACATTTTGGCTATTGGATGATCAGATTTACAGTAGACATTGATACCTTACTTTAACATTTTTGTTTTAACTCTTTCTATCCATTTATCCAATAATATTGCTAAAACGTAAGAAATATGCATTTATATTCATAGCAACAAACATCAAAATAATTGGGCACCAAACTGCCTCACACTAGATAATGAATTCCTTGTCATGCCACAGTATGTGACAGACATTTCCATAATCTGGACATATTCTGTGTTACTCCTACTCACAGGAAGGCAAGTGAGATAAGATCCTGAGTATACATTCATCAGAATCTTATCTCACTCGACATCCCGAGAAAGGTAGCTGTTTGCACCGAAAGGGGAAAACAAGTTGCAATTGAATCTAAAGTTTCTAAACTTACCTCCAAATTAAACCACAAAAAAACAATTCTTATATGCAACAAAAATACAAATATACATTTTTGTAAACCAGAATAAATTAAAAACAAAACTGTACAAATAGTTTAGCTTTGAAACAATTAAAAGAAGATATAGAGTTGGAGTGTCCACGGAAAAAATGATTTACAACAAACAGTACGGGGGAATATACAATTGAACACTAAAGAAACCTACGTCATAACATTTCATAGGAATAAAATTTAAATGCTTTTATTCATGGCTGGGTCAGATTGTTTATATTTTCTTAGATACCATAAATGGGGGCTGCTTTGAGACATCAGGGGCAACTTTGGAACATCTATGTTCTTCAAGAATTTTAAATCTCTCACAGCTGCAAATTTCAAAGCATTATATCTCTGTTATGGTCATAGAACATGTAATTGTTACTGCTTTCTATTAGCAGTTTTTAGGAACTTCATTCACCAACTTTTATAAATCGCAGCCATTTATAATTTGGGCATGATTTACAAAGTGCTCTGATGCAAACACACATATCGAACAGAAAAACTTGAAGAATTCAAAAATCAACTAGCTACAACAAGAAATACATGTCTCAGCTACCTTTTTAAACAAATAATCAAGCAATATAATCTATAAATTCTAGAAATTTTATAAATGGTTCCTGATCTCAAGACTTCTGCAGGGAAACTTGGTAACAGTATCTTAATAATTCAACTCTAGTTCAAGAATAACTTATGAGGCAAACTACATTTTCTCTAAATTATGTTTCACAAGCAAGGAGAAAAGAAATTTTTTTTCTACTAAATGAAGTTAAATCAGGAATGTTTAATGGTATTCTTCAGATACAGCCTAATCCAATTTTTGACTTAATGAAATTAGAAGATCAATCAAGCACTGTTTCAAACAGCTCTAAATTTCAGTTAAACTGAATAGTTACCAAATGTGACAAGTCCCTAAGGCAGTGGCATTAGATAGATAATACTTCCAACAATAGTAGAACTTAAAGACTGCTGAAGTCATCCCAGTTTGCCAAACTGGTAATTGGAAAAATGGGTCAATACAATTCTGCTAAATCCTTTTCGGTTTGAGTGCAGACAAACACAATTCACAGTAGCTAAAAATAAGCATAATAAGTGACCAAATAAAATTTTTCTACAAAATATTTTTATTTTTATTTAACTTTGGTCCATAAACAGAGGAAATATTCTGTGGGAAAAGAAGTTATAATTTGACATGTAGTGCCATTATTCGAAAGAGGATGTCAGATCTAGCCAAATAACTGACCTTATTTTGTTAAATTGGAACCGATTTTTTTCAACTCTCTAAACAGTTTAAGACGTGTAGCAGCCTCAGTTTACAGTATGAAAAAATAAAATCACAAACAGTTTGGTATACTCACTCATAAATAGTCAATACTTGATAACAAGTTTTTATTTTAGAGCATGTACCAAATGTGAAGTCATAAATTAAATATTAAATATACAAATAAGAATGGCATTTATATACATAACTAGACTAAATTAAACTAACATGCAGATGCATTAATGGAAATATGTAGTGTCCACATTTCAAGGATACTTTCTTTCTAAACACAAGTGAAATAACATTTGGTAAAAATTTCAATTACAAGGTCCTACTGACAAATAATTATTTTTGGGACAGTCAACATTTTGGTGAATGCAGTGACAACACTATTATGGTCAGGTTTACATCAAACCAGAAATTGCTATCTCACCTTCACAGTAACAAATTTTATTTACACTTTTTCATTCCATTTTTTCAATTATATTGCTAAAATGTAACAAATATTTAATAAAATTCATAGCAGCACACAACACTGAAAAACAATAAAATGTCGCTTACTTCATACCGAATCCCACACGACGCCGAAGTACAGGGACGTGTAATAGACGTTTCCATCATCTGGAAACATTCGGTGTTGCTCCTACTCCCAGGATGTCATGTGAGGTAGGATCCTGAGGAATTAACACTCAGGATATTATCTCACATGGGATCCGGAGACAGGGATCTTACACTCTGCAAAAGCAACTAAAGCAAAGGCTCAGTTTTAAAAGAACTGAATGGAAGGAAGAACTTCAATACAATTCATGCGCCATCACTCGTGTCAGCAATACTCCTACTACATCTCGTCAGAGAGCTTATATTAACACTGTTAGTTCTGTGAAATTAAATAAATTACACTAAAGGCATTATGCCTGTTCTATTACAAGGGGGGTGGGGGTAAAAAAAATGTATCACCACATACATATATCGAATAAAATATACATGAATACTTAAGAAAACTATGTTATAACTTGTCCTTGGAATAAATTTTATTATATTTTCTTCATGGCATGGTCAGTTGGTTTCTATAAACTTGGAAATGAAAAAATCTCAGAATTTATTATACTCACTCATCAACGGTGTAACAAGCATTTTGTAACTGCATGCACTAACTGTATAGTCATAAATTAGATCATAGATAATAAAAATGAGGATGGCATTTCACTATATGACAATATATCTATACGATTGATACTGAAAAGACCTTAATGCAAAAACAGTGTGTCCACACAACTAGAATTTTTTTATTCTTTCTAGACATAAAGAAAAAAGTATTTATTGACTATTTCAATTACATGGTCTAATTGACGTTTTATTACTTGTGGGACTTCCAATCTTGTGGTGAATGCAATCTCGAGTCACAATGAAGAGTTTAACTCCATATCAGTGTTTGTGGATACTGTCAGAGGTTAGTTTGTTTGCATTGGACATTATGTTATACAGCATGAAAGGATCAAAACAATAGAAGACTGTAAACAGCTGCAGGGTGATCTAGATAGGATAACTTGTTGGGTGAGTCAACATGGGATTAAGATTTCTTTTGTCAGATCATATTATAAATGTATAAAATATATTTAAAAATTCGCTATAACATGCATTAAAAACATATACACCAAAATATTTTCCACCAGATACTGAAAGCCACATCATACCGAAATATAGGTTCGCGTGCCAGACATCTCCATGAACTGGGCACATTTAGTGTTACCGCAACTACCAAGACATCAAGTGAGACAGGATTCTGAGTTAACTCGTCAGGATCTTATCTCACCTGAAATACTGAGAGAGGGATCTTACACTAGGCAGAAGCCTACATTGCAAGTAGCAGTTTTCACTGAATGGGCAAAATGTGTAATTGAAGCAAAAATTTCTGTACACACATGCTATTGGATTCCACAAGAAAAAATTCAGAAGAACAAAAAGATTAGTTGTGAAAAAATTGAAATGAAATTGGAGTTGAAGGGATGTCAGGGGAAAAAAATGATACTCAACACAAGCAAGCACAAAAAGAAATATTCATGAAAATGAAAAAAACTTTTTCTTTACATCAGCTTCCAATATATTTGACAATGTTTTCTTCATGTCTGTGTCAAAGGTTTTATACTCTTAGATGTGAAACCAAAAAAAATCACACAAGTTTTGTTATGCATTCTCATTAATCCTGTATATTTGATAAAAATAATTTATTTAATGGCATTTATATAAATATTATATGAATGAAAATGGAGATACCATAATGCATAAACATACATTTCACATTTCTGGAAGTTTTTATTTAATCTTCAAAACACAAGAGAAATGGTGTTGTTAAACAATTCAATAACAAGAAGTCTGTGATGCTCGATTATTTTTCCGACATCGACATTTTGGAAAATGCAGTGACATTATCACTAATGATCACATTTATAATAAATCAGACATCAATTACCTTACTTCTACTGTAACACCTTTTGTTTAAACTATATCTTTTTTCAATAATATTGCTAAAACATAATCTGTATGTATTAATATGAATAGTGATATATATCAAAATAAAATATCCACCAAATTATCTCTCATTTGATAATTTATTCCTTATCATGCCTTAGTGCAGAATTATGTAACATACATCTCCATGATCTGGATATATTGTGCATTAACCATACTCACAGGTCATCAAGTGAGATAGGATACTGAGTGCGAATACATAAGAATCCTGTCTAACTGGACATACTGAGAGAGATAGTTTACACATTGCAGAAGCACCCATCACATGTAGTTGTGTCTAATGAAAGGATAAAATAAGTTAAAACTAAACATAAAATTTGTCAACACACTTGCAAAATGACCGTAAAAAGAAAACAATTGTTACATATAGAAAGACAAATTATCATTTTGATAAGTAGAATAAATTCAGTTATCTAAATGCATGAAACGTTCAACTTTTAAAATATTGGAAGGAAATAAGACTGGAGTGTTGCAGGAAAAAATTGATCACAACATACAACACTGAGGCAAATATCTCTGAACACAAAACAAAACTATGTCATAATGTTTCCTAGGAATAAATTTTACTAACTTTTCTGCATGGCTGCATCACATTCCTCATACTCTTTTAGATACGAAAAAATATCATACACATTAGTATACTCAATGATCAATAGTTTATATTCGATAAAAAGTTCGTACTTCAGATTATGCATGAAATGTAAAGTCATAAATCAAACATTAAATAAGAAAATAGTTGTGACATTTATACTCATAATTGCTATAAATGAATGGAAAATGCACATGCCTTAGTGGAAAAATATAGTTTCCACATTTCATTAATTTAATATTCTTTCAAAAAAACAAGGGAAATAATATTTAATCAAAATTCCAATTACAAGATTTCACTGTCAAGTGATTATTTTTTGGACAGGAAACATCAAGTTTACAGCAAACCAGACATTGATTTCTAACTCTCAATGTAACATCGTTTCTTCTTCTCTTCAATATCGGCCATCTAAGGACCACGAAAAGTAATCCCGTGCACTCATTTTCATGCTTCTTTTCTTGACTTCCTATAGTTCTTCATCCTCTCACTTTGCTGTTTCCTCCTTATTTCTGTTCATATGTTACTACATTTCCTCTTCTCCTGGAAACCCTTGAAATTGTGGATCAATCTACTAAAAGTTGCTCTATCTTGTATTAAATCTTCTGTTATTCCGATCTCAATCATATCTTTCTTTACTTCTTGCAACCACTGGTTGCCCTTCTTACTCTTGTAAACATGATTGAAAATTCTTTTTGTAAGTCTATTGTTATCCATTCTCATTATGTGACCAAAAAAACTGATTCTCCTCTATCTGATATCCTTTCAATTTCTTCTTCTTTGTATAGGTCTTTATTCCTCAGTGTCTAAACTCACCATTTTCAATTTTTAGTGGGCCTCAATTTTTTCTCAAGATTTTCCTATCCCTTTTCTCTCTCTTTTATTTACACTTTACCATTTCTTATAATAATATTGCTAAAATATAACAAATATTTACTAAAATTCACAGCAGCACACAAAACTGAAAAAAATAATATGTCGCTTACTTGATACCAAATCCCATGTGATGCTGAAGTACAGGATTGTGTAATAGACATTTCCATCATCTGGACACATTCGTTGTTACTCCTACTCCCAGGGTAACATGTGAGATAGGATCCTGAGTGTTAATTCACTCAGGATCCTATCTCACATGGCATCCAAAGACAGGGATCTTACACTCTGCAGAAGCCTCCATTACAAGTAGATGTATACACAGATTGAAAAAAAAAAAAAATTGTTAACAGCAGCAAGCCACATATCTAATTTGTCTACAAAGTCTATATATATTTAGTAACCTTATGTAAGTAATACAGCTCGTCAATTTCCAGATCATGCAATAATACTAGGAGGTGACTTCAACTTTCCGTATATCGACTGGAATAATTACGTCCACGTTACTGGTGGCCGGGATAAAACATCCTGTGAAATTATTCTTGACCTTTTCTCAGATCTTAATCTTGAGAAGCTCGTCACTGAACCAACGCGGTGCCACAACGATAACGAAAACATTTAAGATATTCTCGTTACGAATAGGCCTGAGTTATTCACGGACATTTCTACCACCATGCGAATAAGTGATCATAAAGCTGTAATTGCTACAGTAAAATTAATAGCCGCGCGCAAGAAGAAAAAAGAAAGGGTCGTTTAAAGGTTTGAAAAGGCCCCAAAGGAGAGTTTAAGAACGTTTTTGAGAGATAATTACATTACCTTTATAGAAGGAAGAGGCTCGGCTGAAGAGATGTGGCTTCGGTTCATGCATATAATCAGGGAAGGTATGGACTTACACATAACGAGAAGGACAATCAGGGATGGGAACGATCCCCCGTGGTATACCCATGAAATTAAACGGTTACTTAAAAAACAAAGGAAGATACATGCACGCTCAAGGACGACGATGTATAGGAGTGATTTAGAAAAGTTAGCTGAGACAAGAGAACATGTTAAAAATGCGATGCGCGAGGCTTTTAACGACTTTAGATGCAACTCACTTTCTAAGAGTCTCAACGAAAACCCAAAGAAATTTTGGTCGTATGTAAAAAGAGTTAGTGGTAGTGACAACAATATGTCAGTTCTACTACAAGACGGCCGGGAAGTTGATGACAGCCGCGAAAAGGCTACCGTATTTAACACCGAATTTAAAAATTCTTTCACTGACGAAAACATGGAAAACATTCCCGCTTTTGCACGGCATGTAGAATTTGAGATGGATCCAGTTCAAATTGATAGTGTAGGTATCATAAAGCAATTAAAGCTCCTCAAGTGGGGGAAGGCGCCGGGTCCTGATGGTATTCCAGTAAGATTATTTTCGGAATATGCGGAAGAAATAGAACCATTTCTATCAGATATATTTCGTAAATCTTTAGAAGAAAGAAAAGTACCTTCTGACTGGAAAATAGCGCAGGTGATTCCCGTTTTCAAGAAAGGTGATCGGAGAGATCCTAGGAATTATCGACCAATATCTCTAACATATGTCTGCAGTAGAATTCTGGAGCATGTCATATGCTCTAACGTTATGAAGTTTCTATCTGGAAACGAGTTGCTTACAGCAAACCATCACAGATTTCGTAAGAACCGATCGTGTGAAACGCAACTGGCTCTATTTTCGCACGACGTAATGAAGGTTATCGATGCGGGATCACAAGTTGATGCTATTTTCTTGGATTTCCAGAAGGCTTTTGACTCTGTACCACATAACCGCCTTTTGGCGAAGATTCGAGCGTACGGTATTTCTGATCAGATCTGCGAATGGATGCGCGATTTTCTAACTGGTCGGTCGCAGTATGTCGTTGTTGACGGGGAAGCCTCTTCAAAGCTGGATGTTACTTCGGGCGTTCCTCAAGGAAGTGTAATAGGACCACTTCTTTTCTTAATTTTTATAAACGATCTCGGTGGCTACGTTAATTGCAGGATGTGATTTTTTTGCTGATGATGCACTTATTTATAGGGAAGTGGGGTGCTCTGACGATTGCTTAGAAATACAGCGCGATCTGGATGTTATTTCGGAATGGTGCCGTAAATGGCAGCTTACACTTAACTGTAAAAAGTGCAAGGCAATGCAAATAAGTAATAAAAAGACCCCGTTTGCTCACGAGTACAAAGTTAACAATTCAGTTGTTGACACGGTCGATTCGCTGAAGTATCTAGGCGTAACAATACAAAGCAACATGAAATGGGACTTGCACATAACTTCCGTCGTAGGCAAAGCTAATTCTAAACTACGTTTTATAGGTCGTATTTTGAGAAGCTGCAATGCTCATACAAAGGAAATAGCGTACAAAACACTAGTGCGTCAGCATTTGGAATACTGTTGTGCAATTTGGGATCCGTATCGCAAGGGATTGATTGACACGTTAGAGAAAGTACAGAGGAGAGCCGCTCGATTCGTGACCGCTAGTTACAGTCCTTATGTAAGTGTCACAGAGCTGATACGTGGGTTAAGCTGGGATTGTTTGGCGGACAGACGACGTCGTTTTCGTTTAAATTTGTTGGAGAATATGCGAAAATCTCTAATTTATGAGTGCAACGAAATACTTCTTCCGCCAACCTATTTAGGTCGCAATGACAGAAGGGATAAGATTCGAGAGATAAGATGCCGTACTGATACATTTGTGTGTTCTTTCTTTCCTCGTTCTATTCGGGATTGGAATACTCTAAAATAGGATTGGTGCTTAGCACCCTCTGCCACCCACAGTAATTGTGAATTGCAGAGTATAGATGTAGATGTAGATTAAACCAAACATTAAGCTTTAAAAAAAAATTGAACAGAAGTAAGAGTTGGAGTATCAGAGGGAAAAAAAAGTAATAAATCATTACATACAAGTGGAGAATAAAATATTATTGAATAGTTTCAAAAACTATGTCATAACTTTTCCTTGGAATAAATTTTACTATTTTATCTTCAGTGAAGTGTAATATGATTTATGTACTCTTAGAAATGATAAAATAATATCACATAGAATTCATTATACTCACCCATCAATAGCGTACTTTTAACAAGTTCACATTTAATTGGTTGCACCAACTGTGAAGTCATAAATTTAATCTTAGGTAAGACAAAAAGGATAACATTTATATGCATGACAGTAAGTCTGTGAGACTGAAAATTAATAGGACTTATGTAAAAACATCATTTCCACACTCCTGGGATTTTGTATTCTTCCCATACATAAGGCAAACAGTACTTACTGAATATTTAAATTACCAGGTCTCTCTGATGCTTTTTTTTACTTATGGCTTAATGCCTCGTCAAGGTCGAGGTCATTAGAGGCGGGATGGGACTGGGGATCAGTAAGGAATTAGGCCATGGCATTTTGAATGAATCATCCTGGTATTTGGCTGGAGAGATTTGGGGAAACCATGGAAAACACCATATATGGATGCCCGGACAGGGATTCGAGCCTGCGTCCTACTGAATGCGAGGCCAGAGCGTTAACCCCTCACCCAACATGCTCAGTGATGCTTTATTACTTTTTGGGACATCCAACATTTTGGTTAATACAACATCAATTACTGATGATTAGATTTACACTAAATCAGACTCTTATATCCAATTTCTTCTATTAACATTCTTTGCTTAAAGCTTAAACGTTCTTTCCATTTTAAATAATACTTCTAAAATGAATAAAATATATTTTAAAATTCACAGTGACACCAAAATCTCTCCAACTGGATATCGAATTCCATGTCATGCCAAAGGATAGGTTCGTGTGACAGACCACTCAATGATCTGGACACTTTCGGTATTAACACAACTCCCAGGATGACAAGTGAGATAGGATCCTCAGTAGTAATCCATCAGGATCTTATCTCATTTGGCATCGTGAAGTAGGGATCTTACACTCCACAAGTAGCTGATTGCGCTGAAAAGGGAAAGTGATTACTTGGGAAAAAATAAATTATAAACACATTTGCAAAATGACATCATAAGAACAACTGTTATCTAAGGCATGACACTAATTCTCCATTATCTGTAAATAATAAATTCAGCAATCTTACAGAACAAAGTTCAGCTTATTATGAATTCAGAGGATATTAGAGTTGGAGTATCGGGGGAAAATGATATGCAACAAACATGTACTAAGAGAAATATTCAAGAAAACGAAAAAACACTTTAAGCTCACTTCTCTTTGGGATAAATTTTAGAATCTTTTTCCATGTCTGTGTCATATGATTTATATATTCTAATAAGTGATACAAAAAAAAAAATTGCATACACTTTGTTATACTTACTCATTAATACTTACAAATTTTCCAATAATATTGCTAAAACATAACAAATATGTATTTACATTCATAGGAACGTACATCAGAATATTGAGGCAGCAAATAGATACTGAATTCCTTGTCTATCACATACTGTGCATTGACATTTCCATAATATGGACATATTTTGCATTACTCCTACTCACATGAAGTCAAGTGAGATAGGATTCTGAGTATACATTCATCAGAATCTTATCTCACTCAACATCATGAGAGAGGTAGCTGTTTTAACTGAAAGGGTAAAACAAGTTACAATTGTAGCTAAAATTTCTAAACATACCTCCAAATTAAAACACAAAAAAAATCCTTATCTGCAACAAAGACACAAATACTTATTTTCCAAACCAGAATAAATTTATAAAAAAAAAACTGAATAAAAACTTTGAAACAACTGAAAGGAGAGATAGTCGAGTGTCGGCAGAAAAAATGATTTGCAACAAACGGTACGGAGGCATACATAATTGAACACTAAAGAAACCTATGTCATAACATTCCATAGGAATAAATTTTACTAGCTTTTCTTCATGGCTGTGTCATATTGTTTATTTTCTCTTAGATACCATTAATGGGGGTTACATTGAGACAGCAGGGGCAACATTGGAATACCTACATTTTTCAAGTATTTTAAATCTCTCACAGATGCCAATTGCAAAGTATTATATCTTTGATATAGTCATTCAAAATGATATTGTTCACTGCTTTCTGTTACATTTTCAGGAACTTCATTCACCAACTTTTACAAAACGCAGCCATTTTAAATTTGGGCATGATTTTGAAAATGCTCTGTTGTGTTGCAAACTTTCATATCGTACAGAAAAACTAGAAGATTTGAAAAATTAAGTAGTTACAACAAGCAAAATATATCTCAGCTAAAGTTTTAGACAATCATCGAGCAATATAACCAATAGTTTTTCTAAAAAAAATTGGTAATGTTTACTGATGACCAGACTTCTGCGGGGCAACTTTGGAACAGTATCTTATAATTGAACTATAGTTCACCAATAACTTATGAGCTAACTACATTTTCTTGGTACAAATTAAAGTTAATTCAGGTATGTTTAATGGTATGTTACTTACAGCCTCACCCAACGTTTAATTGAAGAAATTAGAAGATCAATCAGGTATTAAGTTGCAAACAGCTCTGAAGTTGAGTAAAACTGAATAGTTACTAAATCGAGAGAAGTTCCTAAGGTGGTGGCTTTATAGAGATAATATTTCTAACAGTAGAATGTAAAAAAAGTTTAAAGTAAATTTTTCATTAAAATTGAGAATATGAAACACATATATTGTAGATCAAGTTAAATACACAATTTTAAATATTCACTGATAAATCCTTCATGCAGCACATCATCCAAATGAATGCTGAAGTTACTACCCCAGTTCGTCAAATGGATAATTGGAAAAAATATGTCATTACATTTCTGCTAAATCCGTTGCCATTTGAGTGCAGACAAACACAATCCACAGCAGCTAAAAATATGCAGAATAAGAGACCAAATAAAATGTTTCTACTCTAACTTCGGTACCAACCATTTTCCCCATTTAATGAGGTAACTTTGATACATAAACAGAGGAATCTTTCTGTGAGAAGAGGGGTCATAATTTGCCTGACAGTACCATTATTGAAAAGAGGAAGTTTAAATCCAACCAAATAACTGACTTTATTTTGTTAAATAATAACCGATTTCTTTCAACTCTCAAAAACAGTTTAAAAACTGTAGCAACCTCAGTTTACGGAATGAAAAATAAACATCTCACACAGTTTGCTATACTCACTCATCAATAGTCTATATACTTGGTAACAAGTTCTTATTTTAGAGCATGCACCAAATGTGAAGTCATAAATTAAATAAGAATTGAATTTATACACATAATTAGTTTAAAAGATGGAAAAATGCAGATGCATTAATGGAAAAAAATAGTGTCCATATTTCAGGGATGCTTTATCCTTTCTAAACACCAGTGAAATAACATTTGTTAAAATTTAAATTCCAAGGTCTTACCGAGAACTGATTATTTTTGGGACGGCCAACATCTTGGTTAATGCAGTGACAACACTATGATGATCAGGTTTACATCAAACCAGATATTGTTATATGACTTTCAATGTAACGGCTTTTATTTACACTTTTTCTTTCCATTTTTTTTCAATAATATTGCTAAAATGTTACAAACATTTACTAAAATTCATAGCAGCACACAAAATTGAAAAATAATTAAATGTCTCTCACTTGATACTGAATCCCATGTGGTGCTGAAGTACAGGATCGTGTAATAGACATTTCCACCATCTGGACACATTTGGTGTTACTCCTACTCCCAGGGTGTCTAGTGAGATAGGATCCTGAGTGTTAATTCCTCAGGATCCTATCTCACATGACATCCGGAGACAGGGATCTTACACTCTGCAAAAGCCGCCATCGCAAGTAGCTGTATACACAGATTGCAAAAATTAGTTTTCAACAGAAAGCCACAAAATCTAATTTTTCTGCAAAGGTCTAAATTCAGAAACCTTATTCTACCAAAGGTTCAGCTTTAAAAAACTTGAACAGAAGGAAGAGTTGCAGGCATCTCAGAGGAAAAAAAATATGAATCACGACATACAAGTGCCGAGTAAAATATTCATGAATACTTAAGAAAACTGTCATAACTTTTTCTTGGAATAAATTTTATTATTTTTTCTTAATGGCAGTGTCATATGGTTTATATACACTCAGAAATGAAAAAATCATAGAATTCATTATACTCACTTATCAATAGTGTATTACTGATAACAAGCATGTGTTTAATTGCATGCACTAACGGTATAACCATTGGATCATGGATAAGAAAGATAAGGATTGCATTTACATGTATGACAATAGGTCTGTATGACTCGGTCTGTATGACTCATAATGAAACCTTAATGCAAATAAATTGTCTTCACACTTCTGGGATTTTATATTATTTCCAGACACAAGGAAAAAATATTTATTGATTATTTCAATTACATGGTCTCATTGGCGCTTTAGTATTTAGAGTTTAACAATATATCAGACTCTTAAATACAATTTCTACTGTGGCATCCTATGTTTAAACCCTTTCTTTCAATAATATTGCTAAAATGTATAAAATAGGTATTAAATTTCACTATGACACCAAAAAGTCTTCCACCAGATACTGAATTCCATGTCATACCAAAGTACAGGTTCACGTGCCAGACAGCTCCATGAACTGGGCACATTTAGTGTTACCGCAACTAGCAAGACATCAAGTGAAACAGGATTCTGAGTTAACTCGTCAGGATCTTATCTCACCTGAAGTACTGAGAGAGGGATCTTACACTCGGCAGAAGCCTACGTTGCAAGCAGCAGTTTTCACTGAATGGGCAAAATGTGTAACTGAAGCAAAAATTTCTATACACACATGCTATTGGTTTCCACCAGAAAAAAATTTGAAATCTTAAAGAACAAAAAGATTAGTTGTGAAAAAATTGAAATGAAATTGGAGTTGAAGGGATGTCAGGGGAAACAAATGATACACAACAAGCAAGCACAAAGAGAAATATTCATGAATATGAAATAAAACTTTTTCTTTACATCAGCTTCGAATAAATTTGAATATCTTTTCTTAATATCTGTGTCATAAAGTTTGTATACTCTTAGACTTGGAACAAACAAAAAATAACACGCTTTATTTTCATGCTCATTATTACTGTTCATTGGATAAAAACAACTTATTTAATGACTTTTATATACCTACTAGCTGTTACCCGCGACTTCATACGTGTGGACGTAGAATTTGATTGCCAAAATTGGATACAGAAAGCTGTTAGTAATATAAAATCTGCCCCAAATAACCCCGAGTCAGCATAATATGACAGGAAAGCCATCACTATATCATTTTATGATCGAATCTGTCTCATAGACTAAAATTGTTATTCATACCAAAACAAATGGTCTTTCCTAGAGATACAGAGTATTTCATTGTCAAATGCCATCAATATCGGTATAGCCATTTAGTTGACAAAACGTGACAAAAAGACAGAAACTTACTTCCGCATTTATAATATTACTAGGCCCCATACGGTTTGTCAAGCATTGCACCCCTAAATTTATGGCATCAATAGTTTAACATGGAATCCAAAAAACTGACCTTCCAGGCATGGCTGATATGATGAAAAACAATTATTAAAAATCCATGCTTCCATTGGCATTCGAATCAGAGACCACGGCCTAAACATTAGCAAGCAAGTGTGTTAACCACTGCTATACAGTTGGGTAATACTGAGTCTTGCAGATCCTAATTGTCTGTCTACTGCCGTTTCGGTAATTTTTCAAAAATTCATGACAATTGTGCCATTTATACAGAAAAAAGTATCCCGTATCCATCCTAATGCCAAGCATCTCCTTGTCAAAATTCATCATGCTCGGATTAACCGTTTAGCCCAGGAAAAATAACAAACTGAAAGATACAGTTACTTTTGCATTTATAATATTAGTATAGACTGTATGAATGCAAATGGAGATTCCATAATGCATAACAATAGATTTCCAATTTCTGGAAGTTTTTAATCTTCAAAACACGAGGGAAATGCTGTTCTTTTAAGCAATTCAATAACAAGATCTCTCTGATGCTTGATTATTTTTTGGATATCAACATTTTCGTGAATGCAGTGGCATCACCACCAAAGATCACATTTATAATAAATAAGACATCGATTATATTATTTTGTTTATACTATATCTTTTTTTTAACAATATTGCTAAAACATAACCAATATGTATTTATTAGGCACAGTTTTGGCTCTCACTAGATACTTCATTCCTTGTCATGCCATAGTGCATAATTATGTAACAGACAACGCCTTGATCTGGACATAATCTGCATTACTCCTACACACAGGACGTCAAATAAGATAGGATCCGGAGTTTGAATTCATCAGAATTCTGTCTAACTTGACATCCTGAGAGAGGTAATTCACACTTTGCAGAAGCACCCATCACAGGTAGTTGTGTGCACTGAGAGGATAAAATATCTCAACACAATTGCAAAATTACCACAAAAAGTAAACAATTGTTACCTACAGGAAGATATAAATTCTCATTTTGACATGCAGAATAAATTTAATAATCTACCTAATAAAAATATTCAACATTGAAACAATTGAAAGAAAATGAGAGAGGAGTGTCACAGGAAAAAATGGCTCGCAACAAACAATACTGAGACAAACATTTTAACACAAAAGAAAATTATGTCATAATGTTTCCTAGGAATACTTTTACTAACGTTTCTTCATGGCTGTTTCACATTGTTTATAATCTTTTAGATATGAAAGATATCAGACATATTTTTAGACTCACTGATCATTAGTTTATATTTGATAAAAAGTTCTTATTTATGAATATGCATCAAATGTGAAGTCATAAATCAAGTATTAAAGAAGAAAATAGGGAAGGCATTTATACTCATACTTAGTATGAATGACTGAAAAATTGCAGGTGCTTTATTGCAAATATATAGCTTCCACATTTAATGGATTTTTTATTCTTTCTAAACACAATGAAAATAATACTTAATCAAAATTCCAATTACAAAATCTCGTTGACAATTGATCAGTTTTGGACAGCCATCAATTGCTGAATGCTGTGACATCACTAAGATGATCAAGTTGACAGCAAACATGACTTTTATTGTAACATTTTTTATTTACTAACTTTCTTTCCATGCCACAGTACAGGATTAAGTGACAGACATTTCCATAATCTGGACGTAATCTGTGATACTCCTACTCACAGGCTGTCAAGTGAGATAGGATCCCGAGTATACATACATCAGGATCCTGTCTCACTCGACATCCTGAGAGAAGAAGCTATTTCTCTGCAGAAGTCCCCAACGCAGGTAGCAGTTTGCACTGAAAGAGTAAAATAAGTTACAATTGAAGCTAAAATTTGTAAACATACCTGCAAAATGAAGGCTCAGAACAATTCTTATCTGCAGCAAAACACAAACACTCATTTTGCCAACCAGAATAAATTCATAAATCTTACTGAACAAAAAGTTCAGCTTATAAACAACTGAAAGGAAATAAAGAGTTGAAGAGAAAGGAGTGTCACAGGAAAAAATGATTAGAAAACTAGATGATTAACATTTCATAGTAATAAATTCTACTGCCTTTTTTCCCCGTAGCTGTGTCATATTGTTTATATTCTCTTAGATACCAATAATGGGGAGTACATTGCGAGAGCAGGGGCAACTTTGGGATACCGACGTTTTTCAAGTATTTTAAATTCCTCACAGCTGGCAGCTACAAAGTTTTATATCTCTGTTATGGCAATTCAAAATGTTATTGTTTATTCCTTTCTATTAACAGTTTTAGGAAATTAATTCACAAACTTTTATGAAAAGCAGACATTATTAATTTGGGCACGATTTTCAAAGTGCTCTGTGGTGCTACAAACAATCATTTCACAACGAAAAACTAGAAGATTACAAACATTTACTAAAATTCATAACAGCACACAAAACTGAAAAACAAATGTCTCTCCCTTGATACTGAATCCCATGTGATGCCGAAGAACAGAATTGTGTAATAGACATTTCCATCATCTGGACACATTCGGTGTTACTCCTAATCCCAGGGTGTCTAGTGAGATAGGATCCCGAGTGTTAATTCCTCAGGATCCTATCTCACATGACATCCGGGGACAGGGATCTTACACTCTGCAGAAGCCTCCATCTCTAGTAGCTGTATACACTGAATGGGAAAAATAATTGTTATCAACAGCAAGCCATGAAATCTCATTGTTTTACAAATGTATTCAGAAACCTTAATTAACCAAAAGCTCAATTTTAAACAAGTTGGAATTAAGTAATAGTTGAAGCAGTATCTGAGGAAAAAATGAGTCTCTACAAATAACCGAGTCAAATATTTATGAATACAAAATAAAACTATGTAATAAATTTTACTACTATTTCTTCATGGCAATGTGATATGTTTCATATATTCTAAGAAATGATAAAAAAATATCACATATAATTCTTCACTCGCCGCTCAACAACAGTGAGCTTTTGATAACAAGTCCAAGTTTAAAGGCTTGAATCAACTGTGATGTCAAAAATTAAATCTTAAATAAGAAAATAAGGACGGGATTTATATGTATGACAAAACAACTGTATGAAAACAACTCCTGGGATTTATCGAATATTTCAATTACAAGTTCTCATTGATGCTTTATTATTTTTGGGGCATCCAATATTTTGGT
Organism: Vandiemenella viatica; assembly: GCA_031002005.1. NCBI lineage: Eukaryota > Metazoa > Arthropoda > Insecta > Orthoptera > Morabidae > Vandiemenella > Vandiemenella viatica. Next base: position 34,683,047 of record CM061921.1, read on the forward strand.
GAATAAAATATCAATTACAGATTATGAGATTTTTCACTAAATCAGACTTTAAATTCAATTTGTACTATAACATCCTTTGTTTGAACTCTTCCTTTCAATTTTCAATAATATTTCTAAAATGTATCAAATATGTTTTAATATTAATAACGACACACAGAATAAATAGGCACCAAATTGTTTCTCACTAGATACCGAATTCCTTGTTATGCTACAGTATAGGATTATGTAACACACATCTCCATGATCTGGACATATTCTGCCTTACTCCTACTCACAAGATGTCAAGTGAGATAGGATTCTGAGTATGAATTCATCAGAAAATTTCTAAACACATCTGCAATATGAGTACACAAAAAACAATTGTTACCTACAGCAAGACACAAATTCTCATTTTGCTATGCAGAATAAATTCAGAAAAGCTTACTGAACAATAAGTTTAGTTTTGAAACAATGTAAGGAACAAAACTGTTGGGAAGGGGGGGGGAGGGAGGGGGAGTAACTTTGTACCTCAACTATAACCGTGTTGTGGGCCTTGGATAATGAGATTGTTCTACAGTATGCGGTCTCCACCATTTTTAATAACCTCAATATTCCTAAATAAAAGTCACTGTTTCTTGGAAATAATTTTACAAGTTTGAACAATCTTTTAGGCATCAGAAATTGTCACCAAATAAATTGACTGCAGGTAGTGAGTGATAAGTAATTCAAATCAGACCAACCCTCATAAACCCCGACTGAATTATAGTGACATGAAAGTAAGTGAAAAGTCCCACCACACTACAAAAGATGGAGTACCGAGTTTCAACCCACACTTAACGTTGTCTCAACCGACATCCATCCTGCCCAAGTAATTTTCAGTGTCTGCCGTGAGGAGAGCCTGGGGGCTGGTATTTATAGAAAGCATGTGGGAACACATTTTTTCCTCATTCACAAGGGGGGGGGGGGGAAGAGTCCCTACTCAGCATGGACAAAAGTACCCTTTAAAGATTGTTGATTGAGACATCTAATGTCTTAAAATCCTTAAACAAATTCCTATCTGTTTGAAACTGATAGTAGTTAGGCAGGCTTTTAAATGTTAATTTCAATTCTAATAAAAAAATTCCGTAGCTATCATATTTTCGTCATAAAAAAATATTTTCTGTGCAATTCTAAAAATGTTGATAACACCTGAAGTTTCAAGGCTACAAAGCTGAAATAAGTTTTAACTTGCTTCAATTTCTCACTCTTTCGTTTGATGCTAATCTGTTTAGTATTCTCTAACTGAAAAAGCTAAGGTGGTATGAGCCGAAAAATTGTTATTTTCTAACATATCTAAATTACAGGTCTAAAAGTTACTTCAAATGTTTCTTTATCCAAATTCTCATTAAGCTGTTATGTTGTTACAACGCACCTTCCCTAACTTATCAAATTTTATACAATCCCTCTCTTGGATGTTGATTGTCTTAACCAAATTGCAACTGTGTAGTTCCCGCCGAAATCATAAAAAAATTACTTTCTCTTATCTTTATCCAACTACTTTATAGATCTTAAGGAAACTTACTGTGGAGTGCTACTGTGGAATTATACTTTCTTCTAAATATAGTCTCTTCTACCGAATTTCTTCATATTCTCCCCACTGGTCAAATTTACATTTGTGAAGAGTTTTTATTAATTTTGCAAAATGCTTCAAAACCCTCCTTTAAACTAGTAAACCTCTTCAAACTTTAGTAAGCTGCGTAAGACAAGATCATGCTTCTTTCAGGCTATGAACTGACTTTCTATCTTCTAAATTATGGCTTCTAGATTTTTAAATGTGTAATTGCGTCTTAACTTATTATGTCGGCTTACAACTTTTAATGTCTTATAACTCTTTAGTGGAATTTTCTAGCTGCAAGGTTTCTAACTTCATTCTACAAGATACAGTCTGAAATAACTCTAAAAATAATGGTAAAGTTTTATTTTATGAAATGGTCTCAATCTAACATACTAGGTGTGCTAATACTACATTTTGATTTTCTATAACTGTATAATTTGGAATATAACTTTAATTATCTAGGCAAATGACTTTAAACCTAATCTGTAATGCTATTTAAATGACCTTGCTGTTCTGTGAACAAATTTGGTTATGAAATAACAAAATTATAGGTTACCTGACAACAACTGAAAGAAAGGAGCGTCACAGGAATAAACGATTCACAACAAACAGTACTGAGGCAAATATCATTGAACACAAAAGAAAATTACGTCTTAATGTTTGCTAGGAATAAATTTTACTAACATTTCCTCATGGCTGTGTCATATTGTTTATATTCTCTTAGATCTGAAAAAAAGTCACACACACTTTGTTATACTCACTCATCAATAGTGTATATTTGAAAACAAGCTCTTATTTAAGAACATGAATCAAATTTGAAGACATATATTAAATATTATATAAGAAGGGTGGCATTTATACACACAATTAATCTGCAGATGCCTTAATGTTCACATTTCAGTGATTTTTATACTTTCCAAACACAAGGGAAATAATATTTAGTCAAAATTTAAATTACAAGTTTTCACTGATGCTGTATTATTTTTGGGCAAGAAAACAGTTTGGTGAATGCAGTTATACTACTACGATGATCAGATTTACACTAAGGGGACCGTGCACAAACTACGTGGCTCGGTCCGGGGGGGGGGGGGAGGGGTTGGCTGCAAGGCTACGCTGGGCTACATGGGGGGAGGTGGGGGGTTCCGGGCCAGGCCACGTAGCTTTCCTTTAATAATATTTTTCACAGTTAAAATGAGGAACTGAACTCACAACAGCATGTGAATATTTATTTCCCTCAGTTAATTATCTCCGTATGTAATTTACAATAGTCTGACAAGAGAAAAAAGGTACAAAATGTCTTCTAGAACCAAAAGAGAAAAACCTACGTGCTATGTGGGGGGGGGGGGGGGGTAGAGGCGAAAGCCACGCAGGGCTACGTGGGGGGGACGGGGGGGGGGGGTTCACAGGAGACAAAAATGAAGCTACGTGGTTTATGCACGCTCCCAAATCAGAGATTGATATCAAATTTTTACAATAATATCTTTTGCTAAAAGTTGTTCCATCCATTTTTCAATAATATTCCTAAAATGTAACATATATGAATTAAAATACACGACAACACATATTACTCACCAAAATGTCTCTCACTGGATTCTGCATTCGTTGTCATCCCTAAGAATAGTATCATGTAACAGACTTTACCATGATCTGGACGCATTCTGTGTTATTCCAACTCCCAGGTTGTCGAGTAAGATAGGATCCTGAGTATTAATTCATCAGGATTCTATCGTATTCCACATTCTGAGATACGGTGATTACACTGCGCAGAAGCTTCACCACTAGTAGCTGTGTACACAGGAAGGGAAAAGTGTGCTTTGTGCAGTTACTTCCACAATAGATAATTGGTTTTTAATAATCATATCAGTTATACAATGCAGTTTTACAATGGAAGAGCAAATAAAGTAAAATTCAATTATTTACTTCCGTTTAACAGTACATGTATAAATAAAGTTATAGCTGTTATTTATCTGAAATTTCCTGTATAGTCAAGAAGCACTGTAGTGGTAGTTAGTGTGACTAACGTTTCAGATATCATCAGACTTGCTGATGGTTTCCAATTTACCGAGTTGACGTCCAGCCTCCAACTTCAACGCATTTTATTAAAGTGGATACTTTTGGGTATGTTAAATAAAAATCACATACACTTTGTTAAAATCATTCATTGTATGTTTATTTTTGATGGGTACTCATTTTTGTGGATAAACCAACTGTGAAGTCATTAATTAATTCTTAAATAAGAAAATAAGGATGGCATATACACGTATGACAATAAGACTGACAGAAAATGCAGAGGCTTTAGTGAAAAATAGTTTCCACATTCTCTTCTTCTTCATGTAAAGGACTTAATTCTACTACTTCCTCCTTTAAACCTTCCTTTAGCACAAGTGCCACTCCATTTCTTTTTTCCTCACTATTTCCAGTCCAATACAGCTTGTATCTCTTCTGTAATTCCTACACACCCTCTCCTCTCTGTCTTGTCTCTGCTAATCTTAGTATAACCAATTTCAGTCTTTCCATCACATTTGTAATTTCTTCAGACCTTTAATGTTCCTAATCAGAATCCTTCTCGTTGTTATTTTCTTTGCCAGGTAGTCTACATTGGTATCTTAATCTGAGGCTGGTTCCTTTATATTTGAAAGCAATCAATCCGTACTTGCAATGATGGTTTGCTAGGGCTAATAGAATTGAAGATTTTCTTTTGGGGTTTACTCCCATAGGCTTTGAAGATCCCTTTTCAGCACAAGGCAGTGTTTTTTTTCCTTATGACTTTACACCTCGTCGACATCGAGGTCATTAGAGGTGTAAAGGACTGGGCACAAGGTACAGGAAGGAATTCTGCCCTGGTCTTTTGATGGAATCATCCCCGCATTTGTCTGGAGTGATTTAGGGAAATCATAGAAAACCAAATCTGGATGCCTGGACGGGGATTCGAACTTGCGTCCTTGTGAATATGAGGCCAGAGTGACAAGGGAGTGGTGTCTTCCAATTTACTCCCAGAGAAGATGGGTGGCGCCTTCCGCCATTCTGAAGGTCTCCTCCTCCTCCAAAAAACTGTCATTGAGGACTTACCCTGTATCCCTGGGCATGGCTTCCACACTATATCCTATGGGACTTTACCTGGAGTTAGCAATCCTGTCACTCTGGCCTACTGGAGCTAGAGTGCCCAACCCCGCAGCATGGACGCACAAGACAAGAATTACTGAAGTGGAGAGCAGGAGGGAAGGTGCCCCTATTTCCCCCTCGAGATGGGTTAATGATTGCGTATGATGCTATAACCGAAGACTTCACATTATCTTTGTTGCCAAACACAAGGGAAATGGTATTTATCCAAAATTTCAATTACAAGGTATCACAGATATTTGATTAATTATTTTTGGGACATCCAACATTTCCGTCAATGCAGTGACTACCCTATTAATGATTAAATTTACACTAAATCGGACATTGATATCCGACTTTTACTATAACATCTTTCACTTAAATTCTTTCTTTCTACTTTTTCAATAATATTGTTAAATGTAACAAATATGTATCAAAATTCATAGCGACACATGTTAAAATAAATAGACATCAAATGTCTTCCACTGGATACTGAATTCCTTGTAATGCCAATGGAGCACAGGATCATGTGACATATCTCCATCATCTGGACACATTCTGCATTACTCCAATTCCCAGGATATCAAGTGAAATAGTATCCTGACTATTAATTCATCAGGATTCTTTCTCACTCAACATCCTGAAACAGGAAGCTGCAGAAGCCTCCATCATAAGCAGTCATGAGCACTGCAAGGATAAAATAATGTGTAATTGAAGCTAAAATTTCTAGACACAGCAGCAAAATAACTGCACAAGGACAACTATTATCTACAGCAAGACACAAGTTCCATTTTTCTATGAAGAATAAATTTAAAAATCTTATTTAACAAAAAGTTCAGCTTTGAAACAAAAGCAAGGAAATAAGGGTAGGTATATCAGAGGAAAAAGCCATTCACAACAAATAAGTATTGAGGCAAATATTCATCACCACTAAAGAAATCTACTGCAATATTTCACCCTGGAACAAATTTTAAATCGTGTCTTCATCGCTGTGTAATATGGTTTATATATTTTGAGATATGATAAGAAAAATCACACGCACTTTGTTATATTTGCATATCAATACTGTATTTTTGATAACAAGTCCTTATTTAATTGCATGTACCAACTGTGAAGTCATAACTTAACTCTCAGATATGAAAAAAACATGGCATTTTATAAGTATGACAATAGTCTGAATGACTGAAAATGCAGAGGCCATGATGCATAAAAACAGTTTCCACATACCTGGGATTTTTTATTCTTTCTAAATATAAAGGAAAATGTATTTATTCAAAATTTCAATTACAAGGTATCGCTAACACTTTATTTTTGGTACATCCAACATTTTGGTGAATGCAGCGACTCCAGCACCGATCATCAGATTTACTATAACACCTTTTGTTTAAGGGTCATTCCACGTCAAATCAACCAATTCTACTATATGATTTGAACCTTGACCTCTCAGATTTGGATGAATTTTTTTTCAGGTAATGTACCCACCAACACTAGTTTAAATCTGAAATTTCAAATTTTTCTGACTTTTGGTTTTTGAGTTTCGAGGGTTTAAAAATAAAAAAACAACCGTTTTTGATCGATTTATGATTGTTTTAAAATGATGTAGCTCAAAAACTGTTCAACCTAGAGAGCTCAAACTTGCACTATTGTTTTCCTCTAAGAATTCCCTTCAATTTGATATGTAACATGACTACGCTACCTAATACTGAAAATTTTAAAAAACTCCCAATTTTTTTTGTTTGTTTTGAAATTTCCAAAATATTTATCCACGGTTTTTTTTAATAAAAATTATATGTGTTGTACAGTCTAATTGACTTCATGCATGCAAAATTTCAAGGTGAAATCTCAATGGGTTCTTGTATAAAAAAATATTTTACTACAAGAGTACACGCTAATGAGGTGAAAAGCAGACTACTTCTAGGCTATGAATACTAAGGTAGGCCTACATAATTCTAACAAACTAAGTTTTGTAGCTTGGCCGGTCTTGTCCCAAAAATATTGGGCAGATCGGCCTAGGTTTTAGATTGAACTCATGGCCCTCTTCGGCCATCAATTCAAGAACCATCCTTATTTTATATGAATATATGTGTACGTTTTTATGTTTGATATTTTATACCTGGCTGGCCCTTTTACAGCCAGCCAGTTAATGTTTGCGCTTTTTAATCGTTTATGGCCATTTTACAGCCATTGATTCAGTTTGAAATTTCGCCCTGCAGTCTGTGTGGCCAACCTCTTTACAGTCGGCCATGCAGACGATATTTTAGTCTACTTTATTTTATTGTGCTGCCTGTGTGACCAACCCTTTTACAGTCGGCCACACGGACGGTAATCAAATTTTATGGCACAATGTCACACCAGGCATTTGTTAGGGCACTAATAACCCCGACATTGACGCGTTCTAAAGCCCCAACATCTAACAAACTTAAATTATTAAGTTAGCCTTTTAATGTAAAATTACCCTCTTATTGTTTGTTAATTCATTAAATGATATAATGTTGTTTCAATTTAATTTTCATGATTCTTTTAACTATGCATCAGAAGGAAGTGAACACATTTTAATTGGTAATATACATGCTAAAAGTTATATTTTGAATAAAGCCACTCACCTTCATCCTTAGTTTTAAAAGGCAGAGATTATCTTTTTCTTGGTTTTCCAGTGCTATTTGTAATCATTTATAATCCTTATAATAGAAATGGGCAAAAGTAATTTCACTTGGGAAAAATGACTTGTTGATATTTGTGTGTATAGAACTGTATTTCTAATAATAATTGGTATTTACAAAGTTAATACGCATATTATTTACACAATTAAGTGTTTAGTGAGGGTAGGCCTAACATAATTTAAACACTTCTTTTTGATCTTTTAAGATATATTTCCAAAGCAAGAGAAGACAACTTCATTTCCTTTAGCACTTAAAGTGTACGTTCTTCATGTAGCTGTAGTAGGATCCACTGTTTGTAAATGAGTATTTCCTGGGACAGCTAATAATAAATCTCTTGGTTGTGGATAGTAAAAAGAATGGGCTGGACCTTTTGGGTGTAAAAAATTTATCCGGTACATGTCACTGTATTTTTTTTCAATGCATCCTAGCCACCAAGAGTCGTAATATGCTACTGTCACAAAACCAGCAGCAATATTTTCCATATCTGATGGTGTTATTTGGTTCACTGTTGTCACATAATCAAGAGACTCGTCAAAACTAAAATGATAAGGTTTGACAGTAATTTGACTCTCTATGTGGGGTTTATATGAGTGAAACTTTAAGTTCCCACAACCCCTTCTGATTCACTAAACTGAGGAAGTAAGTATTCTTTGGTCTCTTCATGTCTTCTGTTGTGCAATATTCAAAGTCAACGTTTTTTATGTTTTCCATGGCAAATACATAAAGTGATATGGGTGTTAAGATTTGTTGGTCATATTGCCTTTGTAAGCTGGCTTTAGCAGCTAGCCGCTTAACAGTTATGCCAAGGCCATCACATGCACTCTTGCCGTGGGATGTTGCAAAGAACTCCCACTCTGCCTCAACTTCAAAATCAGTTTTATGCAAACACAAATTAAGGAAGTTTTTCTTATTTTGGGTAATGTTACATAAAAAGGCTAACTTAATAATTTAAGTTTGTTAAAATTATGTAGGTCTACCTTTGTATTCATAGCATGGAAATAGTCTGCTTTTCACTTCACTAGTGTGTATTCTGGTAGTAAAATATTTTTTATACAAGAACCCATTGAGATCCCATCTTGAAATTTTGCATGCATGAAGTCAGTTAGACTGTACAACACACATAATTTTTATAAAAAAATCCGAGGGTACGTATTTTGGAAATTTCAAAAAAAAAATTGGGATTTTTTTAAAAAAATTTCAGTATTAGGTAGCATAGTCATGTTACATATCAAATTGAAGGGAATTCTTAGAGGAAAACAATGGTGCAAGTTTGAGCTCTCTAGGTTGTACAGTTTTTGAGCTACATCATTTTAAAACAATTACCCGAAAAAAAAAATCACCAAAATCTGAGAGGTCAAGGTTCAGACTGTTAGTTGATTTGAGATGGAATGACCCTTAAGCTCTTCCTCCCATTTTTTCAATAATATTGCTAAAAAGAACAAATGAATATTAATATTCATAACACACATTAAAATAAATAGGCAACCAACTGTCTCTCACTAGATACTGAACTCCTTGTAATGCCATAGCACAGGATTATGTAACAGACATTTCCATGATCGTTACTCCTATTCGCAGGATGTCAAATGAGATAGGATCCTGAGTATGAATTCATCAGAATCTTATCTCACTCCACATCCTGAGAGAGGTAGCTTACACCATGCTGAAGTCTCGATCACAGGTAGCTGTGTGCACTGAAAGCATAAACCAAGTTAAAATTGAAGCTAAAATTTCTAAACAGATCTGTAATATGTCTACAAAAAAAAAGAATTGTTCCCTATACCAGGACACAAATTCTCATTTTGCTATGCAGAATAAATTCAGACACCATACTGAACAAGAAGTTCAGCTTTGAAACAATTGAAAGGAAATAACAGTTGAAATGAGTCACAGGAAAAAATGATTCACAACAGACAGTAAGTTGCCAAATATATTTGAACAATAAAGAAAACTACATCATAACGTTTTCTAGGAATAAATTTTACTGACATTTCTTAATGGCTGTGTTATATTGTTTGTATTCTATTAGATGTGAAAAAAAATTACACACAGTTTGTTACACTCACTCGTCAATAGTGTATATTGGAAAACAAGTTCTTATTTAAGAGCTTGCATCAAATCCGAAGTTATAAATTAAATATTACTAAAGGAAATAAGGATGGCATTTATACACACAATTAATCTGAATGACTGAAAAAAGCAGATGCCTTAATGTAAAAATACAGAGGAAACACAAGGGAAATATTATTTAATCAAAATTTCAATTACAAGTCCTCACCGAAGCTGTATTATTTTTGAGCCAGAAAACAGTTTGATGAATGCAGTGACACTACTATGATGATAAGATTTACACTAAACGAAACATTGTTATCAGGCTTTTAGTATAACATCTTTCATTTAAACTATGTGTTTTTTTAATAATATTGCAAAAATATAATAAGTATTTATTAAAATTCATAGTGGCACACATTAAAATCAATAAACAATAAAATATCTCTAACTGGATACTGAATTTCATGTCATGCCAAAGTACAGGATTGTATAATAGATATTTCCATTGACTTGAAACATTTAGCATTCCTCCAATTCCCAGGATGCCAAGCGAGATAGGATCCCGAGCATTAATTCACCAGGATTTTATCCCACATGACATTAGATCTCAGACTCTGCAGGAGCTTCCATCACAAGTAACTACATACACCGAATGAGAAAAACGTGTTACTGAATATAAAAATTCTATACACACCCACAAAAAGACTGCACAAGAACAACAAATCTTAACAAAATGTTCAGCTTCAAACTAATAAAAGGAAACAACAGTTAGGTGTTGCAGAGGAAAAATGATTTACAACAAACAAGTACTGAGGCAGAAATTCATGAATACTACAGAAAACTGTCATAACCTTGGAATAAATTTTGCTATTTTTTTATGGCAGTGTTATATGATTTATATACTCTTAGATATGATAAAAAAACTATCGCATAAACTTCATTTGTTATACTCACTCATCAATAGTATATGTGTTTTTTTTATTTTTTTATATTAATTCCTTATTTATCTGAATGCTATAACTGTGAATTCTAAATTTTTAAATAAAGATGGTATTTATACAAATGGCAATGAATGTCGGAAAATGTAGAAGCCTTAATGCATAATCATAGTTTCCACATTCCTGGGATTATTTATTCTTTGCAAACATAAGGGAAATTGTATTTATAAAAATTTTGAATTACAAGATCCCACTGAGCCTTGTTTATTCTTGGGGCAGCAAGTATTTTGGTGTATGCACTATTGATGATCAGATTTACACTAAATCAGATATCGATATCTGAATTTTGCTATAAACCCATTTTTTCACTCTTTCTATCCATTTTTTAAATAATATTGCTAAAATTTGACAAATATTTATTAAAATCCATAGTGACATACCTTAAAATGCATCTTACCGGATACTGATTCCCTTGTCATGCCGAAATACAGTACCATCTGACAGAAATTTACTTTATCTGTACACATTCTGTTACTCCAACTCCTACGGTGTCAACTGAGATAGGATCCTGGGTATTAATTCATCAGGATACTATCCCAGATGACATCCTGAGAGATGGATCTTACACTCTACGGAAGCCTCCATCACAAGTAGCTGTGTGCACTGAAGAGAAATAATGTGTAATTGAAGCTAAAATATCTAAAAACACATGCAAAAAAACAATTTTCATCTACGGTAACACAAAAATTCTCATTTTTCTACAAGTAATAAATCAAGGTATCTTGCTGAACAATAAATTCAGCTTTGAAACAATTGAAAGGATGTAGGAGTTGGAGTGTCGAATAAACTTATTGATCACAAAGTACAGATTTGAAACAACTGATAGGAAATAAAAGTTGAAATGTCTGAGGGAAAATGATTAAAGACTAACAAGTACTAAGGCACATATCCATGAACATTAAAGAAAGCTGTATCATAATGTTTCCTTGGAATAAAGTTCACTATCTTTTCTGCATGACAGCGTCATATAGATATAACAACAATGAGCAAGATAATGCTTTAGGGCAATAAAGCTAAGGAAGGATAGGGAAATATGACCCAACACTTACCACTGATGAAGGCGGCTGGGTACACTGAACACAAAAAAGAACAAACACAAGAAACGTGCAATATTTCAACGTACAGCCTTATTCTTGCAAAAGGGAGACACCAGGCGGAGCCAGACGTGTACACGTCGTTGGTTGTTTTAAATGGTGTATGACATCTGGAGAAAGGTAACAAAGTGTTTATAATCAAATGTATGAGTATGTATTTTCAGATTTTTTTAAAAAATCTTACAATCACTTTACGGTACATAATTTTGTTTTGTATGGTAGTCCTTAAAACATTCTGGCACAAAACACTAAAACAATCGAAAGCACTAGAGTTCTCATTCACTGGTGCTGTAACTCCACTACATTTCTAAAAAAAAAAAGGCAAATCCGGAAGAATATCGCCAAGTAACCACTGTGAAATTTCATCTTCCTTACGAGATCGACGCATTTTCTTACATGGATGAGGCTCTTGTATTGCATCAGAAGCTACTTCATGAACTTCGTCTTGTCCACTGATGTCATCAACACTGCCTTCCTCTGCAGATTACAGAATATTTACTTTGAAAATAATATCCTTTATACACACACAAAGAAAGGAACTCAAATGGAACAATTGTAAACACATAATTTTTCGTATCAAGTAGCTTACCAGCAGTAAGAGTTTCATTTTATCTGAAACACTTTCACACTCTTCAATGTCTCCTTCAGAACCTGTATCGTCTATCATTTCATCTAAAAGAGCTTATATTTCTTTGCCCTTCAATCTTTCACCCATTATACAAGAAATTCGCAGAGCAAACAACGAAAACATTCTGCAACAAGCCGCACACACAAAAAACGTGGGAGTTTCTATAGCCGAAATAATATAATGTACAGCTGAAAACAGTCTCCGAAATACTCGCTAGATGGCAGCACGTAATATAGAAACATTGACAGACACAATACCATGCGGAAAAACCAGGATCTGACTTACAAGGTGGCGGAAATTGGCAGTTAACTGCCGCCCGAGTCAGGCTCGGGTTCCGGAAGCACAACGATGCAGCTCGAGCCTGACTTGGGCTCCGTCATGAATGTGTTAGAAAAGAAAAACATTCATATGACAGAAAAAGGATTCAAGAGATTGAGGAAGACTTTAAAAGAAATAATACAATAAATTTTATAGAACTTTCAGAGAAAATATTACTGGGTTACTAACCTCCAAACTTTTGAAACAAAAGATCAGATGGGTCGCTTGAAATGAATACCATAGCAAACTGCAAAGTTATGGCATGATACTTTGAAAATCTCCTCAACTGCGAGAAACCGACGGGAAAATTAACATTAACTGAAACTACACCAAATCCAGACTCTATAACACCCACACTCGAAGAGATAAAGGAGATCATAAAACAACTGAAAAACAACAGAGCACTGGGAGAAGATGGCATTATTGCTGAGTTATGGAAGCTTGGAGACGAAAATCTCACAAAGAAAATTCATAAAATTATCACAGATATTTGGGTCACAGAGAAAATCCCACAAGAATGGAAATGTGCACTAATACATCCCTTACATAAAAATGATGACGGTTCCCAACAATTACAAGTATCTCACTGCTGCCAATCATTTATAATATCCTCTCCAAAGCACTACTCAACAAGCTAGACCCTCAGGTAGATCCACAAATAGATGAATACCAGGCGTGCTTTAGAAAAAGAAGATCATGCATCGAACAAATCTGGAATATGAGAACACTCCTGAAGATAAGTCAAACAAAAAATATAGTAATATTTGTGGATTTCAAGAAGGCATATGACTCCATAGACAGACAAACCCTCTTTGACATAATGAAAGAATACGGCATAGACAAGAAGACAAGGGCTCTGATATAGCAAACACTCACTGATACAACATCTAAAATAAAATTTATGGGAAAAACATCAGAAGCATTCAAAATTTGCATGGGTGTTGGGCAAGGAGATGGTTTATCACCGATTTTATTCAACATGGTATTGGACAAAGTTATAAAACAATGGGAAAAACAGATCAAAGGAATACAGCTAGGAAAAACACAATATACCAAAACAATCATAAGATGCCTGGCATTTGCGGATGACCTCGCAATACTCAGCAACAATAGGCAGGAAGCACAAGATGCATTGGAACAGCTACATCAAATTCCTGCCAAAACAGGACTACAAATTTTGTAAGAAAAAAACGCAGTACATGGAGAAACAAAACAACAATGTACAAACAATACACACAAAATTTGGGAACATAAAAAGAGTTGAGAAATTCAAATATCTAGGGGGAATACATACAAATAGGAGGATCTAACAAGCTATCAAATGGGGTAAGATCAGAAAAACTTAAGAAGGCATACAGACTCACATGGTCATATTGCATCAAAAGAAATATATCACGGCAGGCCAAACTCAGACATTACAATACAGCGTTACTGCCAAAAGCATTATATGCATCTGAAACAACCACGATTGGGGCTTCAGGCATCATGAAAACAGAAAAAGTTGAGAGCAAAATCCTTAGAAATTTTTTGGAGCAATATATAAAGCCGGAATACGGATAAAAAGATCAACAAAAGAACTATACAAACATACAGATAGATTGAGAGACATGATCAGGAGACGCAGATTACAATTCTATGGACATTCACAGAGAATGAACAACACTAGACTCACAAAGAGGATTTTTGATATGGTAAATCATTCGCTCAGGAAAACCAATTGGTTCCAGGAAATTGAAGAGGACTTGAATCATGCAAGGATCGGCAAGGAAATGACACAGGAAAGGGGACATTTCAGGAACAATATGGACTGAACAAAGGAAACAGGAGCACAGTGAATGTATGAAGAGGTTTTGAGAAGAGGAAGAAGACAAATACAAACAAAAAACTGAATAATCATGAATAATTTGAGTTTAAACACTGTCATCAAGGGCAGTAATGATTAATAATAATATAAAATCAATACAAGGTCTCACTGACACTTGGGATAGCCAAGATTTTGGTGAATGCAGTGACGTCATTACAAAGATCAGACTTACACTAAACCAACATTGAAATCTGATTTTTACTATAACAGATTTTGTTTAAACTCTTTCCATTTCAATAATATTTTTAAAATACAACAAATATTTATTAAAATTAATTGCAGCACACCACAAAACCAATATAAAATAAAATGTCTCTCACTGGATACTGAATTTCATTTCATGTTTGAGCACAGGATAGTGTAAAATTTGCACCATCTGGTCAAATTCTTAATTACTCCATCTCCCAAGTTGTAGAGAAAGATAGGATCCTGAAAATTAATTCATTGGGGTTCTACCTTTCTCCACAACCTGAGACAGAGAGCTTACAATCTGCTGAAGTCTCTACAACAAGTAGCTGCATAAACTGAAAGGGAAAGTATGTAATTCTACCCGAAATTTCTAAACACACAGGCAAAATGACGAGCGCAAGACGGCAGCCGCGGGAGGGAGAGAGCGGAGGGGAGAGGCCAGGCCTTATAAGGGTGCACGGAGGACAGATATCGCCAGTGCAGCTCTGGTTCTCCCTGCACAACATCCAACCTGAAGATGGCGGCAGAGTCAGCCGCCGAAAGCTCGATGTCGCATTTCAACAGCATACGGCGGAAAACCCGTGAAGACTACATTTCAAGTACAACTGTTATCTACTACAAGACACAAATGCACATTTTTATATGAATAAGAGAAACAGAAATCTTACTGAACAAAATTTCAGCTGTGAAACAACTGAAATGAAAAAGCTGAATGTGTATCAGAGGAAAAATCATTCACAACAAAGAAGCAGAGGGAAATATTCATAAATTCTAAAACTATTTCATCACTTCTCCTTAGAATAAATTTTACGATCTTCTTTAATGTCTGTGTGATTTTGTTCGAACTAGTTTAAATGCCTGCAAATAGTGATGGGTATCATGCATGGTGGTAAGAATAATCTGTTCTGGGAATAACAATACTTTTTTCTGATATGAGTAAACTTTCTCTGATTAGATTCTCAGAGTATTTGGCTGCCTTGTTTTTAAATAAGCACATTTGACTTTAAACGACAGAAATTTTTATTCTTATGAAGAAGTTTCTTAAGTATAATTTCCAAAATAAAAAAAAGAGCACAGAGAAAGGATGAAGAGGTTTTGGGAACAGAGGAAAAACACATCTGCTAGATAAGTTTACTCGTGCTCCTGAGTTTGGCACAACAATGGAAGAAGAAGAAAAACTATTATTTATTTGATTAACATACATGTCACAATTACTTACATTTCGTATTAATGTTTGCTGGATTTTTAATAAACTTCCTCATTTCTCATCTTCTTTCCAAAAAATTCTTCTGAACTAGTTATGCTAATTGATGCAGATAACACAGTGCAAACAAAGGATGCTCAACTTCTTAGATGAATTTCTGAATGTCACAAACAAACAAAATTCAACATGTAAATCTAAACAAACATCAGACTGTCCATTTTAAAACTCTACCTCACATTATAATCTCTGCCAAACGTATTTTGTGAAGTAACTTCTACAACAGACAATTGCCTTTTAGCTAGCATAGCAGTTACACTTTTTATGTAAGTGCAAACAAATCCAATCATTTATATGAAAGTTATATTTCCCTGTAACAGTATAAGTGTAATTAATCACAGAATTTATTCTGAAATTTCCTGCACAGCCAAGCAGCACTGTGGGGTTGGTCAGTGTAAATAACATTTCATATATCAAAGGACTCGCCAAAGGTTTCCTAGTTGCCGAGTTGACATCCAGCCTCCAAGCTCAACACATCTTATTAAAGTGGATACGCTAAGATATGTAAAACAAACACTTTGTTAAAATCATACACCGATTGTGTATTTTTGATAGGTCCTTATTTAAGTGGATACACCAACTGTGAAGTCATAAATTAATTCTTAAATAAGAAAAAAAGGATGGCATTTACACATGACAATAAGACGAAATAACTGAAAATGCAGAGTCATTAGTGCAAAAATACAGTTTCCACATTCTCCATTCTTTCCAAACAAAAAGGAAAACAGTATTTATCCAAAATTTCAATTACAAGGTCTCTCTGATACTTGATTATTTTTGGGACATCCAACATTCTCGTGAATGCAGTGACCGCACTATTGATGATCAGATTTAATCTAAATCAGACACTGGTATCTATAATATCTTTTGCTTAAATTCGTTCTTTCAACCTTTTGAATAATATTGCTAAATGTAACAAATATGTATTAAAAGTCATAGTAACACACATTAAAACAAATAGACACCAAAATGTCTCCCAATGGATGGTGAATACCTTGTTATGCCAAAGTATAGGATAATGTAATAGACATCTTCATCATCTGGACACGTTCTGTGTTACTCCAACTCGCAAGATGTCAAGTGAGATAGGATCCTGAGTATTGATTGATCAGGATCTTATCTCACTTAACCTGAAATGGAAAAATAATATCTAATACGTCGAATTAAAGAGAAAATTAAAAAGAATCAGGCGATGTAAGTAATTTTGCATGGGATTAAATGATTTTAAAGAGACAGAGAAATAAGTAAAATTATCATCCCTTGCATTTCACAAATTAGTAATGGTGTTTGGAGAAACTTCTTAAAATAAACCAATCTACAAAAAAGTAATGTTTCAGGAAGTTCTCAGTTAAAGTAACGACCGGGGATTCTGGAAATTTTATGTTCCCATGGAGAAAAGATATTTATCCTGACCATTTTGTCTCTTCTTCTCCAGTCAGTCTAGGGAGCACCTATGAGTGCCACTGCATTCATAATAGGGAAGCAGAAAGAACTTATGAAACATTACATCAAGTAGCTTTCGAATCTTAGGAATTATTCCAGTAGTCAACATACAGTGAAGTACTTATTCCTTTTTTTTTGATGAGCTGAACTTTATTAAGATTTGCTAATGTTTTAGGGGACATCATAAATTTATACAAGAATGAAAATGTGAGAGTGCGGATTTTGTTGTGGTTACTTGCAGTCTTCGATTTAAGATGCAATCTTAGGAGGTTTAAAACGTAATCTGATACAAGTAAAATTTCAAAACACTTTTATAATTTTGTGGGATCATCTTCAGCAGTGACATTTCTATGCAGTATTTTCAACCATCATCTCTTGTGGTATAACAACACAAGCAGACTGGCAACCCAAATTGGTTTAAGAACCAGACATAAACTTTAATAGGTATCAGGTTATCACACTGCATCCACAGTTACAGCTAATGAGAGAACTCTCACCCCAAATGACATTTTCTCATTACACCACACTCGGGTATGGTAGAATTGTTATAACAAACCACATTTTAACATTTCATAGTCAACGCCACGGAGATTAATTATCCATCAGTCGTGCACCCATGTCAGGCATCATAAAAATTTCACAATCACCCATTCACTGTAGAATTAAACAATGAGATCATCTATTGAGCTACTACTGCTGCTACCCTCTTCATGAATCACGAGCTTCCGGATTCAATGCTAGTCACTGTCAATGCATATTTCTGACGAGGCAACAGGTCTAGGTGGTGCATCTCAACAGCTGACTGTTGCCAATTGCAGAGATTTGCAGCTGGTTGCTGCCACTACAGACAACTCGCACACCTTCACAACCAGCACTTTCTCACCAGCTGCTTTCAACTAGGCTGTCTTTTCATTACTAATCAACTGCCAAGCATCTCTATGCAGTCAACAACAATGATAAGAGACACCAAATTATTTTGCATTTTCTAGTGATGTGACTACAGCTATTAATGTTGCAAAAAACTCACCAATGAGGGCATTCCCCAACTTTCATAAAATTATGTTTGTCTTGCCGGAAAATAATCTATTCTATTAACAGTATTGTATCCTTCTGCTATGCGAAACCTTTAAGCATTTTAGAAGTTGCAACATCATCATCTTTTGCAATAGTTGCCTCAAACCATAATCAGCTGTTCATTTCTAACGTAGTAATAGACCTATGCTAAACTTTTTTCACTACATGTGTATTTCTCATTTTTTCTCAATTGCGATAACAGATTCCATATTAGCTGTGTAAGTACTTAAAACTTTTATGCACTCGTTTTGATTTTAAAACACTGTGGTGTTACCAATGTTCTTTGTTTACAATTTCAAACTTATTGCAAGCCAAAGAAGTTAACTCTGTCTTACAAATCTACCAACCTAATATCAATATCAATCATATCTTATTTGTAGTAATGTTTTATGACTATAAGTATTTTTACAATACACAGTATTGATATTTTTGACCCTTCTAAAATATTTTATATTTACATGTGGAGTATTTTGGATGTTCTTGTATTTATATCCTTACTTTGTTAAAGTGTTTTGATGTTATGGAAACTAATATCTCTGACCAACATCAAGCTTCTACAATCCCAAAGAGTAACTATGAATCCACCATCAAACACGAGAGATTCTAGCACCGAAGAAATACCACATACAACACCTTTGGAGCAATCAGCTGACACAATCTCATTAGATTCTGTGGGAAACCCAACATCAGATACAGATACCCACAGTATCTGTTGTACCACTAATTTGAACGAATGCTAGTTTAAGTGGCCATCAGCCAGAATTAATTGTTAATAAAGATTCACAGGAGGAGTCAACCACCTGTTTGCTACCACCAGTTCAGGGTTACATGTACCGTAGCCTTTACAGAACCTAACAAATCTCATACAGAATTCATTACAGACCCAATATTCAATTGCAGTTCAACTTCAGAATCTGATTCAAAGAAAGATACTACTCATTATGATTTAACAACTTCTGATGAAGAAATATGTTAGATCACAAAACCTTCATTTAACAGATCAATACAGTGAAATACATCTACCATTTAATATAAATGACATTATGGCACTATTCAACCATGAATTAGACCAGAATTCGAGGATGCTATCACAAGACATGAAGAACAATTTTATTAGTCAACCATTAGAATTCCAAGCCAAATTTGAAAACTTGGAACAAAAATCTGAAATACAAAAAACAAGCCTTGGTTGCATTTAATGTCAAATTCGGCAATCAATCTCAGGAATTCATTGCCAGATTTGACAAGCAAAAACAGTTTTAAGAGTTATACTATAATTGAAATGGGCGACACAAGTGGAATAAAGTGTTACAGTGCTTTATCAGGTTATCAGAAACAAAAGGGCAAGGCTGAAAAAGACATAGTTATGAAAAAGGGACAATCATCACTGATAGCTTTTGTGGCACAAAACAAGCCAGCAATGTCAGGGGAGTCAGAAAGACTTGGAGATAACATTGAGGGTTCCTTAATTGATAGTGACCAGGATCGGGCTTCTCAGAGACAAGGTACATCGTTAGTTAGCCAGTTTCACTTTTAAATGATTAAGGTTGTTGTAGTGTAGCTACTTAAGGATGATCCTCCTTGTACAAAAATTAGTGCCATTTTTTGAAACTTTCTAATAAAAATATCATTTCACAGGCAAGAAAGGTTTTGTTCACAAGCATCCGTAGCGTTGGCGGTACAGAAACTGGACCACGCCGATCAAGAGAGAGACAACAATAAAGTTGGAATTTACATTGAAGAGGAGTCAAAAAGTGAAATTGGTAGTATTATTGCAAACGACAGTGATAAGAATAAAAAAAAATTCAGGAAGTGAATATGTTTTAACGGCTAGATCAAGTTTTTATATTTCAATACCGGTCTGTAGAGTGAAAGAAAGCACTTCAGTAGTTTAGAGGTAGAGGAAGCTGTTAGGCGAGCACCTGACCAAATACCATTAAGCCTGCTGCAGGACCAGAAAAGTAATCAACCTTTCCCTTCAAATGTGTTTCAGCGCATTTAAAAAAATGGGGAGGTTTCAAAAAGGGACTGGCTTGTTTGGAGCAAAGAAAACCAAGCACTGTGCTGCTTTGTTTGCCAATTGTTTTCGCTACACATGGATGCCTTTATAAGACTGATTTAGCTCAAGTCTGCAACTGAGGGTCATCAAGAGGTTGGAGAAAAAACTAAAAAAATTGAGTGAGCGTGAAATCAGCTATGATCACAGGCCATCATGCAAATTAGAAAATGTGCTAACTAGTAATTCAGCTACAGAAAATCTTTTAAACCTCAACTTGTAAGAATAAAGTATTGCATCACATTATTGAAGCTATTCTTTCCCTTGCAAACAGTTGATACTGACTTAGTTGGAGATTGTCGAAATGGCAATTTTCTTGGATATCAGAGATTATGGTGAAGTTTGATCCAATTATGTAGAAAATGTAGAGTCTATGGTGTTTTTTCTGAAGATAAAGAGAAATAATTTCAGGCAGAAAATACGGTTTTCTTACAGATGAGAAAAAAGAGAAAGATAAATTTATAACTGGATGGCTATAGTTGAAATCCATGTGTAAAAGATGACAAATGTATTTCTTGTTTCTCGTTTTATGCCTCAACGACGTTAAGGTCATTAGAGGTGGGAAAGGACTGGGGGACAAGGAATGGGAAGGAATTTGGCCATGGACTTTTGAAGGAACCATCCCAGCAGTTGCCTGGAGTGACCTGGGAAAACCATGGAAAACCCAAATCTGGATTGTCAGACAGGGATTCAAACCCACATCTTACAGAATACGATGCCAGAGCATTACCACTCACCCAGCATGCTCAGAAACCATCAAGTAGTGCAATTAAGGTAAACTAGAATAGTTTATACTAAATTTAAGAGACAGTTTAAGAAGAAAATTGTTTGTAGACATTGGTTAAGTAATGAGACTATGAGCTGAATAGTAACAAATGGAATAAATTAGTTGATTCTTGGCTGTCCAGGTAACACCGCATCATGATTCATGTAGCCGACGTTTCGACCAGCCTTCTGTGGTCTTCTTCCAGGGCAGAACTGCATCTTAAATCACTGTGTGGTGCTATTATATAGCCGAGGCCCGTCTAGAGAGTTCGGTTTACACAGACAATCAGAAGGTCCGAACCGTCGTGTTTCGTTGGTGTGGTGGGAGGGGACAAGTGACCTGCTCTGTCCACACAAGTGAGGGCCTGGTGTCATGTAGTTTAAGCCCACAGTCTTCATTTATGTTGTTTGGAATTTTCCATTGCCTCCTTGGCCACCATTTATCTTCGCGCACAATCAGGGTGGTGTATTCGAAATTTATGGCATGATTAGTTTCGGCTGCATGCCGTGCAATGGTGGATTTCTCTATATTATTTGATCTATAATTGCGCATGTGCTCATGCAGCCTGTCCCCAATAGTGGCCCTGTCTCTCGTTGTTGTTGTTGTTTCTGTTACTTTAGGGCACGTTGACAGTGGGATCATTAGCGCCCTAACAATTACCAGCTATAACTGTGGCTTAAGAATGTACTAAAATACCGTCTGCATGGTCGACTGTAAAGGGGTCAGCCATACAGACAGCAAATAAAATAAATCATAAAATCAGACGTGGCTTTAAAGTGGCCAAGCAGGTTCACAAGAGAATTAAAAACGCTATATGTCTCGCTGGCTGTATAATAGGAGGAGAGACATGAATTATAACAATTTAAAAAATAAAAACAATGCATATGGGTGGATGGCTGTAAAGAGGCCACCCATCCATCCTAAAACTAGGCCGATCTGCCTAAAATTTTAGGAGCTAGACCGGCCAAAACACGAAATTTTAAAACACTCGCCACGCTGCTGGTCTCATTGTTTAAAATGACTGACAGATCGTTGACCAGGTCAACGTCTGCCCTTAAGTCTAAAAATAATACACAATCAATTAAAATGTGGCACGCCGTCAGAGGTACGCCACAAGCATCACATTCCGGTGGGTTCTCCCGGCGGAGAAGGAAGATGTGTGTCAGAGGACAGTGCCCTATACGGAGGCGAGTGAGGAGGACCTCATCCCTCCTCGCCCGCTGGAAACAGCTACTCCATGACTGAATGGTCGGTTTGACCAGCCGGAACTTATTATGCTCTACCTCCGGCCACTGCCTCTGCCAAAAGTAAAAAAAAAAAAAAATCTTTTCCCCACCGAGGCAAGGTCAGACTTATCAGCTGCCTCGTTCCCCCTGATTCCCACATGACCGCATACTCAGCAGAATACGACCTCCTTTCAAGAAGATTGGAGGGATCGGAGGGTGTCCTGGACAAGACAATCTGCTGGGTACATACTTCCCATGGCCTGGATGCAGCTGAGGGAATCACAGCATATGATACTTCGTGCCGCGACTAACTTTCATATGCTGGAGCGACTTTAACAAAGCGTAACACGCTGCAATGTATACGCTGCAACAGATATTTAGTTTGTAATTATAAGTCGCTCGAAGGAACACTACAGAGCAGCCAACTCCGTTAGCCTGCTTAGACCCATCCATGTATACCGGGGTAAAATTGTGAAACTAATTTAAAACATCGCTAAAAGTTCGGGTAAAAACGTTGTCAGCTGTACACAACTTGTTGTACTGTGACAGTTCTAAAACTGTTCTGGGCCTCTTTAAAAGCCATGGAGGAGATTTACTCCAACCCTGGTGATAAAAAGAGGGGAGCTCAAACCCATATTCCTCTAATATAGCCTTTGTAACGGTAGCTGAACGGTTTAGTTGCTCTTTGGTGTTTGGTATAAAGCCGTTCAAAGTTAGGATGAATAACTACGTCGTACACGGGACTGCCAGGAGTTGCGGCAATATGTATATAGTGTCGCACTATGAGGAGACGCTGGCAGATGGAAAGCGGCGGCTCACCAGACTCAGCACAAATGCTGGGTATCGGGCTTGTGCAGTATGCACCTGTGGTGAGACGAATTCGTGCAAGGTGGACACTATCCAGTATACGGAGATAAATGTCCCGTGCCGAACCGTAGACAATACAATCATACTCCAACCGTGACCGTACAAAGGCGATATAAAACTGTAGCAGGCAGGAGCGGTCAGCGCCCCATGACCTGCAACACAGACACTTTAAAACATTAAGAGCATTCAGGGCTCTGGCTTTAACATCTTTAAGATGTGGCAGCCATGTAAGCCCACTGTCTAAAATGAGGCCCAGAAACCAAACAGTTTTACTAAAACTTAAAACGTTGTTCCTCAAGGTGAGATGAGATTCTGCTAAAAGGCTTCTACTGCAGCTAAAAAGTACAAACCGGGTTTTCTCAGCAGAGAAACAGAAGCCAGTGTGTACTGACCATTCATCCAGCCCGTTCAACGCAAGCTGCAACTGCCGCTCAGCGCTTCTCAGGCTAGACAATGCACAAAAAAATTAAAAAGTCGTCAACGTATAAGGAGTACTGGATGGGCCTCCTTATAACAGTTGAAATGCTGTTAACTGCTATTGCGAAGAGGGTCACACTTAAATCCGAACCTTGAGGAACACCGTTCTCCTGAATAAAAAGGTCTGACACTTCTTTACCAACTCGGTACGGGAAGCAACGCTGTGATAAAAATGATTTTAAAAAACTTGGAAGATTTCCCCTGAAATCCCATTCACATATCTGTTTTAAAATTACATGCTGCCAGGTAGTATCATATGCCTTCTTGATGTAAAAAAATACACCCACAAGGTGTTAGCTGCGGATGAATGCGTCCTGTATTGCCGCTTCCTGTAGATCAGGTTATCCATGGTGGAATGGAACTTCCTGATTCCACACTGAAAATGGCTAAGCAATTTACGGGACTCGAGACACCAGACAAGGTGGCGGTTTACCATCCGCTCTAGTGTCTTCTCGAAGCAGCTCGTTAAGGCAATGCTATGATAGATACCTGGTGATAACTTGTCCTTTCCTGGTTTGAAAATTGGGATTAACATTGCTTCTTTCCACGAGTCGGGGAAGTGTGCTCCGGTCCAGCTATCATTAAAAAATACCCAGGAGGTTACTCTTTAGCATCTTTGTTGAGATGCCTCAGTATCTGGTACTGGATCAGGTCAGGCCCTGGCACGGTGTCCTTTTGCACTGTTTAGAGCAGACTCCAACTCCCAGTATGAAAATGGGCTACTATATGCCTCCAAATCCGACAAATCGAAGCATAAGATTTGCCTTTTGACAGATATTCTCAGTTGCTGGACCTGATGGTTCAAACTGGCAGATGAAGTGATGGCAGCGAAATACTCTGCTATCAGCTATGCAATGCTTCACTCCTCAGTGACTACACGCCGCTGATCCAGAAATCCAGATCCTGGCGATCGAGAGTACCTCCCAGATATATGGCGAATTGACTCCCATACTTTTGTTGATGGTGTGGAACAGTTACTGGTGCTCACAAAGTTCTACCATGACCTCTTTTTGCTCTCCTTAATCACACAACGTGCCTTGGCTCTAGCAATTCGGAACGCTGCGAGGTTGTTAGGTGTTGAGTGCAACCTAAACCGGCGCAAGGCCCGCCTGCGACCTGCATAGCAGAACGACATTCATCGTTCCACCACGAGACAGGCGTTCTGCGCAGCGCCCCGGAACTGCTAGGCATAGATATATCAGCTGCCCGATGAACCACTTCTGTAAAGTGTTTCACCTTGTCATCAGTGGTCTAGCGCTGTTGGAGTATGGCTGACCGGCTATAAAGTTGCCAGTCAGTTCTGCTGATATACCATTTCCGTATCGTAGTTGTTTCGCCCCGTTCGCAATCCACGTGTAACCAAAGTGGGAAGTGGTCACTTCCGTTCAGGTCACGATCCACCTCCCAATGCACGGAGTCCGCAATAGATGGAGATCAATGGCAGAGGATGAACCGGAAGCAGTAGTGAAGTGAGTCATCTGACCGGTATTTAGGACGCACAAATCCTGCTCCTGCTCCAATAAGCTACATCTCTCTCGACCTCTGGGGCAATTGGTGGTCGAACCCCATGCGTTGAAGTCTCCCAATAGGAGAAAAGGCTGAGAGAGTTGTCGAGTGATGTCAGCCAGCTGACCGCAATCAACTGGTGATCCTGGTAGTAGATATATTGAGCATAAAGTCAGTTGCACTGGTCCATGTAATGTAACTGCTACTGCTTGTAAGGGAGAGGTGAGAGCTACAGGTTCGGAGTCGACTGTGTTCCACACAAACGCAGCCAATCCACCCTTCGCTCGATCACCCTCGGTGTCATCCTTTCGGTAAACGTCAAAACCTCTTAGCACAGGTTGATGTGTTGGTCTGAAATGTGTCTCTTGGAGACAGAGGTACAAAGGATCAGACCGTGCTAAGAGTTGTGAGCTGTAAAACCATTAATGTTCCATTGGAGTATAGGAGCCATCCCACCTGTTTAGTTTCACCCGCCCCGGTTCGGATGGGTCTTTGGTAACTGTCTGCTGAGGAACGGGACTGAACTCGGACACCAGCATTTCAGTTTCTTCTGGCTCTGAAGAGACAGATGTCTCCGTCTCAGTTGACTCTTCTGTCATCTGCCTGCTCTTCTTCTTCTTCCTCTTTGCCCCAGTTCCCTTCTTCTCGCTACTACTAGGTAGTCTGGGAGGGGACGAAGAAGGAGATTTGACAAACTGAGTCGGGTCCGTCTGCCGAAACTTCGGGTCCCGGATCTTCTGGTTTCCTCCATTCACAGTTGCAGCAGATGGTAATGCTACTGCTGTCAAAGTGCGGGGTGGAATTGGAGGTGCCACAACTCTGACTGTTACTGCTGGTGGACTTTTAGTGACTTCTGCTGGGGTGGTCGAGGTCGCAGACGTATTACTACCGACGTCCGCAGTCTTGAATGTTACGACCTGAGCAGATTTTGCACCACATTTGCACTGACATGAGCACGTTGTGCATGTGCTCATGTTGGCAACGGACGTCTGTGTAGGATCCAGAGTATTAATTCATTAGGATCATATCACACTCGAAATCATGAAAGAGGTAGCTTACACTCTGCAGAAGCCTCTAACACAAGTAACTGTGTGCACAGAAACAGTAAAGTAAAATTGCAGCTAAAATTTCTAAACACACATGCAAAACAGTTATCAATAGCAAGACACAAATTCTCATTTTGCTGAATTTTTAATAAACTTCCTTGTTCCTTATATTCTTTCCCAAAAATTCTTGTGACCTAGTTATGTTAATTGCTGCAGATCATACAGCATAAATAAAGGATCCTCAGCTTCTTAGATCAATTTCTGCACATAGTCATCACACACAAATAAAAATTAACATGTAAATTTAAATAAACGTCAGACTGTCCGTTTTTAAAACTCTGCTTCACATTATAATCTCTACCAAACGTATTTTGTGAAGTAACTTCTACAACAAACAATTGCCTTTTAGCTAGGATAGCAGTTACAGTTCTTTTTTTTTCCCAATGTAAGTGCAAATAAATCCAATCATTTACAAACTGTGCCAAGAGTTTGATTTTGCAGTGGCAATATTAGTCGAGATTGTGGTTAGGTTAAAATGTAGCATGTACCAGAATGTTATTGTTATAGAAAAAGCCACAAGGAATTTAGTTATTATTAATAATTAGTATTAGTAACATCATGAGTGCCATGTTAGTAACTGTGTATACCGCGATGTAAACTACTTCCGCACAGCGCTACCACTGGAAAAGGCAGCAGGTCACAAACCATCCTTTGGTAATATATTTAAAAAATGCATATGGAATGAATTCATTTACTGTGATTTGAAAGTAATGAAAGGGAGCTTCAAACAAAAAAGGCTATTTTGCAAGGATGTAATTTTAATAATTTGAACTTAGGGCCCACATGTTTCAAAATTCTTTCCTGAAAATCATGTCGTCCTATTTTCAAATGATTGATATGTTCATGAGGTTGAAATGTTTCTTGTTGCAAAAATGCACAAAGAAAAACATAAGGTGTTAATCAGACAGAAATTAAACAAAACTGCTTTTTTATTATAAAAAAAGAAGTAAAAAAAGTTAATTTCTTTTATTTACTTTCCTTATATTCTCACCTAAATGATATAATAGTTATTAATTTTGTAATTGTACTCTGTAGATGTTAAAACAAAGATTGTATAAAATTAATGCAGACATTGGAATCATACTGACTAAACCGGTGGAAGTCTCAGTTATATACAAAAAATTAAAATAAATAAATAAAAGTGGCTTTAACACACAGGGTTATTTGTAATTTCAACCAGAGGGTGCACTTGCATTCAATTGATATGTGATGTGAAACAATGTATTTTAATATATTTCGTTGACCTTGGCGAGCCATGGTAAAATTTGATTGACTAGAATGAATCATCCTAGGTTTTCCATTTGCCAAGTGCTAAATTAATGTCATTAAAAGTGATCAGATTTAGTAGGGAAAAATCTTAGTATAACAAGGAACAAAAAGGTTCACAACAGAAAAGGCAAAACTTTCCTTCTTCGGTTGCCTTTGCATTGAAAGAGCTGCTTGATCTCATTCTGCACTTCAATGTCATAAATATCAGATTTAGTCTTTGAATGTCAAATTGAACGGAAAATGACTGCCCAACTACAAAAGAAAACTTAATTACACCAGTTTTCCTTATTTATACATTTCTAAATATAGGTCTAATCTATACTTATAATAAAACTGTACTGGGACAAAATCTGCACATTAAATGGTTTTTAAAAATTTTAATTGGAGGGAGCATTACTAATGATATAGAAGACAAACGGTAATTTTATTCAGTTTTGTCTGTCTGTATATTTAAAAGCGCATCATACTGAAACTACCAGATGGATTTGAATGAAACTTGGCATAATTTTAAAGACACTATGGATTAACATTTAGGATAATTTTTATTCCAAAAAATGATAGGGTTCCCATGGGATAAGCGATGAAACTAAAGTATCCTTGAAAGTGCATCACACAAACTATCTTATGGATTTGAATGCAACGTGGCATTATTTTAACTGATACTATGCATTAAAATTTACAATCCATTTTATCCCAAAAAAAAAAAAAAAAACAATAGGGTTCCCCTGGGATAAGTGATGAAAGTTAAGTATTTTTGAAAGCATATCACAGTGAAACTAACTAATGGATTTTAATGCAACTTGACATAATTATAACTGGATTAACATTTAGGATACATTTTATTCTCAAAAACAAAATGGTTCCCATGGGATAAATGATGAAAGTTAAGTATTTTTGAAAGCGCATGATGCAGAAACTACTGCATGGATTTGAATGGAAATTGGCATAATTATAAGTGATACTATGTATTGGTATACAGATTACTTTTCATCCCGAAAAACGATAATGTTCATCAGAGATAAATGATGAAAATTAAGGGTTACTGAAGCACATCATGCTGAAACAACCGGATGGATTTATATGGAACTTGGCATAAATTAAAATACTTTTTATCCCGAAAAAGGTTACCGTGGGATAGGTGATGAGATTTACAGTATAAATTAGGGATGTAATGGAGCTCTACATTCGCATGTGCAAAACTTCCGCATCAATTCATACCTCCGCTTCCGTGTCCACAATTTTTAATCCAGATGTATAGCAGATGTTTTATTTACACTGCAATATATATTATTCTTTTCTCTGTATATAAGGCTCTGCCCATCGTTGCTTAGCTAACAACGACTTGGTTGCTTTTTTCCCTGACAATCTTGCAATAAAGTAACAATAAACTGAATGGTGTTATTACCTAAGTGACGAATTTACAAGTTTGAACTTACATGTAAAGTAGTGCGGCCTATTCACTGTCCAACTTATAGGACATCCGTGTAAAACTACCATAGGATGCGCTCACCCATTCACACTACTAGAAGGGGTCCAACAGAATGTTCCAAGCAATCCGTTCCACTCATACTTTCTTGCCGCACACCAGTGTCCTTGTCGAAAAATAGCACGATGATCCAACGACTGAGCATGATGGGCGAACAATTAACGTTCTGACATTGCATTCGGGAGGACATCCCCATCTGGCCATTCAGATTTAGTTGTTATGTGGTTTCCCCAAATCACTCCAAGCAAATTCTGGGATGGTTTCTTCAAAAGACCATGGCCAAATTCCTTCCCATTCCTTCTCTCCAGTCCTTTCCCAACTCTAATGACCTCAACGTCGACAAGGCATAAAGAAAAAGAAGCATGATCCAACACCATAACTTGTTGGATGGCAAGGACCAGTGTTGGTTGTCAAAGTCCAACAACATTCAACACATCCTACATGAGGTCCTGTAAGTCCCTTCACTGCTGATCAAGAAACCTTTATCGAAAATCGGATCACTGTAGGTCCTACCGGTTGGACTGTGAATGAGGCACTAGAATGGTGGAAAGGCGGGTGGTGAGCATGGAGACATGCGGTAGTGTGGACTTGTGCTTGATACGTGAATTAGTCAATCTGCGAACTCTGTGAAGTTCATATGTCAAAGGTTGTTTTTTTAGACACGTGCGTAGTTATGTAAATCACTTAATTTACCTGTAAAATCATCGCATGTTATTTACTGTTGAAAGAAGAGGCAAAAAAATCAGTATGGCAGTGTTATATGGAATAGTGTCGTGCAAACTGCCGTCTACTCATGCTCGAACTCGCTTGGTTATTCCTATGACCGGTCCTCTTTACCCGGGTGAGCTGTGACGGCTGTAACTTTCCCAGATTTGGTGGTCAAATGAAGGCTCAGTAACAAACGAAGCCTCAGCGTACATATGAAGGCTCGGCAATGCAGGAATTGCACATTGTGTCTTCCTCGCCCAAATTGTGTACCACAGATGGCACATCGTAGAAAACTGGACAAGATTTTACAACACGGACATTCTTGAATCTACAGTATATCAGTGACTTCTACCAACATTTTGTGTAAGTCCTATCAATTGAATTGTTGTAGACATGAAGTGTATGGTATTTTTTTTTTTGCTGTCATCAGTCTTTCGACTGGTTTGATGCAATCCTCCATCCCTTCCTATCCTGTGCTAACCTCTTCATTTCTACATACCCCTTACAACCCACGTCCTCAATTATCTGTTTCATATATTCTAATCTCTGTCTTCCTCTACAGTTCTTACCTTCGACTGTTCCCTCCACAAGCAAATTAACCAATCCCGCATGTCTCAAAATATGACCTACCAGCCTGTCTCTTCTTTCTGTAAGCTTCTTCCATAAACTTCTTTTCTCACCCATCATTTCCAAAACTCGTTCATTTCTTACTTTATCTGTCCACCTAATTTTCAGCATTCTTCTGTAACACCACATCTCAAATGCTTCAATTTTCTTTCTTTCCGGTATTCCTAAAGTCCATGTTTCCCTACCGTAAAGTGCTGTGCTCCACACAAAGAGTTTTAAAAAGTTCTTTCTAATTATTAGGTCAATATTTGAAACTAAAAGATTTCTCTTTTTCATGAAGGCTCTTTTTGCTAGTGCTATTCTGCTTTTAACATCATTCCTGCTTCGGCCATCGGTTGTAATTTTGCTTCCCAAGTAACAGAACTCGCTCACTTCTCCTATAGCATCTGATCCTATTTTTATACTTAATCTACTAGTATTGGTATCATTTTTGCTACATTTCATCACTTTTGTTTTGCTCTGATTTATATTTAGTCCATAATCTTCCTTCAGTATTTTGTTCATGCCATTCAGTAACTTCTCGATATCCTCAGCCCTCTCCGAATAGCATGACAATGTCATCAGCAAATCGTAGCATACTGATTTTTTCTCCCTGAAAACTTATGCCACATGGACATTTTTCTTTGACTTCCTTCATTGCTTCTTCTACATACAAGCTGAATATTAACGGGGATAGACTACAACCTTGTCTCACACCCTTTTTAACTGAGGCATGTCTCTCGTGATTCTCTACTTTAATTATAGCCACTTGATTCTTATATAGTTTGTAGAGTATTCTTCTATCTCGATACATTAGACCTGACTTCTTTAAAATTTTGAACATCTTGTCCCACCTAACATTATCAAAAGCTTTTTCTAAATCAACAAACGCCATAAAACTATCTTTGTTTTTCTTGATCCGCCCTTCAAGTATTAATCTTAAAGACAGAATTGCTTCCCTTGTACCACGATTTTTCCTAAACCCAAACTGATCTTCACCTACTATCTTCTCTACTACCCTTTCCATCCTTCTGTATATTATTCTGGTCAGTAATTTTGAAGCATGTGATGTTAGACTAATGGTGCGATAATTCTCACATTTGTCGGCTTGTGCTATCTTTGGAAGTGTGAAGATGATATTTTTATTAAAATCAGTTGGAATTTCTCCCGTTTCATAACTTTTTGATATCAGCTTGAATAATCTTTCGATTCCTTCCTCTCCTAGGGATTTAAGAAGTTCTACAGGGATCTCATCAATTCCAAGTGCCTTATTTGCTTTCAAGTCATTCAGAGCTTTATTAAATTCTGTCCTCAAAACAGGATCTCCTAAGTCATCAATGTCGACATCGCCTTTCTTTCTATTACACTATAGTTCAAGTCGTCCCCAACATAAAGTTTCTCAATGTATTCCTTCCATCGGTTAGCTCTATCTTCTGAGCTTAAAATAGGTTTCCCATCGGCATCTTTAATGTTCATACCGCTTTTCTTCATTTCTCCAAAATTCTGCTTGATCTTTCTATATGCAACATCTACTTTACCTACGACCATTTCCTTTTCTACTTCTTCACACTTTTCTTGTAGCCATTTTTGTTTCGATTTTTTGCATTTCTTATTTATTTGATTTCTAAATTGCCTGTACTGCTTTTCCTGCTTCATGCTGAGCATTTTTGTACTTTCTCCTCTGATCCGTCAGCTCCAAAATTTCTTCTGTGATCCAAGGTTTTCGGGCAGCTTGTTCCCTAAAGCCTAATATTTCTTTACCAGCTTTCATTATTTCAGTCTTTAATGCATTCCATTCGTCCTCGGTTGAGCTCCTTTCAGAGTTTCTTCTTAGACGTCAACCATTTCTGCAAATTTTTCTCTTGTGCTAGATTGTTTCAGTTTATTCACTTCCAGTCTGTTCTGCTTATACGGCTTCTTTATTCGCTTAAATTTCAGCCTGCACTTAATTATTATAAAATTATTGTCAGAGTCTATGTCTGCTCCTGGGTACGATTTACAGTCTAGAACTTGTTTCCTGAATCTCTGTTTGACCATGATATAATCTAGCTGATATCTGCCTGTATCCCCAGGACGTTTCCAGGTGTATATTCGGGTAATATCAAGATGGGGATACCGCTGCGGCCTCGCATAGTAAACATACAGAACACGAGGTATATATGACATCATTGTGACATATTCAGTCTGCTCTTACCAACACAGTAACAGCTATAGATATGATCTGAAAATTGGATATCTGCAATATCGTGCGTTATGGTTACGTTTCACTTTGGTCCAGGCTGCATTACGACCGAAACTCATATTTATAAAATATGATTTCGTCAATCATCATTTGAGTTTATGTTGTAATGCAGCCTGGACCATAGGTCACAATGATGTCACATATACCACGTGATCTGTGTGTTTGCTACGCGAGGCCGCAGCGGTATCCCCATCTTGATATTACCAGTATATTCTTCTTGCATGGTTCTTAAACATTATGTTTGCCACTACTAGCTTATAAATATCTTTCCCAAAATTCTAGCAACCTGCTTCCTCGCTCATTTCTTTCTCCTAGACCAAAACTTCCTACAGTATTCCCCTCTTTTCCTTCTCCCACTATTGCATTTCAATCACCCATGATTATTAGATTTTCATCCCCCTTCACATACTGGATTAATTCTTCAGTTTCAGCGTATATTTTTTCTATTTCTTTGTCATCTTCCTGTGATGTTGGCATATACACTTGTACTAATGTGGTTGGGACGGGCTTAGTTTCTAACCTTATCAAAATAATCCTGTCACTAAACTGTTCATAATAACTCACCCGTTTCCCTACTTTCTTGTTCATTACAAATCCTACACCAGTGACTCCATTGACAGCTTGTGTGCTAATTATCCCCAGACCAGAAATCCTGTGTGTCCTTCCATGTAATCTCACTAATCCCAACAACATCTAACTTAAGTTGTTCCATATCCCTTTTTAAGTTTTCTAACCTGCCTACCCTATTCAGACTTCTAACATTCCACGCTCCAACTCGTAGAATGTTTCTATCCATTCTGATGACTCTGATGACTCCGCCAAGGGTATCCTGAGGACATGTAATCCTCTCAAATTACATATATCATGATGGCTTCTTTCTGGGTAAAATATTCTGGAGGTAAAATAGTGTATGGTATATGTGTTTGATAAAAAAATGAAACAGAGGCTTTACTAACCATGAGATCAGGACACGGTGCAATGAAAACCGTAACATAAATAAGTTATACTCTGAATCCACATTTAGTGCATTATGATTTATACAGAAGTTTCAGATATATGACATCTTGTGAGGACTTGTACCTATTAATGCATAACTTTGAACTCAAACAGATACCACTCTTATATGTGATTGTAAATAACCAAAAAGATCATTCAGATTGTTCCACTTTTATGAAATGCTGGAACATCACCACAGAAATGTGGTGGAATCTGCCAATTTTTACTTTTTCGTTAACATATTCATTACATTTATCATCAATTCAAAGTGGACGGAGATAACCCAAGAAATTTTTCAAGGACATGATACACAAATTTTGGGGTGAATTCTGTGAGGTATATATATATATATATATATATATATATATATATATATATATTACAGCTCTAAGTGCAAATAAAATAATATCATCCAATGAACGTGTGTAACAATTTTTAGACCAAATCAACAATTCCTTAATGAGTCGCAGCGATTGCACGAACACCAAGCAAGCAAACTATGAAACAATTACCATCCCACATTTATTTTTTGCAGATGATTTACAACAATAATAGCTACGTGTTTATACAACACTATCCGGCTGGACACCCGAGAGGATTTTATTGCATCAGTGCGCCGGGAAAGTCTCCACTCACACAACAATAATGACGCCACTTCCATTGGTCTAGCTAAATTAGTAAATCTACTAGAGAAATTAAAAAATGTTTGTTTGGGGTTTCTTTGGTGCAATTTTTTTGAATCCTTACACGGCTGTAATTAAAAAAAATGAGTGGATACATCTAAAATCTGGTATTTTGCAAAGTCTATATGAATAGTGCATCCCTGCCAAATTTCATGGTGAGGTTAATTTTGCCTTAAAATTGTGCTGATATGATATGGTATTACCCAACAATCTTTTATCCTCCGAATTATTATAAGCATTACACGTACTGCACGCCTCCTTCAACACTAGAAAGATAGAAACATACCTCCTGTTTAGTGTATATCCTATTTACTGTCGTCACCTTACCTTGTTTCTTTCCTTGTCTTCAGAGTTCAGAACTTCAGACCACAACATTTCATACTTTACTTTCATAGTAAACCTAACAACTTCCGGCGTAAACCAGCTAATACCGGGTGAAATACAAAGATGCCGCACACTGAAGAGAAAACATTTCACTCTCGATTTCTATGGCTCGATCACTGTCTGAAATTTAGACGATTCAAAAGTTATTAAATGTCCTTTCATCTTTCTACCGCCACTTTTTACAGAGGCAGAGGCACATACTACAAAATATCACCCCAGTACACGACTAGTGATGAAAGCGCTGTTATTATTTCATACGAAATGCGGACACCGTTTCGTAAAACTGGGATTATTAATACAAATAAGGAGCGGTTTGCAAATTTCTTTCTGAGGGAAGGGGCTTTATACAATTGGTAGGTAAAAGAATAGTGGGGAAAAATATAGTGCATATCTTCCTGATAATGACGCATGATAACTGTTCCCAATGTAATGACTGATCGTGACGCAGATTGGTGGTTACAATATGGATCAAACAACATGTGGTCAAAAACGAAGGTGGATGTTAGAAGCCGCGGGATCCAGAAATGAAAAGGTATTTTAAAGATAGGTTCAATGTGTGAAAGGAGGGCAGCAGTACAGTAAAGAGGAAGTGAGAAAAGTTCAAATAAAAAGAAGTTTTAAAAATGGGTAGAAGAGAAACGTTTATTCCTGAACAAGATATAAACACAAAATCACGGAACATACGAACTATAACAGGAAGATCAGGAGGCATAGCAGGTTAGTAAGAAGATAACACAGTGCAGTCGGAAAACAGCCTGTGAATAGGGTACACCTGAAACAACTATTAAATGAATTAATGGGAACAGTGACAAAAGCCGAAAATGTATCCATGAAGATTGATAAAGGTAACGGAGTAAACTGAGTAATGATACTAGTGTAGCTATGTTATAAAAGTAAAGTATACACAAGGTAGTTAGAGATTTATGTATACCAACTGAAAAAGAAGTGAAGCACCTAGAACAGGTGGAGGAAACGAAATGAAACTACTCGGTTTGAGGAGGTATGTGATGTTATTTCAGCGATTACAAAATAGAGTCAAATTTATAAAGAACTTGGCAGGATGAGCTCACTTATCAGTATGACGTTGCACCCCCTATTGCCTGGATGCATGCACTGATTCTATTATTATTACTGCTCCGCGATTTACTAAAAGTGGGTGGCGGAGGTTGCTTTGCATCAGTACTAATGTCTAAACATTTGTGCATATGAAGGGGTTATTTTTAGGAACCATCCGGGCATTTGCCTGGAGCGATCTGGGAAAACCCAGATCAGGATGGCAGGAGGGGTTTATAGATGCCAACTCCTATCGGAATATACTTGCGAATCTTGCGGCTCTTCTTCGGACATTTTCCAGTGCATCCATTAACCCCTTTTGGTTGGTACATACCGAACAACAACATTCTAAGTGAGGACGCACCAGAGCTTTGTATACAATCGATTTAGCTTCCGGTGTACATTGTTTTAAATTAAGACCTAGAAATCGGAACATATGATTTGCTTTCCCAATTACCTTTTCAGTATGTTCATTCTACAAAAAATTATTCAGAATTGTTACCCCTACGTATTTAGCGGTATACAGTTCTAAGGACAGTGCCATGAATTTTATATTCAACGCTAAATGGTGTCGCTTTTTAACTTATACACATGGCACTTTTTAGCGTTTACCTCCAGCTGCCAGTCTTTGCACCAAGCGAGTATTTTCATTACATCGACTTGTAACAAAGCGCATACGTCTTGGGTTTTTATTTCACGATAAATAATATCATCATCGGCAAATAGTCTTTTTTTCCCTTATTACGTCACAAAATCATAAATGTATAGGAGGCCTCATCACACTTCCCTGGGGAACTCCGGACCTCCCTTCGGTCAGAGATGAACTCTTACCGTCGGAGAACTACAAACTGTGATCTACCCTTCAAAAGTTTGCAACCCAATCACATATTTGTCTAAATAAATCATAACTGCGAAGTTTCGTGAGTAATCTTGTGTGAGGCACAGTGTCGAATGCTTTTTTTAAAATCTAATAGAACTAGGTTAACCTGGATTTGCGTATCTATAACCCGGCAAAAGGCGTGAATTAAAAGTGCAAGTTGTGTAGCATCATCGGCCTTTTCCGAATCCATGTTGGCTTTGGTTTAAAAGGTCCTCTTCACCCATAAACCGCATATTTGTATAGATGATATGTTCTATAAGAAAAGTGGTCATGAAATCGTTGTATCCTCTCCTGAGGCAACCTGTCCGATAACTGTTGTAATGGTCACTGATATCCTGGCACTATGATGGAGTTGATATCCGAATTGATCCCACACATGTACTATCGGGAACAGATCTGTGGATCTTGCTGGCCACAGTAATACCTTAACATCACGCAGACAGTTCACAGAGAAATGTGCAGTATGTGGACCAGAAATGTCCTATTGAAAAATGGCACCACCAACTGTCACAAGTGGTAAAACTCGAGGACTAAGGAAGGGTGTACCATTGTGTCCTCAGGGTACCCTCAATCACTACCAGCCGTGATTAGAAGTCATGGTTCTCCACACCATGACGCCAGGAGTAACACCGCTGTGCCTCTCGAAAACATTTGAAGAAGGAGACCTCTCACTAAGTCGCCGGTATACTCACCGTCGATGTCATTTGAGGTAGTGCAGAACCGCGATACATCGCCGAATAAATTTATCAGCAGTCCATGCTTCCCGTTCACGCCAATACTCCGGACGCAGCCGTTTATGTTGTGATGTTAACGGCAGCATGGGACGGTAATTCTCTAGTCCGGCGGCCAACAGTGCGGGATGACAGGAAATGTTGCTGGGAGTCCATTACTTGTTCTCGGATAGAAGACGCAGATGTGAGCGGGTTATGATGTGCTTGCGCACAATTTGAGATCCTCCCCTTGTTGTGGTCGACCGGAACCTTAACAAAGAGTATGCCTGCCTCACGTTCCCATGCAGTCTAACGTCGGGCCCGTGAACCATCCAAAAGCTCACCAATCTGGATATTGCATGATTTGACCAGCAGGCCAAATGAGAAACACAATGAGGCCCCTTTAAAACTCTGTTAGGTGCAGATAACGCTTTCACATACGAGTAAGCGGCATTCTGTGTCCTTCATAGTGATCACTCAACATCTAACGTTTTTCATGCTCTTTACATACACTATCAGGCCTAGAAACAATGTTAAACACGAACAATACTAATGGTACACTTATTATTTATATATCTGCCGAAGGTGTGTGTGTGTACATTGATATCCGAACATGTCTTCTGGGTGCTTCAATTTTTTTGTCCGCAAGTGTATACTGACGGGGATAAAGTTACAGTTGCAGAGAATTTTTTTATAAAAAATCGGGAATATTAAGCAAGTAGTTCTTTGAAAACACTCGTGACTTTTTCAAATATGTGACGGAAAATATCATATCAGGAGTTTCTCAATATAAATAGAAATGAGCAGGACAGCAAATCAGAAATACATCCATGGGGAAGAAGGTAGTTTAAGACGAACTCAATGGCTCTAGTATGGTTAATTTTACCATACATAACTTACAGTTGGTGACAGCGTGGTATCAGTGGCGGATCTAGGATTTTTCCGAACCGGGGCAAAAACTTCACCCAGGCGCCCCCTCCCCCCCCTAAAGAAAACACCACAGTCAGGTGGGTACTATTAAACTATTGTGATAAAAAAGACAAATGGCGTAATAGGAAATGAGTTCTTTTATTGCTTGCATTAGATATAATACACACAATCAGAATACATAATGCACGAGCCAGAGTGTACTCACAACTGCAGTCCTTAGCCCCTAGCAAAATTTGCACTATAACTTCATCAAAATTCGTCTCATAAGCTGTACTATTTTCGATTGATAAGATCGTGAGGATAGAAAGACGTTCCTGGCTCATTGTTGATCGCAGGTAGGTTTTTATGATGTTTAGTTTACTAAAACTTCACTCGCAGCTTGCGGAAGTCGTTGGTAACGTGCAGTATATTCTCAGAGCTATACAAATATTAGGAAAGGCTTCCTGCAAGTCATTTTTACACATGTGTTGCAACAATTGGAATAGACTAGTTGTTTCATCGATTCCAATTAAAAATGGAGCTTGTTGTTTAAACACGGCAAGTTCTTGGCAGACATCATGTCCTAAAATGTATTTAGGTTGACTCAGGAGACTACCAAGTACCACAGAAATGTAAAATTGACAAAGATGAGACAAATCGGGTTGGGAGTTACTGGGCGGTAAGTATACTACCATATCAAAAATCCTTATGAAAGATAGTAGTTTTTAAATATATAATGGTTGTTTTGGATATATTTATCGTATTAATTTCAGTGGCTAAGTTCTAAGTTAATTAGGATGAAATGGACAAGGAAGGCCATGTTGATAATGTACTATCGGACTTTTCCAAGATACTTAACAAAGTTAATCACAACATGGTAGTGGATTAACGTAAAATAATTTTGTGTAATTCAGAATGTGATCTGCTGTGTGACTGAATTCTGAGGAGATAAAAACAACGAGTTGGGCTACGGAACACGTTGTCAAAAAAGAATAAGCAAGTGAGGAACATGGGTGCCACAAGATACTGTTCATAATCACAGTGAAATATTCTGTTAATTACTTACTGTGACAAGTTGTTTGCAGATAACATTGTGTTCTATAATGGGGTTATAACGAGAGAGGATTGTGAACGGCAATGGACGGATTTGGACAGAATATCTAGCTGGGTAGATTAATGTAAAATGAACTTAAATTCCTGAAGCCATTCAAATTTTTAGGATCCTGATGGAAAAATAAAGACTTCATATGATTATAACATGGAAGACAAACTGTTTTTAAAGCGTAAGGCATAGACATCTTCGGAATTTTTTTTATAATAAACTTAATTGATTAAGACACATTCGGAAGATAGAATGGAAATGTTTTAAAGTTTTGTATCACTTAGAGAGGTGGATGAGTGGATGTTCAATGGAAACAACCGAACGATGCCACAAAATCTTGATAGGTACTAAAATCTGGGTGGCAAATATTGGATTTGGAGAGGTGAAAAGGAGACCACTGCGATTGTTTGCAGAAACTGCAATAGAATACAATCCATTAACTGATATAATAAAGAAATTGAGTTGTGACATTTGGAAAACTGGAGTCAGATGAAAAGAGGGATTCTTGTGTACAAGGCTTACATTGGTAACGAGAACTGAAATGAAATTTTTAGAAGAATTATGAGTTATATGTAGAAGAGAAGATAAAATTACATATATAAACTGGTTTATGGCTTGAGGCATGCAGTACTGGAATGGTTTTCATTCGTGGTTAAAAGGAATGGATTAGATTAATAGATAATGTGTTGAATAATTATCTCAATGATAAGATTTCTTAAGCCACACCTCATAGCTAATTGAAGTGATAGCAATGGAACCGCAGCGTATTGTACGATTTCCACTGTAGTTTATTATTGGTTTGAACTGCTGTGTTGTTGGTTTGTACGAGGGTGAGTCAAATGAAAACCTTAAATATTTTTTAAATATTATTTATTGTGCAGAAGTGGTACAAAGCTGTATCACTTCTCAACATAATTTTCCCCACGCTCAATGCAAGTACTCCAGCGCACAGCGCATAAATTGCTTTAGAAAAAAATTCTTTGGTAGTCCGCGCAACCACTCATGCACCATGTGGCGTACCTCTTCATCAGAACGGAACTTCTTTCCTCCCATTGCTTCTTTGAGTGGTCCAAACATATGGAAATCACTTGGGGCAAGGTCTGGTGTATACGGTGTATGAGGAAGACACTCAAAATGCAGGTCTGTGATTGTCGCAACTGTTGTATGGGCAGTGTGGGGCCTAGCATTGTAATGTTGCAAATGACAGCAATCCACGTCGCTTTAATTTGATTGCAAGCCGAAGATGATTTTTTAGGAGATCTGTGTATGATGCACTGGTAACAGTGGTCCATCTAGGCATGTAATGCTCCAAAATGACGCCTTTTTCGTCCCAAAAGAGAGTCAGCATACCTTTCCCTGCTGATGGTTCTGTTCGAAACTTCTTAGGTTTTGGTGATGAGGAATGGCGCCATTCCTTGCTCGCTCTCTTCGTTTCCGGTTGGTGGAAGTGAACCCAGGTTTCGTCCCCAGTAACGTTTCTTGCAAGGAAGCCATCACCTTCTCGTTCAAAGCGCCGAAGAAGTTCTTCACAAGCTTCAACACGTCGTTCTCTTATTTCAGGAGTCAGCTGCCGTGGCACCCATCTTGCAGACACTTTGTGAAACTGGAGCACATCATGCACAATGTGGTGTGCTGAACCATTACTAATCTTTAAACATGTTGCAATGTCATTGAGTGGACTTGGCGGTTTTCCATC
The DNA here is from genome assembly GCA_031002005.1 of Vandiemenella viatica. Lineage (NCBI taxonomy): Eukaryota > Metazoa > Arthropoda > Insecta > Orthoptera > Morabidae > Vandiemenella > Vandiemenella viatica. The sequence goes on from CM061921.1 coordinate 34,724,028, forward strand.
ACTATGGCTTCAACAACTGCAATGTTCTGTGGAGTCACAACTCGTTGCCTGACCTGGACAAGGAGCATCTTCCACTGGAGTCACACCATTTGTGAACTTCCTACTCCAATCGTAGACTTGCTGCTGTGACAAACATGCATCACCGTACTGAACCTTCATTCTTCGATGAATTTCAATAGGTTTCACACCTTCACTACTCAAAAACCGAATAACAGAACGCTGTTCTTCCCTGGTGCAAGTCTCAAGTGGGGCAGCCATCTTTATACTGATATTGCGACAGTATTTGTGCATCAGCACTATGCTGCCACCTACAGGCCATTCTGCACGCTGCTTGTAGCACGCTTACCAACTTACAGGATAACGGAGCGAAATTTCGATTTTTTTATTACAAATTTAAGGTTTTCAGTTGACTCACCCTCTTATATATAAGTCCTCAATGTCAGATTGAAAAAAAAAAAAAAAAACCATTTTATGGACATTCGTGAGATTTTTAGCAGTTCATGTTTATGGAGAATTACAAAGCACAGATGTTAGAAGTGGGCCTGAAATGAGGGAAAGGTTTGGCACTATATGGAGGTTACGCTTGTTGGTTTTGTTGCTATCCCTTGGTATCAACCACTGTGAAATTCTTTCTCGAGGAATATCAGCTGGAGTATTATGAAACATCTCCGTGAAACAGTGATGAAGAGTACTTGGCCAGTTTCGTTTTCGTCGTAATATACCACATGTAGCGTTTCCATGTGTTTGATATGTTTGCAATATGTTACAGACGATTGAATATAGGTTTCACTAGTTTCTTTATCTGGGGGGGAAAACATACATAGAGCATCACATTACCCACCACCCCCAAATCTGAAACTCAGAAATGTATGGACACAAGGGAGATGTCAAGCCCACAGCGAAAGGATGAGGAGGTTTTGGGAAGATTAGAACAGCAAGAAGAATAAGAAGGACAATGCAAATTAATGGTTCCACGCGCTCCTTAGTGGGCTAAACGATAAAATAAATAATAAATAAAAAAGTCAATTGATTTCGAAACAAACTGCGAATTGATGCTTACAAAGAAGTATTAAAAATATTTGTCTTCATTTTCAGATGGAGAACCAGTTCCTCGATTTTAAAAACTTCCGACTAAAAAAATTTAAGTACCAATGTAAAACCAAGTAAAAAAAAAATGCTGCTCTTCAGCCCAAATGAAAGTGTAAGAGCTCTTGCGTCTCTCCGAAAAATTGATTCTGCTGATTCCAGCCATATTTTGATATGTTATGGTAGATTAAATTCTAAGTGCAAATTAATTTTATTTGCAAAAGTTTCCCTAAAGACAGAGAAGTCACCGGAAAATTTTATTGGGCCATGTAGTGGGTGATTTGAACTGTGCTTGTGTTTGTCGTTATCTTTGAATATTTCCTGTTTAGGTAGTGATCCAGTCAGTTGAGCTTTCGCAGCCGTAGCCAACTTTTGTGTGTGATTTGAATTGTGCTAGTGTTTGTCGTTATCTTTGAATATTTCCTGTTTAGGTAGTGATCCAGTCAGTTGAGCTTCTTCCTCAGCCGTAGCAGCAGTAGCCGCCTTTGTGTGTGATTTGAATTGTGCTAATGTTTGTCGTTATCTTTGAATATTTCTTCTTTTGGCAGTGATCCACTCAGTTGAGGTTCCGCAGCCGTAGCAGACTTTTGTGTGATTTGAACTGTGCTTGTGTTTGTCGATATCTTTGAATATTTCCTATTTAGGTAGTGATCCAGTCAGTTGAGCTTCTGCAGCCATAGCTAACTTTTGTTTGTGATTTGAACTGTGCTAGTTTTTGTTGTTATCTCTGAATATTTCCTGTTTAGGTAGTGATCCAGTCAGTTGAGCTTCCGCTACCGTAGCAGCAGTAGTCGTTTTTTTTTTTGTGTGATTTGAATTGTGCTAGTGTTTGTCGTTATCTTTGAATATTTCCTGTTTAGGTAGTGATCCAGTCAGTTGAGCTTCCGCAGCCGTAGCCGACTTTCGTGTTTTAAAGTGTGCTAGATAGCCTTTGTTTTTATCTTTGATTTTCCTGTGTAGGTAGTAAAATCAGCAGTCGATTTTTAGCAGCCGTCAGTAGCAGTCGCCGATTTTTGTGGTTCATCTGTAGTTCCGTTTTTGTCTGTTATAGGTGACATGGCTTGTGCAAAGTGTTCCGGTAGGCGCCTGGCTCTCGAGGAGATTATTAATACTATGGCATCACTTCAAGCGCAGGTATGGAGCATCCTAGACGAGGAGCAGCAGTGCGTCGAAGAAATTCCGCAGCCTTAGTAGAACTGGGAAGTTTGGATTTTCAGGTACCAGTTGCAGAAAACGTCTGGCATCGTGTGGATCTGAGAAAGGTGTCGAAATTCCAAACTAGCCGACGGGAAAACGATATCTTGCCACTAAGTAATGCGTTTTCCGTGTTGCAGGAGGCTGAAAATTTAAGCGCGAATGGCCCAGAAGCACAGCAGGGAAGATTTGCTTTCAGACCCCGAGCCTCGCCAGGAAAAGGTTTACTGGTCATTGGCAGCTCCAACGTGCGACGTCTGGAGAAACCGCTATGGGACCTAACCACGAAGAACGGTACAGAACCCCATACTAACGTTAATTCCGTTTCTCTTTCAGGAGCAACTGTACCACGTGTCATGGAGGCCATTCCAAAAGCAATTAGGGAATCGAACTGCCGTTAGTTAAGAGTAGCTCCACACGTCGGTACTAATGACTCGTGTCGTGTTTCTGTTCCAGATATAGTTAAATCCATGGGCAAGTTGGGCCGTAAGGCGTGTGAAGCCTCCCGGGAAAATTCGGTTTCATTGCAGTTCTCAATTTGTAGTGTCGTGCCGAGCATCGATTGTGGGGAGGCCGTATGGTGGAAGATCTTTAATTTGAATTGTAGTTTACAGGACCTGCGTCGCGGAAACAACTGGGGCTTCGTCGACCTTCGACCGATGAGAGCTGCCAGCTGGGACGCATTTGAAAGGTCGGGCGTTCACTACACACCGAGAATGGCGACCAAGGTGGCTGCTAAAATATGGAACTGTCTTGATATGAAATATTTTTTAGGAACACCGTGAGGCCCGCGGATCCTTCAGTTCATCGAAGAGGATGTGCCGATAACCTAGAAGCTGGTCCTGGTAGTGATGGCGCGAATAATTTTAATTTTACAGCTCCAATTACTTCACCCGTTTCCCGTCAGAGTGCGAATATGAAAAATGCGATTTTAGGCTCCACAAATAACAATACGAAGCAGCTAATGATAATGGTCCTAAATTGTCGGAGTATTACAGGGAAAGTAGCGGTTTTTCACGCCTCAGTAGCGACTAACGATGTCGATATAATACTAGGAACCGTGAGCTGGTTGACGCCAGAGGTTGAATCTAGCGTAGTATTTGGCCCTCATTTCAATGTTTTTCGAAAGGACAGAACTGTCTCAATGGGCGGGGGTGTGTTCGTGGCAGTAAACAAAACCGTTAATTGCTCTGTTGTAACTGAGACAGAAAATTTTTGCGAGTTAATATGGGTCAAGGTAAAAATTGGCAAAAATTAACGTTTATAATCAGGTCATTTTATCGAACTCCGGATTCTGATTTGTCTAACGCGGAATACTTCAGAGAGTCGCTTAATAATATTTACAAAAAATTTCAAGGACATATATTGATCGTGGGTGATGACTTTAACCTACCATCGGTTAAGTGGGTGAAAGAGATAGGCTAGTAACTGAAACGTTCCTAGAATAATTTGCAGAAAGATCTCTTGAACAGATGGTCGAGGAGTCAACGTGGTGCGACAAAGATTCCTCGTCCATTCTGGATCTTTTTCTAATTAGCAATCCTGATATTGTAGATACAGTTTGTATAGAAGACGGAATAAGTGATCACAAGGCGGTTGTGGTAACGTTAAAAACTAGTCTGAATTTGAAGCATGACAAAGAGAAACTCGTATATTGCTTCGATAATTCAAACGATACTTGTATGGTTGATCACTTTGCGAAAAATTTTGAAACGTACACGCTAAATACAAATGTTGAGGAACTTTGTGTTAATTTAAAAGAACTAATATGGACCGGTTTAAATTAGTTTGTTCCTAAGAAATGTATTAAGGTCGGTGAGAACTTCCCTTGGTTCAATAGGGAAGTGAAACGTCTGCTCAGGAGGCAAAGGCGTTTACATGCCACGGTGAAGAAATAGGGGGAATCATCTAGTCGTGCTAAATAAGTCCAGTTGCGAGCGGAAGTGCGTAAGGCAATGCGCGATGCGTTTATTGAATTCCAAGCCAGTAATTTATCCGAAGATCTGATAACTAATTCAAAAAAGTTCTGGTCATATATAAAAAAATAAGAGGCTCTCGTAAGGTTATGCCGTCGCTGATTAAGGAAAATGGTGAATTATCAGAAACAAGCATAGAGAAAGCAGAAATTTTGAATAATATATTTAAAATAGCTTTCACGATAGAAAACTCGGAGGAGATTCCGATATTTAACAATCGTACCGACAACATTATGAATGATCTCATTCTTGATGTCGAGGGAATAACTAAACTGCTTATGAATGTAAAAACCAATAAGGCTCCCTGACCAGACGGTATTCCTACAAGATTCTACTCAAGGTACGCAAAGGAAATTGCACCGTATTTGATGAAATAATGTACCGTCTCCTTGGATCTAGGAAAAATACCAGCCGAATGGAAGACCGCTATTGTAAGTCCAGTGTTTAAATGGGAGTGTTAATGATCCTCAGAATTATAGGCCGATCTTGTTAACCTCAATATATTGCACGATTTTAGAACATATCATCTATTCAAATGTCATGCGTTTCTTGTATGAAGGTCAGGTTTTAAACCCAATTCAACATGGATTCAGAAAAGGCCGATGCTGCAAAACACAACTTGCATTTCTAATTCACGACTTGTGCCGTATTATAGATGAGCAATCCCAGGTTGATTTAGCTCTATTAGATTTTAAAAAAGCTTTCAACACTGTGCCTCACACTAGGTTACTTAGGAAACTTCGTGGTTACGGCATATCTGGACAAATATGCGACTGAGTTGCAGACTTTCTGAAGAGCAGAACACAGTGTGTAGTTCTCGACGGTGAGCGTTCATCACGTACCGAAGTGAGGTCCGGGGTCCCCCAGGTATTTCTGATAGAGCCTCTGTTGTTTCTCATATACATTAATGATTTATGCGATATAATAGGGGGGATGAAAAGATTATTTGCTGATGATGCTATTATTTATCGTGAAATCAAAAGCCAGGACGACTGCGCTTTGGTACAGGACGATATTATGAAAATAATTGCGTGGTGTAAAGATTGGCAGTTGGAGTTAAACGCTGAAAAGTGCGAAGTCACGCGTGTAAGTAAAAAGGTGACACCATTTAACTATGGATATACAGTTAATGGTACTGTCCTTAGAACTGTAGATTCCGCTAAATACCTAGGGGTAACAATTCGTAATAATTTGTCGTGGAATGAGCATATCGAGAATGTAATGGGGGAAACAAATCATATGCTCGATTTCTAGGTCGTAATTTAAATCAATGCACTCCGGAAGTTAAATCGATTGTACACAAGTCGCTAGTACGTCCTCACTTAGAATATTGTTGTTCTGTATGGGGACCCCATCAAAAGTGGTTAATGGAGGCGTTAGAGAAGGTCCAAAGAAGAGCCGCCCGATTCGTGACAGTTATATATAGTTGGAGGGAAAGCGTAAGTGCGATGTTGAAGGAGTTAGGTTGGGAAGACCTGGAACACCGAAGGCGTTGCTCTCGACGGAAGCTAATTGAAAAATTCACAACTGACGTATTTGAAAATGACAGTCAGCAAATATTGCTACCAGCAACATTCATATCTCGGAATGACCGCGAAGGTAAGATAAGAGAAATCAGGGCCAGAACCGATTCATTTCTGTACTCATTTTTCCCACGAGCGATTAGGGAATGGAATAGAAAGGATTTACCGGGCGAGTAAACTTAAAATCCGACAGGAGTACCTTTCGATAAAGCACTCCAACCATCCTGATCTGGGTTTTCCATGGTTTTCCCGGATAACTCCAGGCGAATGCTGGGATGGTTCCTCACAATAGCCCATGGGCGCCTCCTGCCATATTCCACATATCCCTTCCAAACCATCAACCTTTTCGATTGGTGCAATGCACCCTCCGCCACACACATTTAGTTAATCGCGGAGTAATAATAATAATAATAATAATAATAATACAAACAATTATTGTAGAATGTTTATAACTTGTGCCCATAAAAATGCGCGAAGTGATAACATAATTTTCTAATGGTGAATCTGTTTCATTTTTAAAAATAAATCATTCGCATACACTCTTGAAGTCTATAAGAATTTTTTAATTTAAAAAAATCTCTCTCAATTCCGGAATAAAAACCATAAGTACAACAGAAAGTCAAAAAACGTTTTATGTTACAAGTTCTGATAAGACAGTTTTTCGTTTCAATATTGTGAATTCCATATTCGGAGGTGAAGCCAACCGGACAGTAAGTAAGGAACTGTATATGCCGACCGCGGAAGCCGTCTACTGCCAGATCATTAAATTGTGCAGACATTATATTTAACAGAGTCATATTAGCTATATATTTGAAACCTTAGTAAAAAGTAATAAACATAGCAATTACAATTGTAAATACTTCACATCTCACCAGATAGGAATCAAATTTACATAATATTTTCCATTCTTTTAGCAAGAGTATCGCAGATATCAGATTAAAACACATAAAAATCCGGTCCAGAGAGCGTAAAGACCCGTCGATATTTGTAATCATGGCGTCGCGATTAAACATGGAGGAAGGAAGAGAGTGGAGGCGAGAAAGAGACCTTCACCACGCACTGGATTGAAGCCGGGTAGAGAGAAGTGGGATGATTAGATCGTCATATTGGATGTCCGTAGAAACACGGGGAATAGACACAAACACCTCAAAGGAGTCATACGACAACCACTGCACCTCAATTTGAGGAGGGATTATTATGTAACTCGACGAGACAAATCAAAAATGAAGAATATTTTTTTTTGGAGATAATATACTGTCTCAGAAGTTAGGTGTTTTGGGTTGAAATTCAGAAGTTTCCCCAAAGTAAAATTTGATAATGGATTCGTATGTAACGCGACGAGACAAATCAAAAGTAAAGAATAAATTTTTTCGATATCTCGCTTAATTCTTGAGATATGCTGTCTCCAAAAGTCAGAAGCTTAAATGGGAGTAGTTTACATCGCGATACACGTTGTGTCACTAACATGGCGCTCATGAAATTACTAACAACTAATAATAAATAATTTATTTGTCCTTTCTGGTACAGGCTGCATTTCAACCTACCCACCATTTCCATTAATTTTGCCGCTACAAAATCAAACTATGTAGACACACCTAAACACATGAAATAGATCGAGAACTGTATTTTGGCTAACAAAAACGTTTGCTTCATAGCCTTTCGTAGTTTGCACAGCACAAATTATCACAATTAATTTCATTGCACACTTTCAGTGTAAACTGATACTGTACTAAAGCATTCAGAATACCTTATTAACTGTATTGCGATGTAAACTTGACTCACTTAAATTAGACTTCCAACACTTGTTTACAATAAGGCTAGCCTTTTATATGCAAAGTAGTAACATATAGATTGTCTACACTACACCAACAAATATTTGAGAATGACTTCATCCTATTGAGAATAATGAATAAATATATAGAGACAGCCCCTACTCTTGCAGTTACCTATCAAACACTTCAAGAACAATAATAATAAAAATTTATAAAATTGTGATGGAGTGCCCGCTCCGGTGGCAATATCCCTACAACCCCTCCTTTTCCCCTTCCATCCTACTTTTGCCCTCCACTAATTTTTACTTTAAATTCTTTCAGTGTTTTCGGTAAGTTATTCATCATTTCTCTTGACAGTTTATTCCAGCTCCTCCTTTGAACAGCGAGGATATGGCGGGAGAAAGAACTGAAGGGTAAAAGACCAATAGTCTGGCCCAGAAGGAGATGGATTGAGCTTGTGAAACTGGATCTCCAGAAGAAGGTGCATAATGGTCTAGAATCCAAGAAGAGGAAATGTACTTGGACATGCTAAGGTGGCAAGTGCTCTTACACCGCACCCGGGAAAATGGAGATGGAAGAAGATGATGATGAATTATTTTCGTTTGGTATACTTATCCTAACTATAAATTACACTGCAATACTTTATTTCTGGTAAAATCACAATCTATTGAATGGGAGGCTCTCGTATGTAATTAATTTCCAAGGTGCTTATTAGCTCTTAAGGCAAAACGAAATGGAATGCACATCCTGGAATAGATTTAGGAAGTTATTTATCCACAACACACACACTCACACACACACACACACACACACTCTCACACACACACATATATAGTAAAAATAATAATAATTTAGTCCACAATCTGAAGGTTGTTTGGATCCTCCCAAAGGAGGCATAGTAAACCATTGTGTCAGAGGTAGGACGGCCAGTTCCATTCCTCTGGGACCTACAGTGTAAGGTGAAATCCAAACCTCGGAATGTCATGGCTTAGCTCATATGATAAAACACTTTTTAAAAAATTTATGGTCCCACCAGTATTTGAACCCAGGATCAGCCCCAATACTTCTAAAATCAAATGTCGTAACCAGTGAGCTACCAAATAGTACTACAGACTCTAAAAGGCAAATGATAAATTTTTCAAATACAATAATAATTGATTCTTACTTGCTCTTTTTCCAACAATTTCAGCTATCACCGAAAAAGTAATGAATGAAAAAGCGGGAAAATAGATACGCAGCATTCTTAAATTTAATTAATGTCACTTGTTCATGTATTTATAAATCTAGATTTAGGATGTGGTACCAGCTAAAACATTATGAAAGAATTAAAAAGTTAGTTAGTAGGTCCCCCAGACCGCTCATTATTTTAACCATTAACACTAGATCAGGGATGGCAAACCTTATGAATTAAATAGAAGAAGTAATGCAATTGCTGTTATTGTAGAACAAAATTTAATTTTTGAGTAAAGATAATATTGCAAAAATTTCTTTCCAGATGTGTTTCTGGATTCATCACTAACTTGAATGTGATTAAAAAAGAAAGTTTGGAAAATAAAGAAGGAGAAGAAATAGTAAACCCATGATCAATCAGAGGAGAAGGACAAAGTTGTTACAGCAAGAACACAGAAATTTCATAATATTTTTCAAGTACTTTTCTCTGTGCAAAGAAATCAGACCCATGGTAGGGCAATTAAATGCAACCACACAGTAGGTCACCACATGACTAATTCAAAGTTGGCCATTGCAGACAAAGATGTTGATGGTGGGAAAAGGCCATAGGGAAGAGTGAGAGAGAATACAAACACCGAGCGTAGTGGGTGAGTGGTTAACGCTCTGGCCTTGCATTCGGGAGGACGCCGGTTCGAATCCTGTCCGGGCATCAAGATTTGGCTTTTCCATGGTTTCCCCAAATCACTCCAACCGAATGCTAGGATGCTTCCTACACAAAGGCCATAGCCGAATTCCTTCCCATTCCTTGTCTCCAGTCCCATCCCGCCTCTTATGACCACAATGTTGATGAGGTGCAAAGCCATAAGTTAAAAAAAAGGATACAAAGTAGACAATCATTATAGTTTATTCAGTTTTGAAATGCTGCTCAATGTCAATATGATCTGACCCAACTCTACTGCCCTTACCAATACATGTGAATGGGAGAGACAGCCAGCTAACAACTTAATAATTCACGTACCTGGACAAAGTGGTCTGTAAGGTGGTGTTGGCAATGGTAGGTGATTGGGGTCAGAGGAACAACTACTATTGTAAATTATTATCACTGGGAATGGGAGATTCTTATGAATAGCAAAAAAAATAAGATAGTAATAATAATACATGTACATAAAGAAAATAATTTAGAGGTAGACAATATAAATTTGGTAACATATATATATAACAATAAAGGAAGTAATAATTATTAACAATAATAAGTGATAGGTTTACTGGTAGTTTCTAACAGAGGAAGAGGCCAGGAGGATGCCTGGTATCAAGTATGTGTTGGTTAGCTAGTTGGATCTAAGAAGGTGATGTTTCTTGAAATCAATTGTTGAGGTTGCAACTATCTTACAGTGAGACCTGTCAGAGTTTATCGAAAAATTATAACTCATTCTAAACTTCGTATATGAAAATTAACTTACCAGCTTTCCATCAACTCCATACATCCACCTGGCCTCAACCTACAGCAAAACCAACCCAACAGTAAACTTATTACTTGTTATTCTTTTCATATATATATATATATAAAATGATATAAATTATTTTATATATAGATATTATTATTATTATTGTATTTTTTTACATATCTGATTTTTCAGTGATACCATTTTCCCATATTTATTGATTTCCTACGTCACATTGACCTCCCCTTCCCTGCCAGATCCACCACTACCTCCGCCTATATACAGTCAACCAGAGGCAATTCTTATTTAATCATGAGGGTTGTTGCGCACATTCAATCCCCTTGCAATGTGTCTTATATCATTGCATTAACAGGGTTACACATGGAAATAATGTAAAATACCGTATGTTCATATTTTTGTGTTCCTTGCTGTGTTCCTGACCTCATGTCTGGTTAAATGTGGATTTACTTTTCCTATCCTTACTGACTAAAGTGTATTTTCCCTCCCATAATTATCATAAAAAAAGGTTTGACCATAAGGAAACATATAAGAACATATCAGGAATTAGTGCTCCATCTGATTTGGACATTGTGTGTTACATATGGCCCTTTATATGAATTTTCTGATACTGTTCTTCAGTAATGGCAAATAATTTATAATAATGTGTTCTCACAATTTGTGACCTGTAACTTTTATTGTATTTCATTTGAGTATGTGAAATGAACATTCTTTTATTTTTTTGATTGGTGCAAAATTAAAATATTTTCATATCTGTAGCACAAAGAATGCCACACAAAGCCATAAAAATCACTGAAAAGTTACAAAATATTAAAGGGCATATCATAAGATGGTGTTGAGAAATATCCATACTGTGAAATTTTGCATTGTTGTATCATTCAGAAAATAACTTATGGTACTCAAGAAGTCTATTAATACTTTTTTAACATTAAACATCAAATAGCTATCCGTTCTAATACAAATCTCATCCAGAAAGTATTAATTACCCTTTTAAAAATTGTAGAAGGAAAAACACTCTAATACAAATGCCATCCAGAAAGTATTACCCTTTTAAAAATTGAAGACGGAAAAAAAAGTTTTCTAACATAAACTTTTTATTTTATATAAATATAACTTACTTTTCTACATAGTAACTATGTAAATTCATTAACATATCATAACATATAATGAGTTTCTGTAACCCTGTCTCATATTACTCCACCATCAATTCACTGATAAAAGTAGAAATCCCTTCTTTTTAGCCTTCATCACTTTGAAAACATATTCTTTCCAAAAAGTCTTTCAGTTTTGTGAAAAGATGAAAATCAGAAGGATGCAGATCTCAGCTGTAGGGTGCGTCGTTGGAAACTTCCCATTTATACTCGTTGAGAAGTAGTTGTGTTTTTCCAGCAATGTGAGGAATTGCTATGGTGAAGCAGAACACAATCATACTGTAGACCTAGCAGCTAATTTCTAAATTCCCATCCAGATTTGTTTATATTTTCATAATATGCACAGGCATTAACAGTGACTCATTGAAGGATTAAATCACTAAGTAAAATACCATATCAGTTCAAGAAGACACTGACCATGATCATCGAGTTAGTGGTTCCTTCTAGAAGCTATTGGGTTCCATTGGTCAACAAATGATGTGACTCCATAGTTTGTTCTCAAGTATTGAATAAGAAACCCACAGATTGTTTACTGATGAAATAATTTATTTACATAAATTGTTAATTAATAATTACCAAAGAATCTATTTTTCAATATTTTATTTTTATAAACATTTTGCATTTTTTCAATCACCAGTGACCAATTAATTTGGTGTTAGTTGGTTTTGTAGCTGCATATTTTTCTTTTCCTCACAAGCTTGTTCTATTTGGAAAAATCTTTCAAATTAATATCTGTTTTATGTCATAAATGTGCAGTCACAAAAGTTAACAGTATCATTGTAAATAATTTGACGCTGATGATACCAAAAATGAGTAAATCATGAATGACATTAAAACAGTAAAAAATGTTGTTTTTTATTTTTTTAAAATTTATTTGTTAACATTTCAATCCAATAATAAAATGCAGTGGAACAAGCGTGAAAAATCATTGCATTATATGAAAGATTTAACTGGAAGAAGGTGTTGGAAAGCTGCAGGGGAATATTGGCATGATATCTAGCTGTGTAAGTAAGCAAGAAATATGATAAACTACAAAAGGAATCAGCTTATTAGGTACACAGACAGAAAAAAATAAAGGATTCAAATGAGTGTATAGTGGAGGAATAATTGATTGTTGAAAATATTAAAGAAAACAATTGATACTTTTCCAGTGTATTGCTTCTGCCTTGATCCATCAGTATTAAATGAACATAATTTATAAATATGTTGATATAAAATTCGATAGTAAACTTATCTGGGCAAGTGGAAGAGAAAGGTTTCTTAAATCTTGCCTTTGCTGGAGAGGGTGATGAGATAATTAAAAAGTAGGGATGCAAAAATCATAGTCAGTATGGTGGTGTGATATGGAAGCCACCTTATGGATAAAAAGTGCAGGAGTTTGAGGGGGTCCATTGAAGGGCAGGAAAATTAGTTTGTGGAATTTACCATAGGAAGCTGGGTTGGAAGTCATTGGAAGAAAGAAGGGAGGTAAACAGAATGCTGGGAGCATATAAGGACTGTATGGGTCATGATAACTAGATGGATATTGGTAGAAGGCTGATTATTGATATAAATGTTGATGTAAATGTTGATATAAATGCTGAAAAATTAACGTGACACACCAAAAGTGAAAATGTGAAAAATTAAATTGTGTGTGTGGGGAAACTGCACTCAGAGTGTTTAAAGATTTAAGACAAAAATTCATGAAATACAGATTAGGTAAGAAGGAAAATTTACATTGGTACAAATACTCCAATATGAGTAAATTAATTAATTTATATGCCTTAATGAGTTTTTTCTTATCAACACACTTCATACTACTATAACCCACCACCAATTCAAAGTATATTCTAATGAATTAGATAACTAGTAGATTTATATCAACACAATATTCTTCCTCTTCCCAGAGTCTTCTCACTGTTCTGTGATGACTATAGCAGAGATAGTGTAGCATTTGGTGGAAGGATTTTCATGCTTTTTGACAAAGATTAGCACAGCTTGCTGGTGTCCAAAGGTCATAATTATGAGTTTCTGGGTTTAGATTTCTAATGTGCAATAGATGAAATAACAAAGGTCTCAACTGCCTACAGTAGTGGAAGAATGAATAATGATGATGTTCTTGGGGAGAAATTAAATTTATATTCAGGATTCAGAAGTTAGTGTATAATTGTTCATTACTGGTGGGGGACTTACATTTACCAGGTGTTAATGGGCTGGGCATTGAGACAACACAATGAACAGAGATTTGCAAATATATTAGCGAGGGAATGAGGCTTCTCACAACTAGTTGAGTAGAGCGCTAGGGGAGGAAACAGGTTGGATACAGTATCTTATTAATATAGCCAGTTGATTATTTTTTGAGGTCTCAGGGTAAAGTAGGAATAAGTGATCATGTAGCAGCTATGATGGATATTAAGGTGCTAAATAAGCCAGGTGACAAAAAGTGAAGGTGGTTATAGGTACAGTTATAAAGATCCACATGTCACAAAGTTGGAAAGTTACTTCAGAGAAAGGTTCAGTATGTGGAAGAAGAGCACCAGTACAGTGGAAAAGAGGTGGGAGAATTTCAAAGAGATAATAAGAATAGGGGAAGAAATGTATATTCAAAAACAAAAATAAATAAAAGTATATAATCGTTTTAATGTAATAGGGAATGTAAAGAATGAAGGATATCGTGAATCAGACTGTAAGTCATTCTGTGTTGCTCTGTATAGCAATAAAAATTTGACTGCTCATGTTTGCAAAGAATGTCATTTTCGAAGCTTACCGTACCAAGATGTAGATCATAAATATAAACAGACCATTGTGGTTTCTCTGATTGAATAACAATGGCACATTGATACTGATGCCTGACAGAGGCCTTGGTCATTATGCTGGAATTTAAATTGTAAATGATATGGAGAGAACAATAAATTGTTCACTTACTCTTTCAAGAAAACACAAGGGCTGAAATATTTCTTGAAAAAGTGATGACACTCATGTGTGACCTTCCGTACATTTAAGAAAATCTTGGATGAATTAGTGTGGAATGAGAAAATAGCACAAGAGGTCATGAATTCCAGATTACTGCACTGAACATATAATTATGCTTTTTTATGGACTAAAAAAATTAAGCTCTTCAGTGCTACTGTCAACTAGTGTTATATTTAAATCCTGAATAGCCAATGGCTATATTTGAATACTTGTGTACGTACTTAAAAGTTAGTTTCATAATTCAGTGGTTAAGGAACTTGCTTTCAAAAGTTTGGGGTCTGGTCCCGAGTTACAATCCTGGTGAGGCCAGGAATTTTTAAGAGTTGTATTTGATCATATGAGCTATGCCAGGTCGCCCTGAGGTTTGGTTTCCATGTTAAGTTATATTAGGTCCCAGAGGCATGGACAGGCTATTCTATCTTTGGCACAATGCCTTAGTACGCCTCCTTTGGAAGGATCCAACTGTCGAATTGTGGACTTTTTTTTTTTTGTATGCTTATTGCTTTAGACTCCATCAACGTTAAAGTCATCAGAGGTAGGAAAGGACTAGGGGCTAGGAGTGGAATTTGGCCATGGCTTATTTGAATGAACTATCCCAGCATTCACCTAGACTTGCTTTGAGGAGACCATGGAAAACACAAACTGGAATGCTGGATGGAGATTCGAACTCACGACTTCCCAAACCAAATGCGAGGCCAGAGAGTTATGTCTCACCCATTGGAATTAGAATAAAGGAATAACACAATGATCAGAACACTATGGTTGCTTTTTTTTTTTTTTTTTTTTGCTTATAGCCTTACTTACACCTCATCGACATTGAGGTCAGTATAGGTGGGAAAGGACGGGAGGACAAGGAATGTGTCGGAATTTGGCCACAGCCTTTTGAAGGAACCATCCCGACATCCGCCTGGTGTGATTTATTGAAACCGAATTCTAGATGGCTGGATGGGAATTCAAACCTTGTCCTCCCGAATGCAAGGTCAGAGCGTTACTGATCACTTACAATGCTCGGTGTTATGGGAGTTAAGTCACAGCGCATGTGATTAGAAATCGAAACTGGTTTCTGTCAGAATTTTCAGATGCTTTTAACCTGTCATTCAGTTTTAGAAAAAAAATTTGATTCTGAGGAATATTTCAGAATGACTCCGTGTTTCGAATTCCAAGCGAAACTGTAGGTGCACTTACCCCATTTGGATTGGTTGCTAAGGGACATAGAATTATTACATTTCTATTATTGGAATGGTAAAAGGACTAATCTTTTTTTGTGTAGTATTAGTATTAGTAGGAGAATGGTGACAAGAGAAATTCACATCTGACCAAGGACTGCAGATGGAGAAAGCAAAATGTTCCAACTGGTTAGGCGATCATGCAGCATCTCTTCGGGGATGACCCGAGTGCCGATAGCTCGCTCAAATAAACGCCAAGAAAGAAAAAGACGAAAACAAACCACGACCATGAAGGGACGCAAAAGAAAAACACAACACAAAAGAAATAGGAAACACAAAGAAAAATGATCAAAGGAAAGAGGAACCACCAAGAATCATAATAAATCACGCACGTACGCAAACACTCTCTAAGAGGATGAGCATGAAACCAAAAAGAAGAAAGACAAGAAGGAAGACCCAGATGAAGGCCTCGATGATCTCCCCAGCATCTTTGGATCAGAAATGGAGAGAGTTTTCAAAGTTCTGTAAAGAACAACGCAAAAGATGAATAAAGCACGAGGACTACGAAAACTCCTAGTCCTACTGGAAGGTGTTATGGCCATAACAATGTAATGGAGCAAACACCTTATCAGGAAAACATGACAGTAGTGTCATGAAACGCAAATAATATAAAGTGCAAGCGAAATGAACTACTGAATTTCCTCAACCGAGAAAACGTTGACATCATGCTATTAGCAGAAACTTTCCTTCAGCCAATTGACACATTCCCACTGACTGGATATCACTTATACCAAACCGATAGACCAGGTCAAAGGGGAGGAAGTACTGCCAACGTCATACGCAAAAGTCTATCACACGCTCCAATAACGATGACACAACTGATCGAAATAGAAGCCACAGCAGTAAGTACCCAGTCAAGGGAAGGGCATAAAGTATTTGCCAGTGCATATCTTGTCCCAAAAAGACATTTATAATGACAGGATCTAGACGATTTACTGTCTTCAGGCACAAGGTCATAATCTGGGGAGATCTAAATGCCAAACACCCCAGCTGCAACTTGAAATCAAGCAACAGGAAATATGAACGTTTGTTCCAAATATGTGAAACTAGAAATGTAAAAGATATCAGACCAGTTGAACCATCACATAGTCCTTTCAGCGAATGCCACCGACCGGACGTGCTAAGCATCATCATCGCCACCATTGAACTCATAGAACTGTCCACATTGAACGACCTGTCTTCATGTCACCTAGCTGTCCTGGTCACAATTCAAAGATGGCTCCAATCTCACGCCAAACCAAAGAAAATAAAACTTTACACACAATAAAATAAAGACTACATACAATATTTCAACCACAGAACAAATAGAGGCAGCAACCCAACATTTTCACAAGGTAGTTACAGAAGCAGACAGGAGAGCCTCCACTATAGTATTATTTGAAAACTAGCAACATGAAGAGCTACCAGCCATTCTGGAAGACTTGCGATACCTGTGTAACAGTTACAGAAAGTTATGGCAGCGATACCGCGACCCAAAGGACAGGAGGCAATATTACCAGTTCGCACATCAACTATAGGCTCGATTACAAGAAACAAGGATGGAAAAATGGGAGGATAAATTTCCAAGCTTAATGTTGCAAAACAGAGAGGTGTGGCAATTAATTAGAGCCCTGAAAGAACCTCGTCACGCTAATATTGCAATAAACGGACTGGCTGGAAATTGCTTCCTTCCAGCAGCTAAAGCTGAAATACCGACCGAAAATTTCGCAGCTCAGTACAAAATAGTGGAATATCAGCTCACACAGGCGGAGATCCGATAACCCGAAGAAACAGAACGTCATTGGGAACCCTGCAACAACTAGCCGCAGACCAGCCAGAACTCAGAACCCCAGGTGAAGTACGGAGCATTATAGAGAAATTGGTGGTCCAAAAATGACCAGGGTACCACAAAATAAGGAACATACATTCGAAACACCTATCCAAAAAGGGATTAGTGCTCCTGACAAGGATCTTTAACAGTTGCCTCCTACACTGTTACTTCCCCACTGCTTGGAAGTTAACAAAAGTAAAGAATATTACAAAACGCGGAAAGGATTATAGCCAGGTTGAACACTATCGACCAATTAGCCTGCTTTCATCAACATCCAAGGTACTAGAATGGATACTGCTAAAGAGAATTAACACTAGCCTCGAGGCAGAGAAGACGATAAGGCTGGAACAATTCGGGTTTTAGAGCCGCATAGCTGCAACTCAACTGCTCCGCATTACAGAAGACATATATAAGAACTCCAACTTCAAGAAATCAACTGCAGTAGTATTCTTGGACATTGAAAAGGCATATAACAAAGTTTGGCACGCCAGCTCATACAGAAATTGAGCACAGCAACGGCCATCAAACACTGCTATACAAAACTCATCGGTAGTTACTTAGCGGACAGAAAGTTTTATGTAGAAGTCGACGGACAGAGATCGCCGATATATCCGATACCAGCTGGAACCCCACAAGGTTCAATAATTGCACTGCCACTCTTTAAAATATATACAAATGTTATCTCGATTCAACCTGTAAGAAACTGACCTTTTTATGCTTCCTGGATTTGCCTCGGATGGATATTACTCACCACAGAATCCATGGAATATTATCTTGCAGTTTCTGCTACTTAATTGGTCTGTATGATTCAACCAACATACAATAAACTAAGGAGAACTTCATTTCACTTTTCTATATATTTCACTCATCATTTGCTTTACAAATTACACTTTCAACAAATCATTAAAAACTCAATATTCTCTCTTATTATCTCGATTAATAACACAATTACTGTTAGAGCGAGGAACAGCAATTCATGGCTCCGCTCACCATTATTTCTATCCCTCGACTGACCAAAGAATACTCTCACTCCGCTCACAGATTACATCAAAGATAATTACATACAAACTGTTTCGATAGCCTAAATACAATCATTTGCAATGCTTCTCATCAAACTTAAATCAACACCACAATGTTAAATATAGAACACAAGCAACAAATTGAAAAAGAAAGAAAAAGGAATACTAAAACAATACATTTTACGTGTTAGGGGACTATGTTTCCTCACACATCTCATGTGAAGCTGGCCCAGTTTGCCGATGACACAACAGTGTTCATAACAGGAAGAAGACATGACCTTAACATTGCACACCTACAACAAGGACTCGACGAATTCAGCAAATGGTGCAAAACCAATAAGGTCAAAATTAACACTGGGAAATGCGCGTGCTGTTGTTTTACCAGAAAAATACCACAAAAAAGAGACCCTGAACATCATGGGTCAAAACTTCACTTAGTTGAAGGATCACCGGTATCTGGGAATAACATTGGACAATAAATTACTCTACCGGTGACATATTCTGGATGAGGTCTAGCAAAAATCTCAAATTTATCAGCAGTTCTATACAGTAACAATCTACGAACGGAAACAAAGATATGACTATAAAAATCTACAATACTCCCTTCCATACTGTACGGATGCTAGGTAGGGGTTAGCAAGCCATTCAAATTTACAACATATTCAAATACTCCAAAACAGATGCCTATGAACGATACTCAACGCACCAAGATACACACCAATAGCTTTTCTACACGACGAGACCAATATTCCACTATTAAATACAGAGATCTAAGATACTACGGAAAAATTCCATAGGGAACTTAAAGAATTCAGAGATGAAAGAACCGAAACAATAGGAACAACAATGCACAAATACAGAGTTCTCCTTAGCATATTATACCAGCCAATATAAGAAAACACAATACACGAACACCACAGGGGTATTTCACCATTATGATCATTTCAGACGATCATAGCCCTGGGCTTCTCCTGAATGTGATCAAATAAAAAGTATCCCAAAACAAAACCCCAAAACCTGACTGCTAGAAGTAAAGCTACCGAAGTTAGTGGTACTTCAATCACAGCCATTGAGGATGCGAATAAGAAAAGAAAGAGCCCAAGCATGGAAAAACTTTTGATAGGTGATGAGGATGATTGATTGTTTTAGAGAAAGTGCTTGATGACTTTCAACCCATCTCATAACTGGTGGTGGACCTCAAAGGAAGATCATTACAGGCACTTAGTCACTCCTTTCTTGCAGCCAGCTGTTATATTTCATGCAGACCTAACCTCAACTCTAATCTGAAAGCTACCATCGACTATTAATAAATTTTATCTCAAATACAAATTTTAATAATATTTTTTCATAAAACACTCTGACAATAACTTTGCAAAAACTGATTGCGCTCAGTAGTCAGTACCAGCAAAAACTTTCTTTCATAGGCTGGCATTGAATTTTACTTTAGACTTCAGTACATCTCTTAGCGTGGAAAAAAATAGTTAATATTAAAATAACCGGACAAATGATGCTACAGCTGCATGCGAGTTAAATTACAATACTTTACGCATGAGACAGTCACTTTGAACCCCGAAGTAGATATATCGAACATGATGAGTGAACGTTCGTGTCTGGATATTGGTAGGACACGTGTTAAATCTCTTGCCCATGTATTAGTCGAAATCTGTTCCTATCCTGCAATAAGTTATTTGATTCATATATTCTAATCCTTGTCTTATTTAAATTAACAAATTAATTAAACCTCACATGTCTTAAAATGCGTCCCATCATCACCCAAAAACAAATTCTATATATATCTAGTTAGTTTCAAACACAAAGAAATTTAACTACTGAATTATGAGTGGTAAGAATAATCCGGGTAGGTAAATCAGAATGACCTCGGTTTGTCCTCCCACATATCGATGGTTTCCCAGAAATCTCGTCGGATCTTTCATACATAAAGGAGAAATGCTGTAAAAAGGAGTAAAGCCTATATCCACCTATTATCATTACTCTTTAGCAGTAGCGGCTCGTCTGAGGCGGAGCCGCCCTAAAAATACATTAAAATATGTTTTTAAATAGAGTAATACAGAATTTAATTTACTAGTTAGCATTTCGAGATTTTTCCACACACGTTTAAACAATTACAGTGAATGTTTTTAGAACTGTTGATACAAAAGAATGTTTCTCAAACGGGTAATATTTTTACGGCTGCGCCTTTGGAACGCCGTTACATTGCATGTAGCAGAGGATTGGGGGCGTGGTTTTTAAGGAGTATAGCTCTTATGGGTTTGTAGTAGGCTCAGCTTGTAGAGCCTACGGCAGTTGTACCAACCCCATCATGATTTTCTTGTAACGCTAGTTACAACTTAGGGAAAACAGTATACTGGTTGAACTTCCACTCTCGAATCCCTGCCTCTGAATCTCCAGTTTATGCTTTCATGCATCATTAATCGGTTAAATTTTTTGCTTTGACACTGTAAAAGATACTTTTATGTTTCGGGCGTTGGTCATTATATTAACTATAGTACAGGCAGTATGTTTGTAAACATTCCGCTAGATTGCACTAGAGTACGGTGATAGTTTCACCATCTTGCGAGAATTTGTCGAACGATTCGATGAAATAAGCGCGCGAAACGTTTCATTATCTAAGTTGCTAAAGGTGTTTGCACGAGAAAGTGTGTTATTTGGAAGTTTCTTTTTGTGAGTGTGTTGTGCGGTTGAGCCTGAACTCTTGTGAGTTATATTTTCGTTTCTGAGAATAGCTGCAGCTTTCTGGCACTCTGAAAGTGCAATATGAATTCTGTTTGCAATTTACTGGGAAAAAAATTGGAACACGAACTTCGGTAGGACTCTCGCCATCGAGGGGTAAAAGAATCGTACCCTTTCCCAGCCTACCACTGCTCTTTAGTGTAATAAAGAAACAGACTATGGTTATCGACAACGACTGTCTCTTATTTACGTCATATTTATTCATTTGCTTTAAATACTTAAGTTTCACGAGATTAAAAAAATAATAATAACCAAACTGTTATTGATTTTTCAGGTTTCCGCGTCCGTCTTTGTTAATGATTACTAACCCTTCTTGCTATTCTGCGTTGTTTATTCGAATTTCAGGCAAAAGCTTTGACTATCAAATAAACAACGCGACATACCCCGTAATTTAAATACGACATATTTATCTAGACTATTCAATGTTTTTACTCTTTATGTACTTTATGAAATTGTAATTAATAACTACCATATATCTCACATGTGGGGTAACGTGCGAAATATTCTTGATAATATTATTCGATACCGATCTCACTTGAAAAAATATAGACAGTTACAAATATCACGCAATATTCATTCACATTTTGTTTTCCTGAATTTTTTGTTTGTTTGCAATACCACTGCGCATTCCGCATTTCAATAAATTTAATTGTTTTAAAAAATTAATAATTATGATCTTACTTCAATTGGGAGCCAGTTGCTCAGTTCTAAAAGGAACATAGAGGAAAACTCTTACCTGAATAGTACGGAGAAAACATTATAGCCGGAAAAAAAATCATATGAGACGTACGTAAGTTCATCTGTTTAGTCTAGTGGATAATGTATTTCCCCCCAGCCACTAACGATACTGTTCTCGTATTTGCAATAAATTTTCGACTGGAACTATGTCATCTGTCTCTCAGCAAAACATATGTTTCAATTTTTCAATAGGTTAGTAAAGGTTTTGGCGAACAGTCATATAACAATCGACCAAACCTGCAGTTTCCCGAAACTATCGGGTAATCCTTTGCCATACGGGTGCCATACGGCACAACAGTGCTCCAGATGTTTGTTTGTTGAAAGCTTAAAACGTAGATATCTTGCCACATCAGCTGGTTAAAAACTCATTTGGATTTACTACATTGATTTCAAAGAGCTGAATCTACAGATACTACCCGGCTGTTTAAGAAGGTTAACTTTACTCTCGTTTAACACCTTCAAATGATGTGAATTTTCTCGAACATTTGATGGTGTCAGTATTTATTAAGAAGGCAATTAACAAAAATTTCCCACTTACAGAAACTTGCTTGTGCTGTTATCATAGAAGTCGTGATTGTGTCGTTCATGGTGCCTCTCAGTGCTTGAACTGAAGATGATGTTGCAGAATTGATTTCAACTAGTGTAACTAGCTCACGGATCGCGCCTAGTTCTTCCAGCAGACTGACAGCTAATGATCCTCCTGGATCAGCAGGTAATTTAATTAGCCTCCTACCTTCTTAGAGCCTACCTTGATGTTTAGCCTCGGCGGAAATATTTCAAGAGCTGGTAGGACAAATTATTATTTTTTGATAGAACGCCCTGGCTGGGTAACGAAATCGACTTCAATCTAACGGCAGATATCACTACTCATGACGAAGAATAGCCAAAAGATTAGCTAAGTCTCCTAATAATAACTTAATTTTCTACAGGTCTATTCTATTTAAAGAAAACTCCATACCTGTCATCAATTATTTAATGTCCCTTCCTGGTTAGATCATTCAGCTAATAAACCAACATCAGTTCGGCTGCGTTAGAGTCGCAGTATTTTCCTTTCTTTCTTCAAAGTCTAGTCCTCACATTTATAAAGTCCCTGCTCCATAAACGAAAATTTCGTATATACATAAATTAATGTTTCAATCATTCCTGTTTTGAAAACAACTCTTTAAAACCGCCTTTTAATCCATTTTGGCATATGTTTTGAATTTTACTTCTAAAAAAAAAAAAAAAAAAAAAAAAAAATATCTTCACTCTTACGTGTAAATATTATATGATTACAGAACTCTGTAGCAAACTGTTTTACGTCCTCTCTATTTTTTTTGTCTTTTAATTTCAATTTATTAATTTCTTCTTCCACATGTAAGTTGAATTACAATGCTAACTGAAGTGAACTACACTTAATGGTTCCTTGAGGTTTATTACTATGTACACAAAACACTGGTAAACAATAACAAATGTGGTACAGTTAGCGGATGACCGTCGAGAAATTTAGCCTGGTCCTGATCCGGGGTAGAGAGAGACGGCTTCTACTTCTCGCGAACTTCCGGTGGTCTTCTGTAGTTGAAGCTGGTTCCGCGGTCAGGCCGGAACTGGCGGTGGAGCGGCCGGCTACGCTTATATAGGCGGCCTGGCGCAGGAATTCCGTTGTGTGGTAGTACGGCGACCTCTGTAAGAAATAGTCCCACTTAGCTTCTAGATGATTCTATTTGTTTTCCTGGTTTGTTTTGATGTCTCTGCGCCTGTTTGGAGTCGTATATGTATCCCGGCGTGCAGGCGCGTTGTGTGTGAGGTCTGCCTGGCAGGGGCCTTTACTGGCAGACTGAACATACCTCCCTCCCGGGGGGGGGGGGAAGCGATGTCTGCGACGTCTGCGAGGTCGTCTGCCGCGGCGCCCTGGAGCAGACTATGAAGGCTACCTCCAGGGGAGTACGGAGCTGTTCCCCTGGCGATGCGTGCCGACCTGCGTCGTGGTGCAGGTTGTGGTGGAGGTACTTGTGGAGCTAACGGCATCGGTTCGTCGGCGTCGATGGCCGGGGGCTGTACGGGGGGCGCTGAAGATGGTCCCCGCAGGTGGTCGAGAGGCTGCGGCTGAAGGGTGTCGGAGCGACCGACAGGTTGTGGCGTCGTTGGTGGCGCTGTAACTGTCCCTGAGCAACGGTTAGACGGCAGGAGTGGTGGAGGTGGCAGGGAAGGAGAGGAAGAAGTGGATGGCCGTGCCGTGGTGGAAGAGGACGGTGCCGTGGGGTAGCGGGGACGTAGTTGGTTTCGATGGCGTCGCACTATCCGGCCATCCAGGCTGACGTCGAACAGTTGGCGGCCCCGGGGCCGCTGGATGACCCCCGGAAGCCAACCGGCCCGGGAGCCAAACCCGCGGGCCCAGACTAGGGAGCCCGGGGTGAAACGGAATGGGCCCGAAGGTACCTGTACTTTGGGCGGGGGTAAGAGGAGATGGAGGAGAGTGCGAGGTTGGCGGCCATGCAGCAATTCCGCCGGGCTTTTGGCCCCCACTGGAGTGGTTCGATAGGAACTGAGGAAGAGTGTCAATGCCTCTTCGAGTTTGTGACTTGTGGTGTATTTGGTCATTTGGGTTTTGAATGTTCTGACTAGCCGTTCCGCCTCCCCGTTAGATTGGGGGTGGAAGGGCGGGGTGAGGAGGTGTTGGATATTGTTGGCGGTACAGAAGGATAGGAATTCCCGACTTCGAAATTGCGGTCCGTTATCTGTGACGATAGCGTATGGTAATCCTTCGATGGAAAAGATCTTCGTGAGGGCTGAAATGGTGACCTCTGTGGTGATTGTGGAGCAACGGACGACATATGGGAAGTGGGAAAAGGCATCCGTCACTAGGAGCCACTGGTGGCCTAGGAATGGGCCAGCGAAGTCGAGGTGAATGCGTTCCCAGGGTCCGGACGGTGCCGGCCAGGAAAGGAACTTTTGAGGGGGGCGGGGCAGTTGTTGGGCACAGATGGTACAGCGCCGCACCATCTTCGTGACATCCGTGGTAAGGCCGATCCAGAATACATGGCGTCTGGCAAGGGATTTGGTGCGGGCAATTCCCCAGTGTCCTTGGTGGAGAGTTTGGAGGATTGTCGGTTGTAGGGATCTCGGAACGACGACCCTCGGGGTGGAATTTGGTTCTGTGCGGAGGAGCACTCCCTCTACTACTGAGAGCTGGTGGCGGATGGAGTAGTAGAACTTGAGGTCTTGATGATGGCGTGGAGGGGAACGTGTTTGCCACCCGTGTTGGATGTGGTGTCGGATGACACGGAGGAGGGGGTCCTCCCCTGTGGCTGCCGCGACTTTTGAGGCCGTGACTGGAAATGTCTTCAGTGCTTCTTGTATGTCATCGTCGATCTGGAACACCAGAAGTTCCGACTTGTCGAAGGCAAGGTCTGGTCCCTGCGGTAGTCTGGATAAGGCGTCTGCATTGGCATGCCTGGAGGTGGTACGGAAATGCATGGTATATCTGAACTGGGACAGGAATAGTGCCCAACGCTGGATGCGGTGGGATGTTTTGGTAGGCAGACGTGTGGACGGATCAAATAGTGATAGGAGTGGCTTGTGGTCGGTAATGAGATGAAAAGAAATCCCATATAAAAGGGAATAGAATTTGGAGCAGGCAAAAACAATAGCTAGCGCCTCTTTCTCGATTTGAGAATATTTAAGCTGAGCAGCCGATAGGGCTTTGGAGATGTAAGCTACGGGGCGTTCCGTGCCATCTGGTAATTTATGAGACAGAACTGCCCCCACACCGTAATCGGATGCATCTGTGGCAAGTATCAAGGGGAGGTTTGGAGTGTATGGCATGAGGCATGCTGCGGACTTGAGCTGCTGTTTAAGGGTGTGGAATGCGGTCTCGCAAGCTGGGGTCCAACGGAACGGGACATTCTTGCGACAGAGGTGGTACAGGGGTGCTGCCACTTGTGCTGCTGAGGGTATAAATTTTCTGTAGTATGAAATCTTGCCTAAAAAAGA
Organism: Vandiemenella viatica; assembly: GCA_031002005.1. Classification (NCBI taxonomy): domain Eukaryota; kingdom Metazoa; phylum Arthropoda; class Insecta; order Orthoptera; family Morabidae; genus Vandiemenella; species Vandiemenella viatica. The sequence continues at coordinate 34,749,828 of CM061921.1, forward strand.
TTTCAACTGATGTAGATCCTGAGGCCGAGGTAAGTTGGAAATAGCGTCCACATAGGAAAATGCTGGGGAAATGCCTTCCTGAGCGATGATGTGACCCAGGTAGGAAATGGATTGTTGAAAAAATTGACACTTGGAAAGGTTGCATTTCAATCCTGCTGCACGGAGGCGGAGGAAGAGTAGGCGGAGGTTGGTCATGTGTTCGGCAGCGGAGGGTCCCGTGACGACTATGTCGTCGAGATAGTTGATGCATCCCGGAATATCCTGGAGAAGTTGTTCGAGATACCGTTGAAAAATCGCTGGAGCACTGGCCAAGCCGAACATGAGCCGGTTGAGTTGGAAGAGGCCAGAGGGAGTGTTGATGACTGTGTATTGTCGGGACTGGATATCCAAAGGGATTTGAAGGTATGCTTCTGCCAGGTCAATTTTTGTAAAGTAGGTACCTCCTGCTAGTTTACGGAAGAGGTCGTCCGGTCTCGGAAGTGGATAGTCGTCTACCAGCAGATGCGGGTTGACGGTGGTCTTAAAGTCACCACAGAGACGTAAGCGGCGTCCTGGCTTCTGAACTATGACCAACGGCGTGGCCCAGGGGCTGAACCGCACCGGCTGGAGGATCCCTTCGTCTTGGAGACGTTGAAGTTCTTCCTGAAGTGGTTGTTGAAGCGCTACGGGTACCTGGCGTGCCCGGAAGTATCGAGGCCGTACGTCCGGCCGGAGTTGGAGTGATGCTTCGAAGTCCTTTGCACAGCCGACGCCTGGTGAGAACAGGTCCTGAAACTCGGTGCAAAGGGCGTCCACTTCAGGAAAAGGAACATGCTGAGATACGAGGTGTATGTTATCCTCAATTGAAAATCCGAATAAGCGGAAAGCGTCCAGTCCAAATAAGTCTGCTGTGAGAGAACTGTTAACTACTAAAAAGGGGACTGAACGATGTACAGACTTATACATGACGTTTGCTGTGAATTGTCCCAGGAGTGCTATTTCCTGTTTGTTGTATGTCAGGAGGCGCTTGGGGGCCGGCGAGAGGGGGGGCGAGCCAATTTGCACATAAGTAGTATAATTAAGCAATGAGACTGCTGCTCCTGTGTCGACTTGTAGGCGCAGAGGGCTTGCCATTGACCGTAACGTCAATAAAAAGTTTGGATGCTGTGGAAGTGTCTACCTGATTGATATCCATAGGTGCGCCGCTCAACCTGTCTTGGTAAGACCCTGGGCGGCGAGAGCCGGGATTGGCATTGGTGGTGTTGGTGCGGCAGACGGACGCCAGGTGTCCTTCCTTGCCGCAACGTGAGCATTCAGCCCAACGATCCGGACAATTTTCCCTCTCATGTGCTGAATAACAGGCGGGGCAGGAGGGTAGGCGGAGCGGGCTGCGGCGTCGGCGCTGCGGGATCCGCTGCTGCTGCCGAGACTTGGTGCCCCTGCCGGAACGGGCCGGTTCGATGTCCTTCTGAGGAAGCGGTCCCCGGTTGTGGTGTCGGGAGGAGCGCGACTGGGAGCTCTGGATGGCGGCGACGTCCTGTGTGTCCTCTACGTCGGTTCGGATTGCGGCCACATCCGCCCAGGACTCCAGGCGGCGATCTGCGGCCGTAGATATTTCGAATTTGTAGGCAAGTTCGATGACCTGCTCCAGGGATGGGTCCTCTAACTTGAGGGCGTCATGCCGGAGTGCGGCATCTGGTGCAGCCTGTATGATGTGATCACGCACCATGTCGTCGGCGTAGGATTCGTGGGAACAACGAGTTTGAAACTTACATTTTCTGCTAAGGCCTTGGAGTTCGGCCGCCCACTGGCGATACGTCTGATCGGGCTTCTTCCGGCATTGATAGAATTCGACGCGGGCCGCGACGACATGGTACCGGCGTCTGTAGTATGCATTCAGTGTCGTACAGATGGTCGTGAAGGTGAGGGTGTCGGGGTCTTGTGGCTGAAGTTTGGTGAGCAAGACATACATCTTCGATTGGTTCCAGGAAAGGAAATATGCACGCTGGTCTTCTTCTTTGGATATGTGATGAATTGCGAAGTGTTGTTTTATGCGCTTCTCGTAGGTCTCCCATTCTTCGACGTCGTCGTTGAATGCTGGGAACGGAGGCGGGGCCGTGGGTTGGCGGAGATTCCTGACTTCCGCAATCAGTTGTCTCTGAGATTCGAAGAACTGATGTAGAAGTCCTTGGAGGAACTGTTGCCATTCCGTAGGTGCTGCTGGCGTAGCCATGATGGTCGAGAGTTCTTATCCCAACCTTGTCGCCACTGAAGTGAACTACACTTAATGGTTCCTTGAGGTTTATTACTATGTACACAAAACACTGGTAAACAATAACAAATGTGGTACAGTTAGCGGATGACCGTCGAGAAATTTAGCCTGGTCCTGATCCGGGGTAGAGAGAGACGGCTTCTACTTCTCGCGAACTTCCGGTGGTCTTCTGTAGTTGAAGCTGGTTCCGCGGTCAGGCCGGAACTGGCGGTGGAGCGGCCGGCTACGCTTATATAGGCGGCCTGGCGCAGGAATTCCGTTGTGTGGTAGTACGGCGACCTCTGTAAGAAATAGTCCCACTTAGCTTCTAGATGATTCTATTTGTTTTCCTGGTTTGTTTTGATGTCTCTGCGCCTGTTTGGAGTCGTATATGTATCCCGGCGTGCAGGCGCGTTGTGTGTGAGGTCTGCCTGGCAGGGGCCTTTACTGGCAGACTGAACACTAACAAACTAAAACAATATCTTTCATCTTGGTGGAACTCCTTTTATAACCACCTGATGTACATAGATATTTCAAATTATACTTTAGATCTAACGTCTTTTGATATTTTAACTTTTTTATATCATGCATTAAAAGTTTTGTAATTGATAGAAGATGGCATGAATGTACGTTTTTATTGAATCATTCTTTCCATTTCAGTCATGAAGCTGGATTTTCTCCTAAAACAAACTGGATACTAGTCTAATAGCTCTTCCCTTTTCTGCACTATTTATTCTTTGTACCAGCATTAGCTTGACTGAGATTAAATCCATCAGCATGCAGTCAAACTATATTAATAAAAATTGGATTTCTGATATCGTTAATACCAATATCTTCTGTGTTTTTTTTTTCCCCAACGACCTGCCACCGTATCGCCTCCATCAAATAGTTTCTGTGTAATCCATCTGTCTGTTTTAGCTTGTGACCTTACAAGAAATTCCCTAGAAATGTGTAGATATGGGGACAAGTCTTTGTCACTGTATAGCAACAAAAAGTTATGAGGTATTCTTCTGATTCAAGTCTTATGTCTATTATGAGTATTCATTTCACTTTCTGAAACAGAATGCTTTCGCTAGATGTTACTAACCGCTGATGTTTCTTTTAGGTGAATTAACTATTATGAATGAAATGTTTTCATAAACTACATACTAATATGTCTATCAATAAAGTGCTATTTGCTTTTGGAATGATCTACTAAGAGAAGTAAATTGCAATCAGACTGCGTTGCAAAGCAAAAGCTCGAGCTTTGAACAATTAGAGATAAAAATAGAGGTAATTCGTCTTTATATATTTCGTTACAATGCAGAAGAAGCAATGGGTCTTAAATCAGAGGACTACGACAGTCCAATAAAACCAAGAGATCGCTGTAAAGATTTTTGTCTGGTGATGCAGAGCTCACACTGAGATTTGAAAACTAAAAGGATATGTTAGAATGTCTTGTCAAATTCAGTACTGAACTCCGAATTAGATCAAAGTTCATTCAATATGTACCGTTATTGTTCGAAATTGTACAGAAGAATAGTTTGCTTTCGGCGAATATGGAGGAGTTAGAAATAGATGTATTCAAATTTAGTGTTTTTTTATGATGAGGTATCAGAAAAGCAGAACTTCTACTGGAAATGGCAAGGTTAAAAGGAATTCAAAAGCATCATATGTTACAGTTTCAATAACAAATGATTGTATACCTTTGAACTTTCAAAACTTGTCCTGGAATTGGAATTTATAGAATCCCTTCCAAATATCATGGTCACACTAAAATTATTTATGGCAATTTGCGTATCAGTTGGTTAGTACGAAAGGAGCGGTAATAAGTTAAAATGATGCTCAACAGTGAGCAACACGAGGCTGAACAATTTTGCTATGTTGACAATAAAACATAAGACAATCTAAAATATTATTTTTGAAGATGCTATTTCCGAGTTTGTGGCTTTTAAAGCTTAAAAGAAGTGAGTTTAAAAGGGTTTGTTTCTCGCTTGTTTAACTATCTCCTAAATATTTTTAACGTTGAAATTTTAATAACATACAATCTTTTATGAAAAAACAATAAATGTCGATTCAATATTATTTTATTGAAATCATGCTTTACACTTATCAATTACAATTATTTCAATTAACGTTGGATTTAACAGTTTTCATGATGTGATAGAGCTGACCTGGGTATCAATCATGCTAGCAAGGTAATGTTGCAGCATTATTTCAACTGTGTCGTTACTTTTGTGTATAGTTATAGAACATAATACACAAGACGGTTTCTGTTCACTATGCACAATAATTACACACTTCGATTTTGTTATTCAATTTTACGAGGTGTGTGAGAAAAGTAATGAAACTGAGCTTTTACTTACTCAAGATTTTTTTTCAAACAACAATATTATCCCCTTCAAAGTAGTCCCCTTGGGCAGCTATACACTGGTGGAGTTGTTGTTTCCACTCTTGGTAGCAGCGCTGGAAGGCTTCAACTGGTAGGGCTGTTAACTGGTCGGTCACAGTCTTTTGAATGTTCTACAGAGTTCCAAAATGACGATTTTTAAGACATGTTTCAATTGTTGGAAAAGGAAAAAGTCACAAGGACTTAAATCAGGCGAATAGGGTGGTTGAGGAACAACAGGATTGCGTTTTGAGGTAAAAAAATTCATTGATGTAAAAAGCCGTGTGACACGGGGCATTGTCATTATGAAGCATCCACTTGTCTGCAGTGTCTGGTCTCACACGAATGTGGCGAAAGTGTTTAAATTTAACTGTTCAGTCATCATCCTTATTGCTAAACGATGGTCTGATCTCACAAGCGCCCTCACACGCTCAACTTTTTCGTCAGTTTTTTAAGTTGAAGGTCTCCCTCGGCGAGGTTGTTCTTCAAAGTGTTCTCGGCCGTCCAAAATTCATTTGAGCCAGCGGAACACTTGTGCTCTTGATAAGCAATGTTCCCCTTAGGCCTGTTTCAACTTTTCAAAGCTCTCACCCAAATTTAACACAAAACTTGATTTTACAATGTCGCTCTAAATTCCGATGCTCCATTTTCGTGACACACAACAAAAACACAACTTCACTGATGGCGCTGTCAAAAATAATGTGTTGGCTGAACGGAGTTGAAACTTGGACTGAGCAACTGGAAGGGATGAGCAAACCGGTTTAGCATAGACCGGTAGATACAGCGTTTCCAGAATGCTCTCAGTGTTACCAATCTCATTACTTTTCTCACACACCTCATATCATCTATCTGTATATCTTCTTCCTTTTGGCTGTATCATACTTTATTTACATTACCTATAGCTTTTTTTTTACTAGATCTTAACTTAATAATTCGTTTCGACATTATTCTCGTTTATTCTACACTACTGTTTGTGAAAATTGCAGCTTTCAGAAGGAATTGTTTGAATCATTCCAAAATCAGAGGATGTGTACAACAGAGTAATCATAATATATGACTAAGATTGCAGAGTGATGATGGCAACGCCCTCTTTTGTATGGCCGGACAGGTCAACGTTACGCCACTCTCAATCGGTTGACGTCAAGGTGTGCAATATCATCATGTGAATGAGTTCGAACGTAGTACAATTATTGGTCTCCAGGTAACGAATTTGTTGTACCGTTACATTGCGGCTTGTATGGGACAAACGCCTAGTGTGATGGTTTGGGACCCCAATGGGTATAATATGTGACCTCGCCTCCTATGTATTAAATACAATCTGAACAGCAACTGCCACATCAGAGAGGATTTAGATCCCATGGTACTTGCTATCCTGCAAGCACCACTGTATGCCATATTTCAGCAGGACAACGCGCGGCAACATGTGGCAAAGAATGTGCAAGCCTTCTTCGAAGAATGGTGGGGACCACTGCTTCCCTAGCCTACAAGTTCGCTTGGCATTTCGCCCTTCGAATATTTCTGGGATTTGGTCAGTCGGCAACTTGTTCGTTCTGTCCCTCCTCTCTTTGACTCCATACCACATCGTCAAGAGGCTCTGATTTTAGCATGTAGCGGCTTCACACCGTACTCAATTCTCACGGTTAAAGTGCATTTACAGTTCTGTAGCTTTAACCTTTAGTGTATTGTAACGTACCTAATCTGTGGAATAAATTTCATTGCAGTCAATATCTTCTTCCTGGTGTTTCCATTTTCAGAAACAGTGGTGTATAATTGTTATAATCCCTTTTAACGCTCTTTCATAGAAACATCTTCCACGTATATTTTCAATACACTCGCGAGCTCTTTTAGAAAGATACCTACTTATTGCAACAAGTTTTATGTCTGGATGAGTGCCGCTTTTAAGCAATATCACTTAATATTTTTAAATATGTTTCGTGTAGGCAGTAAACAAACAATATCCTCTATAACATTCAGCTATTTCAAATAAAAATCTTTGTTTGAACTAGACCGTAGGGCGTTCAAACGTTTAGTAAAAGCATCATTGTTTTGTTGCAATGCAACGCAAATCCTTATGCTATATAACGTTACAAAGAATGTCGAATTTATCTTCCCAGTTTTTCTCATTAGTCCATCGTACTTGAACAATTCAGTCAATAGGTTAGAAAATCTAAGTGACCCGACAAGAATGCTAATAGATATTTCTTCAAATAGAGATTTTTCTCTTGCTGTAAGAAGTTACAAGAGATCCTGTAAAAACAAGCTATTTTTCTTGCCTCACTGTCGTATAGTAATAACGTCTTAATACTCGAAAAAAGGTAGAAACTAAATCCTTTAGCATTGTAGATAGATTGGATACCCATAAATTTAATATAAAGATATTTTTTAAGTAAAAATCTGAGCGGTACCATGTAATTCAATTAAGCCAAAGTCGAACGAAAAATGTCGCAAACACTTGCACAGATTAAGAAAACTAAGGTATTTTAATGTAATGGATACAGCGACGGAGAACTTTTGAATTTTTTAACATGAGGACGGAAATCGAAGGAAAATCGAAGGAAAATCGAAGCAGTGATATAACCAGCTAATAAGAGCACGCGCGTTTATAACAGATTTCGAGCTAACAATAAATAAGGATCTATTTAAACAGTAACTAACTATGACAATGTTAACATTTAAAGTATAAAAAAAATTTCGACCTAATAGTCAAATTATAAATATGCTTTTTCAATAACTAAACATATTCAACCTCTAGAATTAAATAAGAACCACGTTTAAAATAAGCTAAAATGAAAGCTACTTTAAAATAAATTTATCATATAATAACAGTGAATAAATAATTACACTTTAAAAGGATAAAAAAGGATTTAAGATTACGAGTTTTGAATTACGCACACGTGTAGAAAATATAATTAAAAAGTAAATATGTTTTAAATAATAATTCAAAAGATAATAAATTTTAAGTGAGATTTACGAAAACACAATTTAAAATCATGTTTAAATAAGAAAGTTATGAGTTTTCAAAAGTATTTCAAATAGGAGCAAGTAGTGAAGAACTATTACGCAGTAAGGTGTTTATCGATTAACTAAATCATACACCGAATAAAACAGAAAATTAAATGGGAAGGTTTGATAAATATATAACTAAGTACTTTGGAAATTATAAGCAGGTACGGGGACTCTTCAACCCTCCAGCTTTAACAATTAATGAGTCTAAAGGAATAAAAATATGAGTAAATTTTTCATAAAAATTATTAAAGTAATTGGTTACAATTTAGGTAGCGTGGGTACACACTACGATGGGGCTTCACAAGGCTGCCTGATACAATAAGGGAAATTCTGTACCGTCCCAAAGTGAGGCTATTTAAGCTTGGGCGTTGATACCCTCACCAGCAGACGGTGTTAGCTAAATAGACATCAATAGTTAGCTTTCGGTCATAGGATATTTTGGACGATTTTGGATTTGGAATATTTCAGAGACAGACTGAAGTGTCAGACTGAGATAACTTTTGCAATCTAAGCTTTAGAATTATTCATGGAAGCGAATTTTTTTTTTTCCTCAGTTCTTATTAGTTTCACTTCAACTCACGAATTTTGGCAACTTTGAATGAAATCGGTGATTGTGACTTTCATGTTGTAGTAACCTGTATTTACGATCATTATTACAAATGTATTGCCTACCTGATACCAGCGTTAACTTCAACAGTTTGTGAAAATATATTAAATGACTTTATTGTGTCTGTGATTGAATATTTCCACCAGGATCCCTTAAGCTGTGTATTGATTCAAACGAATACAAGGAGATTGGCGACAGTTTCGAGATGGAACCTTGTATGGACGCAATTTTAATAAGTATCAGGAAAAGCACACATTCCCAGTCAAAGTTTATGTTAGAATGTACCTAACGCCAAGGAAAATTATTTCAAACACAATCATCAGTTTTAATAATCATCAGAATATTTCAGAAAGACAAAATATATATAAGCAAGAGTAACTTTTAATATCAATTGAACTTTATATACAATAAAAAATGCCGGTATTACATCTTTTACACAAAAGTCTGATTTTAGTAGCTGGAACACTTTATATTTGCACTTAGTTTTACATGTCTGCTTGTATTCTACTGGCAATTGTAATAACCTATGTATTGTTAATCTAGTAACATTAAAGGCTGTGATACTTGCTATGGCGCTAATAACGAATGCATAGTTTAAATTCTTCTGGACCTATGTTTTAATATATTCCAATATGAAATTCTTTCCTTCACTTCCTGTATAATACAATGAAATACAAATAATTCGTTTTCCATAGATCCCAGTATAAGAGACTGACTCTTTGACACGTCGAAAGGAGTCAATTTACACCAAAATAGTTACACAAAAAATTAGATGTATACACCAGAAAACGCAGTCATAGAATAATATGTACATAATTACATTAACGATGTTTGTACACAATGCTGGCAATTATTTTGTGAATACCTTTGGAAGAAATTCTTCTACAGAGTAGGAGTTGTTAATTAAACAGTAAAGTACGAAAAGAACGTGTTTTGGAAATAATTAGTGAGGAAAGACGTTGTGGAATTATTTTGCAGAATTGGTTAATTTTCTAGCGGAGGGAATAGTCGAAGAACTGAACTATAGAAGAAGGCAGAGATTAGAATATATGAAGCAGATAATTGAGGACATAGGTTATAAGGGGTATGCTGAGATGAAGTAGTTAGGAGATGGGATGAGACGGAGGATTGCATCAAACCAGTCGAGAGATTGAGGCAAAAAAAAAAAAAATAATAATATTAAAAAAATATAATAATAATAAATAATAAAATAAATAAATATCCTGATCTTGTTAATGATAATAAATACCTCAAGTTCCAGCACTTCTGAAAATCTTCATATTTATATCAAATTCGTTTCACTATTTTAATATTGCATGGTAACGGAAATTCTTCATTCATCACATGTAACTTTAACATTTTAAATCTCCTAAAGAACAACGTTACTTCTGTGTTGAAAATTCCTACTTTTACCATTTATAAAACTGAACAATGCTTTCTCTCAGCCAGCGAAGAAAACATTCGGCTACACAGATAATACATTCATAAAAAATTCCATAAAACGTTTATGACGGCTGTTACGTCTCTTAGGTCACGTGATAATCCAATACCTATAAGTACGAGACGACATCGCTTAGCCAATTTGTCTCGTCCAAACCGATCTGGCGAGTAAAGCCTGATTGGTTTGTGACGGGACGGCAATGCTTTCGAAATACATAGGCAGAAATGCCTGTATAAAACCCGTACCTCGGAGATGTAGTAGTACTTGCGAGAAACTAAAAATTATGAGCGTAATGACTTCGAAAAACGTTATTAATTACATACATTTCCTATTTCTTTGGAATAGTAATAACACTATGATTCTATAGTTAATGGTCAGAAACATCTGTTGTTGCTATGACGTTTTACTATCTGACAGTTACTACCTAGAATGTGGCTTTCCATATTATTATTATTATTTCTTTCCGAAATAAATAAATACCACTTTTCCAGAGATGGAACGTATTTCATGTTATCAAGCTCTATGGAAATATCGAGAAGTTGCTCTGAAAGGACCTGGTATTCAAATCGAAAACATGACAAGGATATTCATTCGAATCTCAATTAGTAAACAATATGCAAGATATTTTGGATGAAATGGACAGGCAAAGCCAAATCGACAGTATAGCACTAGATCTTTGCAAGACGTTTGACGGAGCGAGCCATAAATGGTGTTAAACAATGTAAACACTATTGTAGTGGATGAAAAAGTGATTTGCTGGGTAGAAGAATTATTAAAAGGTAGATGACGAATTTGGGTAGGAAATGCTTAGTCAGACGAAGTGGAAGTGAAAAAGGGAGTGCCATGGGGTAGTGTACTGGGAACACTCTTATTAATTATTCTAATGATTGTATTAATGGTTTACAAACGAAAGATAGGTTGTTTGCAGATGTTATATAATAAGATCAAAACAAGAGAAGACTAAACAGCTGCAGTGCAATCTGGACTAGATATCCAGCTTGGTAGGACAAAAATGGATGAAGATAAATATGAAGGAGAGTCAGTTTATTAAATACACAGAAAACTAAAACTTGTTTATGATTATAAGCTGAGGAAAAGTTGATCCTGAAAACAGGAAATGTGAATATCTTGTCATAACATTTGAAAGTAAATTCAAATAGGCGGAATATATTTGGTAGATGGTAGGAAAAGGTTTCAAAATCCTTCATTTACTGGAGAGAGTAATGAGGAGAGGTACCAGAGAAATGAGGAAATTGGGTTACAAAACTTTGTTCAGACTATTGCTTGGATATAGTGGTATAGAATAGTATAAATTTTGGGTATGAAGTACAGGAATTGCAGGGAGAACCAAGAAGGGCTGTAGATTGGCTCTCGAAATTACTGCAAACCACAATCAGTTACGGATATGATAAATGAGATTAAACGTATACATTGGAAGACAGAAGAAAGGTGAAGAGAGCGCTGGAAGTGTACTAGGTATACTGGAGATGAGGTGTGGAAAGAAATTGGTGAAAGAATGAAGAGTGGTGTGTAAGGGAAAAGATGACCATGACCACAAGGTGATGCTCAATTCCAGGCATAAGGGTGTGGGGATCCTCGCAAAGGAGGCGTACTAAGCAATTGTGTCAGAGGTAGGATGACCAGTTCCTTTCCTCTGGGACCTACAGTTTAACGTGGAATCCGAACCACGGAGCAATTAAGGTATTGGTTTAAATTACGTAGGAAAAGCGTTCGGGATAATTAAGTATACAGCACGTGTGACTAACAAAGGTTTAGCAAGTGGTTTCACTAGCGAAGGAGACAAGTAACTGGTTAAGGGTTGATATAATATTATTTATCTGAAAAAATCAGAGGGAAGCAGTTCAATTACGTAACAGAAACAGCTTTTTATTACCTAAAAGCAGTGTAGAGGGCATGTAGTTATTGATTTTATTGTTTGTAGCAGAAGAAACGGGTTAAGGTATTGTAAACTGATCAATACAGTAGTAGACAATTACCGTTGTTTACAGTGTGTGTGCTCGGACTTTGGTCATAGTGTTGCGGTCCTATTTAATAAGCTTTGGTTTAATTCATATATAGCAGAGTTTAGTGGTATTATTTATTGGTATTTTACTATAAATTTTGTGTACTTAGGTCGGAGTGTAGTGTTTTTGTTTAGTAATCGGTCGTATAATTCGCGTGAACCAGAGTATATTGGTACTAGTTTTGTCATCTTTGTTTTTAGCTCTAGGAGCAGGATAAGAAACTTGCATAACAGGATATGAAACTTTCAGAGCTGGAAGAATAGATCAGGATAAAGGGTAAAATTATCAAACTTTATTGGAAGGTAAGAGGGGATGGTAGTATGGTAGTAGGGAGGATGAAAGCGATGGTTGGGAGCTGACAACAACTGTGGCTGCCGAAATGATTCGCTTAGGCAGTGACAACATTGAAATTTTTCGTAGAATTACAATTTTTTTTTTTTTTTAGTTGAATGGTGGAAGTAAGAATAGTTTAGTGTTGACTAAGAATTTAGGTAACTTATACATTCACTGCATTTGTATGTCTCTTTACCAGCGTGCGCTGCCGGACTAAAGAAATAATTTTGTAATTGAAGAAATGAATGATCAATGATCAAAAGGTAAACAATAACTGATTAGCCAAATATCGAGTAGTTGAACTACAGCCAGTGCTGGATTATCCAATAGGTACGAATAGGCAGTAGACTGGGACTACCGATGTTTACTATTACTATTACTACTATTACAATTACTCCGCGATTCACTAAAAGTGTTTGGCGGAGGATGCATTGCACCTATCAGGAAAGGTAATGGTTTGGAAGGGATATACGGGATATGGCAGGAGGCGCCCATGGGCTATTGTGAGGAACCATCCCAGCATTCGCCTGGAGCGATCTAGGGAAACTATGGAAAACCCAGATCAGGATGGCCGGAGTACTTTATCGGAAGCTACTCCTGTCAGATTTTGTGTTTACTCGCCCGGTAAATCTATTCTATTCCATTCCCTAATCGCTCGTGGAAAAAATGAGTAGAGAAATGAATCGGTTCTGGCCCTGATTTCTCTTATCTTATTTTCGCGGTCATTCCGAGATATGAATGTTGCTGGTAGCAATATTTGTTTGCAGTCATTCCGAAATACGTCAGTCGAGAATTTTTCAATTAGCTTCCGTCGAGAGCAACGCCTTCGGTGCTCCAAGTCTTCCCAACCTAACTCCTTCAACATGGCACTTACGCTTTCCCTCCAACTATATATACCTGTCACGAATCGGGCGGCTCTTCTTTGGATCATCTCTAATGCTTCCATTAATCCCTTTTGATGGGGACCCCATACAGAGCAACAATATTCCAGGTGAGGCCTCACTAGTGACTTGTATGCAATGGATTTAACTTCCGGAGTGCATTGTTTTAAATTACGACCTAGAAATCGAAGCATACGATTTGCTTTCCCAATTACATTCTCGATATGCTCATTCCACGACAAATTATTACGAATCGTTACCCCTAGGTATTTAGCGGAATCTACCGTTCTAAGGACAGTGCCATTAATTGTATATTCAAAGCTAAATGGTGTCACCTTTTTACTTACACCCATGACTTGGCACTTTTTAGCGTTTAACTCCAACTGCCAATCTTTACACCATGCAATTATTTTCATAATATCGTCTTGTAACAAAGCGCAGTCGTCCTGGGTTGTGATTTCACGATAAATAATAGCATCATCGGCAAATAATCTTTTCATTCCCCTTATTATGTCGCACAAATCATTAATGTATATGAGAAACAACAGAAGCCCTATCACGCTTCCTTGGGGAACCCCGGACTTCACATCGGCAAGTCATGAACGCTCACCGTCGAGAACTACACACTGTGTTCTGTCCTTCAAAAATTCTGCAACCCAATCACATATTTGTCTAGATATACCGTAACCGCGAAGTTTCCTAAGTAAACTAGTGTGAGGCAAAGTGTCGAAAGCTTTTTTGAAGTCTAATAAAACTAAATCAACCTGGGATTGCCCATCTATAATACGGCTCAAGTCGTGAATTAAGAGGGCAAGTTGTGTTTCGCAGCATCGGCCTTTTCTAAATCCATGTTGATTTGGGTTTAAAAGCTCATCTTCATCCAAAAACCGCATGACATTTGAATAGATGATGTGTTCTAAAATCCTGCAAAATATTGAGGTTAACGAGATCGGCCTATAATTTTGAGGATCATTAACATTTCCACTTTTGAACACTGGACTTACGAAGGCGGTCTTCCATTCGGCTGGTATTTTTCCTTGATCCAAGGAGGCGGTATATAATTTCATCAAATACGGCGCAATTTCCTTTGCGTACCTAGAGTAGAATCTTGTAGGAATACCGTCTGGTCCTGGAGCCTTATTGGGATTTACATTCATAAGCAGTTTAGTTATTCCCTCGACATCGAGAACGAGATCATTCATAATTTTGTTGGTTCGATTGTTAAATATCGGAATCTCCTCCGAGTTTTCTGAGGTGAAAGCTTTTTTAAATACATTATTCAAAATTTCTGCTTTCTCGATGCTAGTTTCTGATAATTCCCCATTTTCATTAATCAACGACGGCATGACCTTACGAGATCCTCTTATTAATTTGACATATGACCAGAACTTTTTTGGATTAGTAATTAGATCTTCGGATAAATTTCTGGCTTGGAATTCTTTAAACGCATCACGCATTGCCTTACGCACGTCCGCTCGCAAGTGGACTAATTTAGCGCGATTAGATGAGTCCCCCGATTTTCTTACCGTCGCATGTAAACGCCTTTGCTTCCTGAGCAAACGTTTCACTTCCCTATTGAACCACGGGAAGTTCTTACTAACCTTAATAAACTTCTTGGGAACAAATTGATTTAAGCCAGTCCATATTATTTCTTTTAAATTATACCAAAGTTCCTCAACATTTGTATTAAGCGTGTATGTTTCAAAATATTTCGCCAAATGATCGACCATTAAAGCATCATTTGCCTTATCGAAACAATATACGATTTTGTCTTTATCGTGCTTCAAATTCAGCCTAGATTTTAAAGTTACCACAATCGCCTTGTGATCACTTATACCGTCTTCTATACAAACTTTATCTACAATATCCGGATTGTTAGTAAGAAAAAGATCCAAAATGGACGAGGAATCTTTGACGCTCCGCGTTGGCTCTTCGACCATCTGTTCAAGAGAATTTTCCGCGAATGATTCCGGGAACGTTTCGGTTATTAACCTATCTCTTCCGCCTGACCTGAACGTAAATGTTTCCCAGTTAACAGAGGGTATATTAAAATCACCTCCCATGATTAATGTATGTCCCTGAAATTTCTGAGAAATACTATTAAGTGACTGTCTAAAATATTCCGCGTTATCTAATCCAGAGTCCGGAGGTCGGTAAAATGATCCTATTTTGAACTTTAAGCTTCTGCCAATTTTTACCTTCACCCATATTAACTCGCAACAATTTTCTGTTTCATTTACTACGGAGCAATTGATGGTTTTATTAACGGCCACGAACACACCTCGCATTTTTACTATTTTCACTCCGAAAGGAAACGGGTGAAGTATTTGGAGCTGTAAATTTCGATTTATTCACGCCGTCACTTCCAGAACCACGATCTAGCTTAACGACGCGTCTTCTTCGTTGAACTGAGGGATCCTCGGGCCTCACGGTGTTCCTAAAAAATAATTCACATCAAGACGGTTCCATATTTTAGCAGCCACCTTGATCGCCATTCTCGGTGTGTAGTGGACGCCCGACCTGTCAAATGCGTCCCAGCTGGCAGCTAACATCACTCGAAGATCGACGAAGCCCCAGTTGTTTCTGCCACATAGCTCCTGTAGACTACAATTCAAATTATAAATCTTCCACCTTACGGCTTCCCCACAGTCGATGCGCGGCACGACACTACAGATGGAAAACTGCAACTTTACCGAATTCTCACTCGCTGATTCATACACCTTGTGGCCCAACTTGTCCATCGATTTCACTATATCTGAAACAGAAACATGACACGAGACGTTAGTTCCGACGTGCGCAGCTACCCTCAACTGACGGCAGTTCGATTCTCTAATCGTTTTTGGTATAGCCTCCATGACTCGTGGCACGGTTGCTCCTGGAAGACACACAGAATGAACGTTAGTACGAGGGTCTGCACCATTCTTCTCAGCTAGGTCTCGTAGGGGTTTCTCTAGACGTCGGACGTTGGAGCTTTCAGTGATAAGTAATCCTTTCCTTGGCATCACTCGGTGTCTGCGAGTAAATCTTCCCTGCTGTGCTTTTCGGCCATTCGCACTAAGATCTTCAACCTCCTGCAAAACTGAAAACGCATTACTTAGGGGCAAGATATCATTCTCCCGTCGGTTATTTTGGAATTTTGATGCCTTTCTCCTATCCACCCGGTGCCAGTCGTTCCCTGCAACAGATACCTGACAATCCTCACCTGCCGGTTCTATATCAGTAGCCTCCGGTAATTCTTCGACGCACTGCCGTTCGTCATCTAACATGCTCCACACCTGTGCCTGAAGAGATGCCATCGTAGTACGAATCTCTTCGAGAGCCTGACGCCTACTGTAACACTTTGCGCAAACCATGTCCCACAAACAACCAAACACAGAGTCACAAACAAATTAATCAGAAAAATCAGACAGCTGCTACAGATCACTAAATGGATCACTACCTAAACAGGAAATATTTAAGATAACACGAAACCAGGAAATTTCAGATCACACAACAATTCGGCTACTGCTGCTACGGACGCAGAAGCTCAACTCACGGGATAACTACCTAAAAAGGAAATATTCAAAGATAACACAAAAACCAGTAAAATACAAATCACACACAAAAGTAGGCTACGATCGCTGAGGCTCAACTATGAGGCTCACTATGAGAATATATTTAATTGAATAAAAATAATAAAAAATGAATAGAATAATCCAAAATAAAATGATCAATATATTATAAAAAGCATGCAGATTATATTTTTTTTTGTTTCATTGTAGTGCAAGATAAATAAAAGCAGTTTTCAAAATATCAAAAAATTTAAAACTCGTTTGTTTAATTGTATGAAAAATATGGTCAATTAATCATCTACAAAATCGTATCTTTGTTCTTACAAAATATGGATAAGAAAAAAAACAAAACCAGAGGCCTCCAAGAACTTTGAAACCTTTGAGTGCCTCGGGCTCCATACAGGACACAGCCATTGCCTTCAATAACCACGACGGCAATTGCACGCCCTTTACGACAGTGGAACACATTTAGTTTAAGAGTTGTTTTCTGTCACATGCATTCATAAAATTGTCGAATACTTCTTGGAAGGAATTAAGAAATAGAAAAAAATATTGCCTCCTCGCATTGACAAAGCTTCTAGGGCAAGTAGTGAAATTCCTGCATTGCTCAAAGCAATATTCTGCAAAGAATCTCCATTCCAGCTGTTCAGCCTTGAGGGAATATCCTTGGCTTCGTCGGGGATTAAACCCCGGTCATCCAGGCCATGTTCAGGTGATCTACCACCTGAGCTATGTGGCCGCCTAAATAAGGAATTAATAGCATGAAAAATATAGTGGTTGCTGGGATGCCAATGAATGATCCATATAGAAATTAATACTGCTATGTTAGAAAGCTGAGGGGAGGGGCAGGTATCCAGGCAGTTGTGGATAAGGATCTACATCTACATTCATATTCTGCAAGTCACAAACATTATGGGTGGCAGAGGGTGCTAAGCACCAATCCTATAACCCGAGCATTCCAATTCCGCATAGCACGAGGAAAGAAGGAATACATAAAAGCATCCGTACGGCATCTTATTTCTCTAATCTTATCCCTCTGGTCATTACGACCTAAATAGGTTGGTGGAAGAAGTATTTCATTGCACTCGAGTAGGTGGGGTTTGACGAATTTTCTCACTTCCAGTCACGTGATACAAAATGGCGGCCCCCATCCCCTTTTCCCTTCCCCTTTCCCCCCTCCATGACGTCACATCCGGTTCGCGGGAAATTCGAATGGGCCAATCAGCGTTCAGGGCCGTATGACGTCACATGATGGCGGATCGTTAGTTCCTTGACCGGCTGTGAGATGGCAGCATCTCCCAAGGGTTTTATTTCTTTGGGCGCAGACATTCCACACCCCCAAGAGAGAGAAAGATAGCGGGGAATTCCGTCGCCTGAGTCGTGTTTACACAGGTGCGCTCGGTGAAGGTATTAGCTCAGGCATTAAGCGCTCGCCAGCAACTATTTCCTCAGCACGCGCGTGACGTTAGCACTCTGGAATTCGGTCTGAGGGTGTGCTAGGTGAAAGGTTGTGAAATGAATACATTAAGTGCCTTGTGTAAATCTACAAATACATTTCGGTTTCCTATTGCCACAACTATTTACCTAGCTACTAAGTGTTTCGGTGTGTGTTTACTTTAATTGAAATGCATTAGTTGTCTGTTTCGAAAGCATGGCGTGGAATGCGGAACTCGGCTGACGTCACAGTACTGCCTCAGGGTATAAAAGGTGCTGGCGACCCCAGCTCGCTCTCTGTGCCAGTCATTCGCTCGCCGTGTTCACTTCGTTACTACCATCGTGTCCGTTGTCTACAATGTCGCAGTCTCACTCTGATGCAGGTAATGTTCTATAATTTTAAACGTTATTAAAGGTGTGTTTATGTATTTTATTTTTTTAATACTGATATTTTTTTTTAGATCTTCCGGTGCTATTCGCTTCTGATGTTGAGGAATTTTTTAATAACCTTTAGTTAATTTTTTTTCATTTCTTAACTTTACAAAATTTACTCTTTATGTATATATTTTTACACTGATTTTTTTTCTTTCCCACAGTTTGTCCTTAGGAGCTTGATGATTCTTTGTCTGAACTTGCCTGGTAAGTGTTTTTCATAATTTTCTCTTTGACATAGATTTTTTCATGTGTTTGATTCAATATTTTTGTTGTAGATTTTCCAACGACTTCCAGTTATTGAGACAAGGGGCAGTTGATACTACTAATAGTAAGTGTGTAAAGCTTTATATATTTTCATGTGTATGTTTGTGTGTTTATAACTACAGGTTCAATAGTTTTGTTGTAGATTTTCCAACGACTTCCAGTTATTGGAACGAGGGGCTAATGGATAATACTAATGGTAAGTGTATAAAACTTTATATATTTTCATGTGTATGTGTGTGTGTTTAAAACTACAGATTCAATATTTTTGCTGTAGATTTTCCAACGACTTCCAGTTATCGGAAAGATGAGGCAGTGGATATTATTAACGGTAAGTGTATATATCTTTGTATATTTTTTCATGTGTGTGTGTTTTTTTTTTTCAAAATACAGAGTCATTTTATTTCTGTTTAAGCTTTTTCTACGATATCCAATTATTGGAACGAGGAGGCAGTCTCTGCTGCTGTCACTATTGGTAAGTGTATAAAACTTTATATATTTTTCCTGATGATATTTCTAATGTGTATCTGAAAATACAAATATTTTTCTTTTGTTGCAGATGTTTATGTGCGCCTCGATGATATTTTGAATGAGAGACTAGTCGATACTGTTAGAGCTAAGCTTTTAAAACTTTATATATTTTGCTGAGGATATTTTCGTTTTTCATACTACAAATTATTTTTGTTGTTGTAGATCTCCCTGTAACCACCACCACTTCTAAGCTGGAACAATATTTCGCGCATTTTAAGCTCATTTTTTTTCTTAACTGATTTGCTTTAAACATTAGCTATGTCTTTCTGTTTCCGCAGACAGTTCTGAGCATAACGCTGATGAGGCAGTAGAGGCCACTACCAGTAAGTTTTATTTATTTCAAATCATCTCTGTGCTGTAGATATTTTTCATCATGTGTGTGTAACTCTATACTTTTGTTACAGATATTACCAAACAACCTCTACTGGATACTGGAGGAGCCTATAAGTGCCACAACTGGTAAGTGTAAAATCTTATTTTTATTTTATCAATGTAAAAGTATCTCTGTCTGAAACTATCTTGTTTCAGATATGAAGATTATTGGCCATAAAAGAAAGATTATTTCAGATGATGACCCCTCGAAAAGGAAAAAAGTTGCAGGGGATGTATTTTTTTATTGAATTCCGTCTTTCACTTGTAGCCATGTATAATCTGATTTTTTGATGGTTTTGCTTGCAGATGGATCTATGTCGCCGCCGGACCTGGAAGAGTTGTGGGGCATTCCAACCATCGCGGACGTGCCGCAGCCAAGTACCAGCACGTGTGCAGACCCCTTACACCGACGAGCTGCTCGCCACTGTTTCACCAATTGAGGCTCTTTGGGCGACAGACGTGCCCTCGTCTCAGTGGCTGCGCAACACTCAAGCGACCGGGTCCGGCGTTAACGCGGGTGGGGGAAAAACAGGTAAGCCGGATGCTACGCGCTTGAAGCCAACTATCAGGGCAAGTGCTTATAGGAATAGGTTACTACACATCACTGTTATCCTGGTAATTTTATTAGAGCATGTTTTGACATTTTTAATGACCAAATTTCCGCAATTATACATAATCATTAAACACTGGCTGTAAAATGCCAGGTGGGTTGGATTGCCTTTTCCAAATTCAGAAGAACAATATCACTAATGTCAGCCATATTTGTTTTATGCCAATGATGCGCGAGGTCCCATTAAGCACTTCCCTGAAAGAGTGGTATGAAGTCTATGTATTTCAAGATTTCATGAAGAGATATAGTGAATTCCAGGATCGCGATAGTGGTAAAACCCTCTATCAAATTAACTCCCTCGACATCCATGTATCTAAATTCAAACCGCTGTATCGGGGCTCTTCATTTATAGCACTACCATCCGATATCCAAGCAAAGAAAGCAATTGTCAATGTTCAAAACAGTGATGATCGTTGTTTTCTTTGGGCGATCCTGGCGTATCACGAAAAGGTGAAAGTTCACGCGGAAATAATTAGCAAGTATTTTACAGCATGTTCCAAGTACAAATTAGATTTTGCAGGTGTAGACTACCCTGTAAAATTGTCAGCCATTTCTAAATGTAGGTGGCAAAATCCTAAATATTCGATCAATGTCTACAGCTTCGAACCAGAAGGTAGAAAACATAGAGTTGTAGGCCCCCTCCATCATGCTGTAGTCAAACGTGGTTTCCATATCAAAATGTTGTTGATTACAGATGGTGAATATAAGTTTCACTACTGCTGGTTCAAGAATTTGTCGCGGTTAGTCAAGTCATCGGTAGCAAATCAGAAAGGTAGAGTTCACATTTGTGATAGATGTCTGCAGAATTTCTGGAGCATAGATCTCTTGAACCGTCATGTTGTTGATTACGCAAGGCTTGGCGCTGTATGAGTCGACCTGCCCGCCGACGAAAACAAAACCATAAAGTTTAAGGATTTTGTACACCAACAGCCTATACCATTCGTCATTTACGCGGACTTTGAAAGTTTATTGAAACCCTTTGATACGTGCAGACAAGACCCCAACCCCTCTCACTCCACATCAGTCTAGGAACACATCCCTTTTGCTGCGTCATACCAGGTCGTTTGCGCATACGACCCTCAGCTGAACCGATTCGACTCATTCTTGGGGAAAAACCCTGAGACGTGGCTGGTGGAACAACTCGTGAAACTGGCACATGACGTTGATGAAATTTACAAGGCGGTCACACCTCTTGTAATGTCGGCTGATGATGAGGCAAAATTTACCATCGCCACGGTATGCCACATCTGTGGTGGCGGCTTTGCACCGGGGGCCGTTAAGGTTCGCGATCATTGCCACATCACAGGTGCATTCAGAGCGGCTGCAAACAAAAACTGTAATTTACAGTACAAGAATCAAAGGTATATACCCGTCTTTATCCATAATTTGTCTGGTTATGATGCGCAATTCATTGTTAGGGCCTTAGCACACCTCGATGAAGATGGGATGGATGTCCTGCCCATCAACACTCAATGTTATATTTCGTTTTCTAAAAAGATTAGTCGTACGTCAATAACATTGCGGTTCCTGCACTCGCACCGTTTCATGCAGTCCTCATTAGATAAGCTGGTTGGAACCCTTGAGGAGCGTGACATGCACATTACAAGAAAGCATTTGACGGACCCCGAGAAGTTCCAACCTGGATTCGTGGGATAAGCTCAAAGAGGCCACGCTCCCTCCAAAGTCTAAATTTTATAGTTCATTGTCGGAGTCTGAAATTTCGGACGACGACTACGAACACGCGACACAAGTGTGGCGGACTTTCCTGATCAAGAATTTAGGAGAATACGCAAGTCTGTACATGGGGACAGATATACGGTTACTTGTGGATCGTTTTAAAAATTTAGGGCTGTATGTTTGGACAAGTACACCATGGACCCCGCCCACTATTTCACTGCTCAAGGCCTTTCGTGGCAGGCCATGTTAAAGAGAACGCGTGTAGAGCTGGATCGTCTGACAGATATCGACATGCTTCTCTTTTTCGAACGTGAAATTCGTGGTGGTATTTGTCAGTGCATCCACAGGTACGCCAGGGCAAATAACCGGTACATGGCGGAGTACAACCACGACACACCTGAAAATTTCATCATGTATTTTGATGTAAACAATCTGTATGGCAGGGCGATGTCGGAGTATCTACCCTCTGGAGGGTTTCGATGGTTATCGGCCGAGCAGATTGCTAGCATAGACTTCATGAGCGTAGCAGCCGACCCACCTAGGGGTTTAGTTTTAGAGGTAGACTTGACGATTCCCCAGGATATACACGACAATCTAGCAGACCTACCGCCATGTCCAGACCACAAAGCCGCCCCTGGATCTATTTTCCCCAAGCTGACGACTACGTTGGAGGATAATGTTTGGTATGTTCTCTATTACCGAGTCCTCCAGTAATGTGTAGGCTTGGGGATCAAGTTGGGCACTGTAAACCGGGTAATTTCTTTCAATCAGTCACCGTGGTTGAAAGAATACATCTCTCTCATTCGGGAGGACGGCGGTTCGAATCCCCGTCCGGGCATCCAGATTTGGGTTTTCCTTGGTTTCCCCAAATCACTCCAGGTGAATGCCGGGATGCTTCCTTCAAAAGGCCATGGCCGAATTCCTTCCCATTCCTTGCCCCATCCTTTCCCGTCTCTAAAGACCACGTTGTTAAAAAGGGACGTTAAACTGTTAAAAAAAAAAAAAAAAAAAAAAAATCTCTCTCAACACGTGTTCTCGTGTCAGCCAAATCAGAATTTGAGAGAGACTTTTTCAAACTTATGAACAATTCAATTTTCGGCAAAACAATGGAGAACCTTAGAAAACACCACGACGTGAAATTTTGTACAGGTTGGAAGGGGCGCCGCGGTGCCCGCAAGCATGTGGCTACACCACACTTTAAGCGTATGACAATTTTCGAGAAAGACTTTGTGGCTCTGGAGATGGCGAAAGTGCGGATACTTTTCAACAAGCCGCTCTACGTCGGGATGTGCATTCTCGATTTGTCTAAACTGCGGATGTATCGATTTCACTATGAATTCGCCATTCCACAGTTTATGCGCCCCAAGTTACTTTATATGGACAAAGACAGCTTCATCTAATTGACGAACGGCTGTGATCCATATGAAGTGATGAAACGCAACAGGGAGGAATTCGACACATCTGGTTATAAACCCAACAATCGTTTCGGTATAGAACCCTATAACAAAAAGGCAGTTGGGGTTAAAAAGGATGAGGCGAATGGTTCTCTGATTGTGGAATTCGCGGGTGTTAGGTCAAAAATGTACGCGTTCCGACTAGAATCCAACCAGACCTCAAGACGGGCAAAGGGTCTGGTACGCACCGTCACCAAAAAACTCACCATAGCAGATTATATAGAATGTTTACCTGGTGCTGCAGAAAAGTTTCATACCCAACATCAATTTCAGTCTAATCTACATAGAATAACCACTGGGTCTGTCTAGATTGCATGATAAGCGCTATATTTACCCCGACGGGATTGGACCCCTACCTTGGGGGCACAAGTCTGTACCAGAGTGAATGAGAGAGTGTGACTATTTTGTAAATACATGTGTGAATGTAGATTCCAGTGCACTGGAAGGTGGGATGTAAATATATATTATTTTGTTGTAGTGCTGAAGTTTTTTTAGTCAGGTGTTTAATGTCGATCATGACGTGTAAATAGCAATTGATGATGATTTGTTCATCTGTAGATCATGGCGTGTAAATAGCAATTGATGAAGTTTTGTTCATCTGTCTAATGTGGATCATGACGTGTAAATAGCAAATGATGAAGTGTTGTTCATCTTTCTAATGTCGATCATGACCTGTAAATAGCAAATAATGAAGTGTTGTTCATCTGTCTAATGCTGATGTTGTAAATAGTGTCATATTTTCTCTGGGGTTTTGTCAGTGCACTGTATTTAGTATTAGTCATATACTGTAAAATGGTCTCAAACCCTCTATATTGTAAAATAGACTCTATATTGTTAAAAAATATTGTCGATGAACAATGCAAAGAAAATTGTAAAAAACATATTCTCTTAGCTATGGGTGAGGAGAGAAAAAACAACAAATATATGCTTTACTAATGTTTATTGATAAATCATAATTTAAATAAATCTTTTACATTTATCCATGTGTCATGCGATTTATCAAAACCTAACCACTTCACTAATGCCATTTCCTTCTTTTTCCTTATTACTCGTTCAACAAGAAATGTACTTGGATGTTTTGTTAATTGTAATTCTTGCTGGTAAAATGCTTCTGCAATATCTTTACCCTGATAATCGTTAAGTAAATAAGTTACAGGATTTGTTAATTTTACTTTTCTGACGGTAAACACTTCAGTTGACCAGTTTGGCAGATAGCCTTTGTCAAACTTTTCTTTCAACCTACTAATCCTAACATGGTCACCAACTTTGAATTTTGCTGGTGTGGTAGTCTTCACACGGAAGTACACTGTTGAAAGTAAAGAATTGTCCTTAACATCACAGGGTTTCATTTTGATGGTACTGTGCCACTTGTTGTTATAATTTGACATTAACTGAGGAAGAAGTTCAATCCACCGATATGAACCACGCCTGCTGAATTTTTGCCACATTGCATTCTTAATAGTTCTGTTTAATCGTTCAACTATTGATGCTTTAAGATGTGTATATGTTGAGTAGTGATTAATACCATAGCTAATCATGAGTTTCTTGAACTTGGAATTGTAAAAATCTTTTCTGTTGTCAGTTTGTAAGTTTTTAGGAACATGACCACCACATAGTATATTCTTCATAGCCTCAGCAACCACACTGGCTGTCTTGGTCTTGAGGGGTACTGCCCAAGCAAACTTTGAATAAGTACCAATCACTATTAGTATACACTTGTGGCCACTGTTCTTACGGGAGTATGGGATCATTTCCACAATATCAGCTTGCCACAGATCATCGAGTCCTTTGATTACTACATGACGTCTTGGGAAATTTCTTCCTGCTGATCGATAGAGTTCTGCCACAACTTGATCCATGTTACAATATAATGTCTCTTTCATGAAGTTCTTCTACCACTGATAAAATTTCGTTGGAGTGTGCAGTATGTCCTGCTGATGTCGATGTGGTAAGTAACTTCAGTCTTTGAACCAGTTCATTTGGATCATCCCAGTACACATATTCCTTCATGGGGAGAAGACCAGCACCAGACTGACTGTCAATTTTAGAGACTACAGTTTCATACTTAAAATTGGTAGCAGGTTTCAGAATTTTACCGGATGGACTAAATTTTACTCTGTGGCCACTCGTGTTGTTTAATATTTCAAAGTAGCTTTCCAAGTCCTTGGCAGTATACTGTTTTGGGTTTTTCAAAAACAACAACTCCATTAATCCTCTTGTTCATTCATATTCATCACCATCTGTTACAATTATATTTTCATCAACAGTAACAGGTGAGTTTCCAATCATTAGTGAATCATTCTTCCATCGAACACCATACACTGAATCATAATCTCGATCACTTCGACCAAGTGACTTCAAGATATCTTTGATCAAGAGAGGAGACTGCTGCTGTATATGTCGCTGAGGTAAGAAAACTCTTTCCATATTATCTGTCACAGGTCTTAATGAATCCTTGAAGAATCTCTCAAACTGGCCCGTCTTCAGCTCGAGTAACTTTCGTCGAATTTCATTGCGGGCCTTTATGATACCACGTTTGGTTGTTGTTGGGTCCATGTTTACACATCAAATGAAGCTTGTGGGTATTTACTGTACTATTTTATATTTGAAAAATACATTCACATTGAGGTTGACAGGGTGTGGCTTTCTGAGTTCGGCTAATACATGGGAGTCCGACGTTTTAACATGGAAACTAAGTTTATCGTGTTGTTTTACATTGACTGGTATATCTTTATTAAAGTCATGTGAGTTAGATTTAGTGAGTATTCCTTTTGGTACAGTCATGGAAACGATTGTTCCATTAGTCGGAATTACATAATAATTGTACCCTCCTTCTAATACATACGCCTCATCGATCACTTCACCTGTGGGGGTAATAGGTCCCACGATGGCTGCACTTGCTGATTTTAATTCATTCAGTAAGGAAAATAAATCTTGGTTTAAACGAAATTTTTCATCTGAGTATAAAAGTATCTTCTCCATATCGACAACCATACGCAAGGCTTTATCAATGGCATCCCACTGTATGGCTTGAACGTATCCTTTAGTTGCAGCATCATCGTCTTTGATGGGATTGGCTACACGTTTGAGAACTTTACCCTGGCAATCCAAGTTACCATCATTCGTAAGAAGTATGTTCTGAGGTGGGTACACCAAAAACCTCTTGTTCTGTGTCGTTGAAGTTCTCCCAAACTTATCCATGCTTGTAATGATGTCAGAAGACAGTTGCGCACCTATTTATTCAAAAATGAATCAAATCCGTTGCGGTATCTTCCATTATATATGTCACAGTCTTTGTCAATAACCAAAAATCCATGTTTACAATCATTCTTAAAATCATTGAACGTCATGCAGTGTTGACGTGGTCGTTGTAAATGTGTTTGAGATTCATATCGTCCTGTTTAAAGATTACGATCAAGTTAGCATTGTCTCTAACCAACTGTTCGGTATACGGCTATATGTCTGACACAAGTAAAAATAATCCACTGATCTGTGCCTGCCCATGTAAAAGTAATTTCGTATATTATTCTGCTTCTCACACGAAACATCGTCAAATACAAACACAAAATTAGGTAGAGCTTCACTTGGAGGAGGTACACTTTGATTATCACTAAAAGTCAAATACTGAATTTCTTTAATGGGTTCAAAAATTTTCTCTAGTAATTGATACTGTGGCTGGTACAACGAATGGAAAACAGGTATATATTTTCAAATCTAAGACCATTGTGGTGTTCCAGCAACGAGAGCACAAGATTGGTTTTCCCACAATTTGATGGGCACACACTATTGCTCTCACTATCTCAGGGAACAGAGGTCCGTTCTTTTTCCGCCTAGTATTGGTGCCGGTAACATCAACATTACTCTCGGGTAATGTGTCTCGCTGTTTGACGAACCGCATATTGACAAGGTTACTTGGTTGCTCCGGCTATATATAGGCGCGCGAACAAGTAAAGTATGTTAGTTGGTAACAATTCCTCCTACGAAGAAGAAGAAGAAGGGTCATGGCTTTTTAAACAAGCTCATCGACAAGATGCCTTTTGAGGCGCATATACCTACATACCTGTTTTTTGGCCCTGGTACTAAACTGGAAAAACGGTTGGCGCATGGGCAGAAGGGGATCAACTTACTGACATTGCTTATGAACAGTGGGTGGATAGAGGTGAAGCAGATCGGATACTCACCGAGAGGGCTGCGGATAGAATGAAGGCTAGAGATACAAAGTTTGGTGAACGTGCAGCGGCATTCTTGGTTAATAGGGCCATGCGTGCCAAGTTAAAGTTTGAAGGGGGTATTAAGAAAAAGAAACCGAAGAAACAAAGAATGGTATTCTTCCATTAATACCATTATTTGCTGGCTTGTCAGCTGCTGGTGCTTTAGCAGGCGGTGTGGCTAATGTCGTCAAAGCTGTTAAAGCAGCAAAAGAGGCGAATAAGCAGTTGACTGAGGAGAAACGACACAACAAAACGATGGAGACACTTGCAATGAGGGGTAAATGTTTATATTTGAATCCATACCGGAAAGATGGGTCTGGATTTAAAAAAAGTCGGTTCAGCCGCTCACGGACGATGACATATGTAAGCATGTAAAGCATTGGCGCATACCCTATTTTCGTGGTGTTTATATGCGTGATAAACTACCTAAAAAAGTTCGTGAACGTGAATGTGGAATTGTGAACTTGGATAGTGCTTAAAGTGCTGGAACACTTTGGGTTGCTTACATCAAGTACAAAGATGGTGTAGTTAAATATTTGGACAGTTTCGGTGACTTACGTCCTCCGTTGGAACTGCAGCGATACTTTGCAGGGAACAGAATACTTTACAATGTGCAGCAACACCAGAAGTTTGGTACACATGTTTGTGGACATTTGTGTTTAAAATTCCTGTATGAAAATTTATGACATCAGTCTTGAACGAACCTTGAACAGAATAACACATGTCTGTGACACTCTGCTTGTCAGGCAATAGTTCAGTCTTGGCTTCGATTACTTTCCACCAATAGATTTGAGCCAAGGTGATTACACAGTTGGCTTGGTTGACTTTCAGACTTACAATTCGATTCCCAATATCGACGAATCATATTGTAAATTTCATTACTCGAAGAATAAAGTGATAGTCATACTCACAGGATCTTACGATATTGACGATTTGGTGAATTACTTGGTTCGGCACACTAAAAACGACAAGCTAGTAATTAGAGCTAACAACAATTCACTCAATTGTGAGATAGAAACACCTGTGGAAATTGACTTTGCAAAACCAAACTCAATTGGATCTCTACTTGGATTTTCGAAACGTGCTTTAAATCCTGGATTTCATTTCTCAATCTACACTGTGCATATATCCAAAATTAGCGTGATAAGAATTGAGTGCAGCATATGTACAGGTAATTACGTCAACGATAAGCTAGGGCATACACTTAACGAGTTTTTTCCAACAATTCCACCTGGGTACAAGATTATAGAAGTACCCGCTAATGTAATCTATCTGCCTGTCACAGTGAAAACTCTCAGTAACATCAACGTTAGAGTTGTCGACCAGGACGGTAATTTAGTAGATTTTAAAGGAGAAACCATTACTCTCAGACTACATATAAAAAAGAATGGGAGCTCGTTATAACAAGAAGCGTCAACCTCACAAAGTTGTCATTCACGAACCAACAGTGAAATGATTAACACTGGAGAACGTGCTCTTCCTGCAGTCGTTGGGCTATACAGTTAAAAAACATGGATGAGGTGCTTGACATAACTTCCAGCGTGGAGTTTGACGAGTCGGTGACGCGCAAACAATATTTGAGCCATCAGCCGCACACACCAGCTGCATTTAATAACAATGATGAAATTCGAATACCCATACAGAACAAAGATACATACACACTGCCGTGAGAAAGATACCTGCATATGGAAGGAAGATTCATCAAGTCAGATGGGTCAGGAGCTACAAATTAAATTGCCACATCCAATGCATTCGCGTTTCTTTTTGAGGAAATTCGGTACGAACTTAATGGAGCTGAAATTGATCGAAATAGAAACGTTGGTATCACAAGCATATTGAAAACGCTTGTTTCTGCAAGCCCCCACAAATGGGCGTGTTGATCAATGCAGGATGGGGTCAATGCGCTCCTGGAAATGGTTACTTCGTTGTATGTATACCACTGAGTATGCTCTTGGGGTTTTGCGAAGACTTTAAAAAGATACTTGCAAATGTAAAACAAGAACTAATATTGATTCGATCTATGGATGATACAAATTCATATGTTCAAGCCAATCCAAATCCTCAGAAAAGTAAGTTCGCCATCAGTAAACTCGAATGGGTGATGCCTCATTTGCATGTAGGTGAAAGAGAAAATCTATCGTTGCTTAAGATTGTAGACGGTGGGAAGCCACTTCGCATTAATTTCAGAAGTTGGGACATGTTGGAGTACCCGCTACTTCCTATAAGTAAGACTCAAATTTGGTCTTTGAAAACACCAACACAATTGGAGAAAGCTAGGTTCGTGGTTCTGGGATTTCAAACAAACAGGAAACGGAATGCAGAATTAATTGCAGCCATCTTTGACCACTGCAATCTTGCCAATGTCAAGGTGTTCCTAAATGATGTTGTATATCCGTACGAGAACATGAATTTGGACTTTGGGAGAAAACGTACCACAGTGCTGCACGACATGTATTCAAGATTTCAACTGGCTTACTACGAATGAGATCATCATTCACCGCTACTAAACCGTGAAGACTTTATCGAAACTGCACCTAACGCTGTAATTGCCTGTTCACATCAAAATGAGTCAGTTAAAACGCGGCCTGTAGACATTCATGTGGAGTTTGATGGCAGTGAGAATTTTCCACCCTACACCGCGGCATAGTGTCTGATCCTGCACGATCGTGTAGTAGAATACGTACCTCTAACAAGTGTCGTGCGTAAGCTGACATAAAATCAAGTAGCAGATAGTCTTGTCAACCATTACCATGCCTACCATCTTCCTGGACGCACAGGGATTCACGAAGAAGGATGGTGGGTTTATTTTCAAAGAAGTTGCTGTGTGTGTAATACGATCTAACAATATTATCTCTACACATTGTATTTCTGTAGCATCACCATCGTGTGGAGGTTATGAACCAACAGTTAGATGGCTAACACATAATTACCATGGAATAATTCTGATGGCGTATCCTTCAGCAAGATATGCTCCATACTACACGCAATAACCAATAAGGATGATTCAATCATTTACGTTAAAGGACGGGAGAGTGCTCGATGGTTACAGAAAATTATCAGGAAGAAAGTATGATACAACGTAGAAGATTTAGGATGTTCACCACTACGAGAATTCAAGAAAAATAATTTGAGAAAACTTTGTAACTTACATATATTTTGTAATAATATGTGTGCAATTGAAATGTATTTTTAATCCCCAATTGGTGGGCGAAATAAAAGATTTAAAAAAAATATATACTATCTTATTATTTAATTAGGATAGGTGAAATGACAAAAGAAAAATCTGGTAAAATGATTTTATTTACTCACAATTCAAGTACAATCAAATTTATGTATGCTTTCTAACATTAAACGTTCACAGACTAGTGTTGAACAGGGGCTGTATGACACTTTACTGAGATGTACATTATCAAAATGCAAATCTATCAGGCCATTCACAGAACAACGGGGGAAGTCACGAATCACTTTCACTGATAACATATTCACAAACTCGTTGTAGTACTTCGTAACTTGATAACACCAGGGCTTCATGGTGTTGATGGCACCAGTCACTGCTGGCAGGGCGTCGACCATGTTGTCCGATGTTGATTCGCCGAGAAACACACCATAGGCAGGCACAGCATTGTTGTAAAACCATTTAGCTTTCGCTCCAGCCACGGCTCGGGACGAGATGGTGTGGTTGCCGAGTGAGACACTCGTTTGCAGATGCTCAATGTTGTTGAAAAAGCCACCAATTGTATAGAGCAGATGTCTCAGTACATCCCACTCTTCATGTGCAAGAGTGACTTTATTGTACCCAATTTTTCGAGTACAACTACCGGATTAAATTCCAATTTAGGTGACAAACCAACAGTGATCTGCTTGGTGTCACTGCTGTTTAACTTGTAGCATGTTGAAAACAGAAGAACCTCACTAGCCATAGTGAACTGCACTTGACGAATGTCGACCGGGAACTGAGGGCGAGCTGGCAGGTGTAGTGGCATTTATGCGATAGGGTTCATGTAGAAACTTGTCTGTGGCTGTGGCGTCACGCGAGCCAGACATGTTGAAAATAGAGCAAGAGAGACAGAGGGCTGTGTGGAATGTCTGCACCCAAAGAAATTAAGCGCTTAGGAGGTGCTGCCATCTCGCGGTCGGTCAAGGAACTAACGATCTGCCATCTTGTGACGTCATATGGCCCTGAACGCTCATTCGCCCATTCTAATTTCCCGTGAACCGGATGTGACTTCATGGAGGGGAGGGGGAAAAGGGGAAGGGAGGCCGCCATTTTGTGTCACGTGACCGGAAGTGAGAAAATCCGTCAAACCCCTAACCCCACCTACTCACCCGAAATTTAAATTTTTTCGCATATTCTCCAATAAATTCGAACACAAGTTACGTCGTCTGTCTTCCAAACTATCCCGGCCCAATCTCCGTATCAGTTCTGTGACGCTCTCATAAGGGCTGTGGCAACCAGTCACGAATCGAGCGGCCCTCCTTTGCACCCTCTCCACTGAGTCAATCAGAACCTTGCGATACGGATCCCAAACTCTACAACATCTCTAATCCAGATGCGGACGCACTAGTGTTCTATACGCTATCTCCTTTGTATGAAGATTACAATTCCTCAAAATACGACCTATGAATCGCAATTTAGAATTCGCCTTGCCTACGACGAAAGTTATGTGCATGTCCCATTTCATGTTGCTTTGTACTATCACCCCAAGATACTTCAGGGAATTAACCGTGTCAACAGCTATATTGTTTATTTTGTGCTTGTGAACAAACTGATTCGTTTTGTTACTTATCCGCATTGC
The DNA here is from genome assembly GCA_031002005.1 of Vandiemenella viatica. Classification (NCBI taxonomy): domain Eukaryota; kingdom Metazoa; phylum Arthropoda; class Insecta; order Orthoptera; family Morabidae; genus Vandiemenella; species Vandiemenella viatica. The sequence goes on from CM061921.1 coordinate 34,782,050, forward strand.
CTTGCACTTTTTGCAATTAAGTGTAAGCTGCCATTTACGGCACCAATCGAAAATAGCATCCAAATCGCGCTGAATTTCTAAGCAATCGTCGGAGCACCTTATTTCCCTATAGATAACTGCATCGTCGGCAAACAATCGCAACCAGCAATTGACGTTATCACCTAGATCGTTTATAAATATTAAGAAAAGAAGTGGTCCTATTACACTTCCTTGAGGAACGCCCGAAGTAACATTTATCTCGGAAGAGGGTTCCCAGTCGACAACGACATACTGTGATTGATCAGTTAGAAAATCACGTATCCACTCGCAGATCTGAGCCGAAATACCGTAAACTCGAATCTTCGCTAAAAGTCGGTTGTGTGGTACAGAATCAAAAGCTTTCTGAAAATCCAAGAAAACTGCATCAACTTGCGAACCTGCATCGACACTTTCATTACTTCATGGGAAAATAGGGCTAATTGTGTTTCACACGATCTCTTCTTCCAAATACGTGTTGACACGGTGTAAGTAACTCGTGCTCATCTAGAAACTTCATAATGTTCCAGCGTATGACATGCTCCAGAATTCTGCTGCAGACAGATGTTAGAGATATGGGTCGATAATTCCTAGGATCACTCCGATCTTCTTTCTTGAAAACGGGAATTACCTGGGCTATTTTCCAGCTAGAAGGTACTTTTTTCTCTTCTAAAGATTTACAGAATATATGTGACAGAAATGGTTCAATTTCCTCCGCGTATTCATAAAATACTCTTACCGGTATACCATCGGGACCCGGCGCTTTACCCCACTTCAGGAGTTTAAATTACTTTACAATACCTAAGCTATCAATTTCTATCAGATCCATCTCAAATTTCACATGATGTGGTAAAGTGGGGATGTTTTCCATGCTTTCGCGCGTGAATGAATTTTTGAATTCGGTTTTAAATACGGTAGCTTTGTCGCGGCTGTCTTCAACTTCTCGTCCGTCTTTTATTAGAACTGGCTGATTGTTCCCACTACAACTAACTTTTTTACATATGACCAAAATTTCCTAGGGTTTTCAGTGAGGCTCTTACAAAGAGAATTGGCATGAAAGTCATTCAAGGCCTCACGCATCGCATTCTTAACATGTCCCCTTATCTCCTCTAACTTATCTAACTCAGTCCGAAGCATCATCCTTTTTGATAGTGCATGTATCTTCGTTTGTATTTTGAGTAAGCTTTTAACCTCCCGTGTGTACAATGGGGGATCATTCCCTTCCCTGATTGTCCGTTTCGGTGTATGCATGTTCATACTTTCCCCGACTATACATAAGAATCGATGCCACCTCTCTTCAACGGTGCCTCCTGCTACTAAGAAGGTGTGGTAATTATGCCACTAAAACACTCTTTTGAAGCGTTTTAGAATCTATAAACCATCCTTTCTTTTCTGTTTTAGCGCGTGGTTGTTAGTTTTACTGTAGCAATTACAGATTTGTGATCACTTTTTCCCGCGGTGGTTGAAATATCCATGAATAATTCAGGCTTATTTGTAACGACTATGTCCAAAAAATTTTCTCTTCCGTTGACGCATCACGTTGGTTCAGTTACGAGCTGCTCAAGATTGTGATCTGAGAACAGGTCTAGAATGATTTCGCATGCTGCTTTATCCCTGCCCCCTGTCACGTGAACGTAATTAGTCCAGTCGATATCTGGCAAGTTAAAGTCACCTCCTAGCATTATCGTATGGACCGGAAATTGCTGAGCTATATTATTTACATTATTTCTTAAGGCCTCGGCAATATTTACGCTTGCATCTGGTGGATGATAGAAGGAGCCTATCACAAGTTTTGTCCTAGCTACGTTGAGCTTGATCCATATGATTTCACAGACAGTATTGACATCTATTTCGCTACATGGGAGGTACTTACTAACAGCTATAAATACGCCACCTCCTTGGAAATGCAACCTATCCTTATGGAAATTCATACTATTATTAAAAATTTCGGCGTAACTTATATCCGGTTTTAACCAACTTTCTGTGCCTATTACGATATTAGCATCTCTACTACGAATCTCGTTTTCGAGTTCAGGCCATTTAATACAAACACTTCTGCAGTTAATTACTAGAACTTTTAACGTTCGAGATTCTTTTAAGCTACCCCTTACACGCAGTGCTGAAGTTATCTTGGCTGTCCGTAACTGAATTTCAGTGAAGATGTAGTAATGAGTAGGCTAAATCCTGAGAGTATTATGAGAAAACTGAAAAATCCAAAATCGTGTAAAGGACCTGGTATCTGCAATATTACTACAGATATGTTAAACATAATGGGAAATGAGTTTGTACCATTTCTTGTAATATTATATAGATTGAATGTGTCAAATTACTGCTTACCAGAGGACTGGAAAAATGTTACAGTAGTACAAATCCAAATAAGAGGTGAAATAAATAGGTTCAAAATTAGAGGCGAATTAGTTTGACATCAGGTGTTGGGGGGGGGGGGGCAGCTGTCGGTAAGATTGGTATGCAACCACATCGGAAGTATCTGTGAAGGAAGGAAATGGTTTGCAAAAAAGCAACATAAGTTTAGGAATGGGCTCTCATGTGAATCGACAGATTGAGCCATAAAATGGTGGTAGATAAGGCAAAAATCAATAGAATGGATGGAAAAGTGATTTGTAGGGCAGAGGAATTCTATAAATGTAGAAAGCAAATAATTAGTTTGGGGAATGCAGAATCAAAAGAGGTGGAAGTAAATATGGGAGTGCCACAGGATAGTGTATTGGGACCATTGTTTTCTGTTCTAATGAATAATTGTGTTGATAGATTAAATTCAAAGGTTAGATTGTTTGCAGAAGGCGTAATACAGCTACAGGATGGTCTGAACAGAGTATCTTGCTGGGTGTTTACACATGGAATAAATATAAATGTTAAGAAGAGTCAGATAACTAGGTAGACAGATAAAAATGAAAAAGTTTTCTATGATTATAGCTTTGGGAAGGAATTGCTTGTTGGACTCAGTTTGGTATGATACATTAGGCAGCTACTAGGAAAAGGTTTCAAAAGTCTTTGCTTATTGGAGATAATGAAGGGGGATGTAGCAAGATAATGAAGGAATTGGGCTGCAAAACCTTGGTCAGACCACTGCTGAAATATTGTCGTGTGGGACCCAAATATTGGTATTGAATTCAGAAGTAAGAGATCGTACAAAAGAGAGCAGATAGATTTGTTTCTAAAAATTACCAGAGAAATAAATCTTTAACTGACATGATGAAACAGCTGGGTTGAGAGACATTAGAAGACAGAAGTCGGATGAAGAGAGTTTTGGATTAAACAAAGGCTTACAATTGAGATGACCCATGGTTGAATGTAGGTAGAAGGGTTACTAAATGGATGGTAAGAGTTGACCATGGCCATAAGCTGGCACTTGATTTCAGGAAGTGGAAAGTTTTTTTTTCTGGACATTGAGGTAATTTCAGGTGGGAAAAGATTGGAGGTCAAGGAATGGGAAGGAATTTGGCCTTAGTATTTTGAAGGAAACATCCTTGAATTCACTTGGAGTGATTTGGGGAAAGCAGAGAATACCCAAATCCGGGTGGCCGGATGGGAGTTTTAACCCATGTCCTCCTGAACGCAGGTCCAGAACAATACTGCTCACCCACCACACTAGGTGGGAAAGTTTTTATTTGATGGTAATCAGGGAGTGGAATAAATTTCCAAGGGAAGTAATCAACAATTTACTAAAAACACTGAAGGAGTATAAAGTTAGTATTCGTAAAGGGCAAAATTAGGTGGGTGGCAGAAAATCACAACATGGGAAAGTGAGGATGTAAGTACATTGCCACCAGAGCCAATAATCAACCTTATTAGGAAAGTATGGTAATTTTACCGTCTTAAAAAAAAAAAAAAAAAAAAAAAAAAAAAAACACGCACACACACATGGTGGGAAATGTTTACTCCAAGTGAAGTTAATAATCCAAGGCTTCTCCAAGACTGACAATTGATCTTTGTCATTGGTGCTGACCAGTTAGCTTAAAGCTTGCATAGCAGTTAATACTTCGTTATGATATATGTCATTGGATATGCCTAATAACAGAACACCATTATTTAAGCTAATTGTGCTGCAAAGCTTTTCACAGCCTTTTATAATACAGTCAAATATAGCATCTGGCTTTATTATTGCTACTAATTATGATGGAGCTTGCATAGTGTCATACATTTTTACATTTCATGAATTTTAATTTTAACTTCTTCCATTATATACCTTTTATCTTGCCTAAACTGTTTAGTAGGAGGCCTATTATTCATAATTCATCTAGAAAATAACATTTAATAATAATTTTCTTAGTAGTAAAGTACTTTTTAGCTCAAAACATAACTTTTTTATATATCCATTGTCTTGCTAAAACCGTTTAGAAGGGGGGAAATATCACATAGTTGTATAGTAAAGAACTTTTATAACCATTTTCTTAACAATAAAGCACTTCTTAAATTGATTATAAACCATTTTCGTAAAAGATATAATATTCAAAAAAGGTTTTTTTCAGTCATAATGAATTTTGTTATATTCATTTTCACTAAGAAAGCATAGAAAAAGAATCATTATAAAGTGTATTTTGTATGCTCTTAAAATTCTGTTTAACAAAGAATTTGAACTTTATAAATAAAAGAGCTGGGAACATAAAAGTAGGATTAAATGAGAGAGAAAACTCTATTTAATAATAATAATATAACAGTTTAGAAGTAATTCCAGATTTAAAGAGAGAAAAATGGAATTTTAGTATCAAAGTTTGGCGTAACTTTATAAAATTATTAACTCTTAAATGAATGAACCTATGAGAAAGTTTGCCATGACTTAAAAGATTCTAAATGAATTAAGCTATGACATATTAAAATTTTGGGAAAATCTGGGGAAACTTAGTGTACCACGAGAATGTGGGATTCTGGTAACTCACCAGAGAATAGTATTTCCTCACGGGGATACACCATTGTTCTATGACAAGTCAGCTAAATATTAGCCAAGGCTATATAAAGCCAACCAGTGTTCCCTTTGGGAGGCAGTTTTGAGGGAGCAATTTTGGAGGAGCAATTTCGAAGAAGCAGCTTTCAGCAGTACGGCGGTATGGAAGAGGCGTTTCATGTCTCTGTAAGTGCACAGTTTTTATCCAACAGGTACAGCAGATGTAAAATTCAAAATGTAACTACTCAAAGTTTGACTATCTCACCTCGGAACAAGTTTGTGGGCTTTATTATTCACTTTAATGAAACTTTAAGCCAAAGTCAATGAAAGAACCTTTTTTCCAATGGTTTAAGAAGTCATTAGTAGCAGTGGTTAAAACTATCACTAAGCTCACTCTGAACTTAATATAAGTTTGTTGGAGTGAATGCTTTCCTGTAGTATTGTGCCTTGGAGGATAATCTGCATCTTTATATGTGATTTTTGAAGTTCGACATTGCCTTAAATGTTTTCAACAGTGTAATCTGATACCAGTGTTAAGTTCATCAAACTTTTAGAATATATTTCAAATTAGTAAATACAGTGACTTGTTTTCTTTCATATATGACCTGTTAGCTTTTACAGGGTAAATGAATAGCTTGGCGGCTGGTTTACAGAACTCTAGCATCTTTGAAAATAGGTATCAGTACTATAGGCATCACGATCAAGTTAATGTGAATGTTGCATAACCCCAATTCGCATTTTGTCATTACACTTTCACTGCCTGTAGTTTTGTTAAAATCTCCAGCAATAATTTAATCCAGTCCCAGTTTCCTGTACCTATCATTTAAGACTTTCCTGCTCGAAATTATTGTCATGATTACTTTTTCTTTTCACATACTACTCCTACTTCTTCAATGAATATTTTACAGGCCACAACAGCAATGTATTGTCAACAAACATCCACAACTTTTTTCACACACGTCCTATTTTCCAATGACTCTCAGTCCAATATTAGTTACTCAATATGTTCTAAATTAGTTTCTATGAATAAATCTAGCTTACTTTCTTTGCCTTTCAATTCCTTGGTAAATCCAATCATTGCTGTCTTCAGTAAATGTGGAACTTAAATCCTTTCCCTACCACATCTCCAATGTCACACACATAACATTACTATAAAATAATACTTTTATGCCTTCAACAAGCAATGCTCCCTGCATAGTCATAAATATCTCTGTTTTCCTCTATCGGTACCTAACAAGCTAAATCTTTACAAAGCTGTTTTCTTATAAAGCTGGTAGTGCTGTAAATTTTTATACCTTTATTCCAATGTTTGTAAGAAATTCTCCCATAGAGCAGAATTAGTTATCAGTTATGAATTATTTCTCAGTCTGTAAGTTATACCTACTGATAATGAATCAATCAGAGTAATATAATCAGACAGATCCAGATCAGTTCCAGTTAGCTACAATTTGTTAAACTGAAGGACTCAGTTAATCATTATGTACAAAACAGCTACTAAATCAAGTTACATATCAACAAAAATTGGCTGAACGGTATAGTAAAATGATATAATCTAACCAGTAGTTTTTGTGTTCACTTAAATAATTTTTTCACTTTTTTCGCTATCACGTAAAAATAAAGCATGTATTTTTCTACCTGCCATACTATGGGCTGCACATTAAATGAAACCCCATAAAATCTGACCAGTAGTTTTTGTGTGGATTGCGTTAATCTCAACTGGTGTGTGCATGTGTGTGCATGAGTGCACACACACACACACCCACACCCACACAGGCATATTTGATGTGGCTCCAATCCCTGAGAAATGTATAGACTTTTTCCTGGTTACAGACTTACTATCAAAGCTGTTTCTCCTCCACTGAATACAATAGCATAATGATTTATTATAAAAATGAATAGAATTTGCTTCAAATTCTGCAAGAAAATTGTTGAGTATACATCAGAGCAAATTAAAAGGTAGAAATTAAAGCAGCATCACATCTAGCTGAAAATATCTATAGGCTCCCTAAAAATCCTAGAACATGAACACTATGTTGACAAAGTTTGGACAACAGTCACCAAACAGACTAAGCCTGTGCTACCAATATAATGGGAACAACAAAACCTAGATGTCGTTTTATCAACAAAGAAGCTGGGTGGTGGAATGATCAGGTGCAAGATTTCATCGAGACTAAGATGTTAGCTTATAAAACCTGGCTAAAATCAGTACTTGATTGAGATTGGCAGAAATATAGATGACTGAAGTCAGTTGCTAAACAGGAAGTGGCAAAGGTAAGAGAAGACCATTATAGGATCATGTGCATTTAGCTAGATACCACAGAAAGAGCAAAAAACATCTACTAGCTAGGAAAGAGTTGTCACTGTTTAACTCAAGATGTAGAGCATGTTATTACCATTAATGATGAAAACCAGAAACTGTTACAGAAACTGACCGAAATCCTCAGCCAATGGAAATGACACTTCAAAAAACCACATCCATCAATGCCACCTGCAGATTCTGTGTATGGCTCAACTCCAACCATTACAGCTGTTGATGTAGAGACCGCTATGAAGAAAATGAAAAATGGAAAGGCAACTGGACCAGATCATATCCCATTAGAGTAATGTAAGATGCTAGGATCACAGTGAATTCAATTCCTGGCAGATCTTTTTAACAAGGTCATAGACCAAGATAAAGCTCCTTATGCTTGGCTCACTGGTGTTACAATATCCCTTTGGAAAGATATTGGTGATGTGCTAGACTGGTCCAACTACCAACCGATTGGTCTACTTTGCCAAACAATGAAGATTATTAAGCACATTATGGTTGGATGCCTTCGAAACATAGTTAAGATTGCCCCAAATCAGTGTGGTTTCATGAGAGGCACAAGGATGATTGATGCTATTCATTGCACATGTCTTTTGATGGAAAGTCACCATGAAAAGAGAAAACTACTGCTCATACCTCTTTTAGATATTGAAAAGGCCTTCGATAGGGTACCTTGAGATCTAATCTGATACACACTATGTCAGCATGGGGTGTAAGAGGTATATTATAAATGGATCCAGCTGCTATATAATTGTGTCACAGTTATGTTCAATGTGCTGTAGGAAATTCTGACTCTTTTTCCCATCAGAGTTGGTGTTCACCAGGGATTGGCTTTGTCCTGTTTATCCTTTGTATTGGCACCATTGCTGCAGAACTACTCACTCCATACCCCTGGACATTGCTCTATGCTAATGATTTCATGGTTGCCTGCAAGTCTTGACAAGAATTAGAACAACAAATCCAATGATGGAAAACTTCCCTCAGTAAATAAGGCATGCGACTTAATGTTCAGAAGACCAAGTACATGGAGTTTGAGTTCCAAGTGATGGGTCTGTTAACACTTAGTGCTGGCCTGATGGGCACAATTCCCTCCCTGTACGCTGGCTGATTTTCACTATTTTACAGTACATTCATATGAGGATAGAATAAAATTGCTGGAATCTACGGAAACAAATAAAACTGTATTTTATTTGTCTGAGTATAGTCAATTTTTATGTCAGTTTTGAGAGTTGCTGTCTTTCTTTTCCACAGGTTATGTTGATTTATGATGTGGCATGTTTTACAGGAAAAAATTGTAAAATAGATTAACTTTTTGCATTATGCCATTTATTATTAGATATGAAAAACAGATGTATTCTAAAGTCCTTTGCTTAAGATGATAAGTAGAAACATTTATTTCTCATAGTATACAAGTGTATAGTAGAGTCTAAAACATGGTTCAATACAAAGCCCTACATCACGGTCGCCACACTGGTAGGAAGAGTCCTTTCTTTTGGGTTTGCCTGGAATACTTTGCTTTATCACTGTACACAACGCTCCTTCTTTGGGCTTTCTTCTTTCCAACTACCATAGGCACTCTTTCTGGAAAGTGCTTCTGTGTCAATCATGAAAGTTTTTTTATTGCCACTAGTCACATCATTGGTGTCACCCTCAGAGAGCACCAAGGCCGAACATATCTCCTGAATGAAGTGTGTTGTTGTGATCTTCTTTCTTGAGATTGTGTAGTGCAAGGTGCATGCATTTGATAAACTCATAAGTATCAAGTGAAAAGCAAGTTTCTTCCACCACTTCACTGTCTTGTGTATAAGAGCACTATAGGACAAACACTGGTCGAAGAGATCTATACCTGCCTTGTGCTTGTTGTAATCTATTCCCAGATACTTGAAGGTTTCAAGAAGGTGGTGAACACTGGTGGTGGCCTGATGAACTAAAATATATAGAGAAGCCATCTGAGTCGCGCTATGAATGTACCGTTACGTTTTTAGACAAAGAAAATCATGACATGTTAAAGAACGTAATATTCATTCGCCACATTTTTTGTGAGAGTTTGTGGAATGTAATATTATGTGCACAGCACACTTGATGGTGTTAAGCTCCATAAGTTATATGATTTGAATCCCTGGGAGCAGTATTTTGTTTGGATGGTCAGACACACCCAGACGTCTGAAAGCGAGCCAGTGCAGCCTGGATGCAGTCGCTTCAGATCACAGTAGTCCTTTTTGACCAGAAGGTGCCACTGTACCTTAAATCAAAGATTTATAGAACCACCATTTGTCCAGTGGCACTGTATGGAACAGAATGTTGGTCACTCATGTACAGACATGAAAAAAAGGCTGCATGTCATGGAAATGAAGATGTTATGCTGGCCAAAGGCACTCACCAGATTGGACTGCACCAGGAATGAGAACATTTGGGTGGCATTTGTTGTGGCTCCAATCCCTGAGAAAATGTGAGAGGGTCGTCTGCAATGGTATGGCCATGTACTACGCAGCAACAACACCTTAGTGGCAAGAACAGCATTTGATACAAGACTGGAGGGCCGAAGACCATGAGGGAGATCCAAGAAGTGCTGACTGGATACCTTGCGGGAGTACATGCATCTAGCCAATGCCTCACATGAAGATGCACAATATCGGTACAGAGGAAGAAGAATTCCAGTAAAGCAGACCCTGCAATGTGGGATTAATGCCAAGAAGAAGAGAATAATGAGTAGCAATAGTGTCTATACACAGTACATTTTCCTATCAAGCTGTCCTCTTTGTTCAAAAATGGATTGCATGTACTCCACTAATTGAGGTTATCATAAATAACCACTTTAAATGGAAGTCGCTGTTTAAAACCTCACAGAAACTCCTGATGTAGTTCGATGTCAAACTCTCCATCAACTTACCAACACATGAGGTCAAACTATAGTACATTTTCAATTCTCTGGTATACAAGAAGTTTGCAGAGCCAAAGTAAAGAATATTTTTAGATGTGATGTAAGGTCGCATTCATCTATCTTGAGCAGTTTTGATGTAATATTGTCTATAATAGTGCATTTACTCTTCTTTAACCTACCTAATCTCCTCATAATATTCTCAGAATCTAATTCCATAGCCTGCTTAATTCTACTTATGTGGAAAAGCAATTGCCCCAGCATTACCCTAACTTTTCCCACATGACAGTATTTAACTGTCTCATTATAAGCAGTTGCTTCATATTTTCAGATTTTTTGTATTTCAAATAACATCTGCAACAATATCTACCTCTTAGTTTCCTGTTATAGCAATAAAAATCTCTATGTTTGTTAGTGCTCTTTTTCAAGCTATAACATTCTTCTCTATTGTTATGAGTATCAATTTGTTTCATGTGTCCCCCACTGTTTTGCAATGTTCGTAGTTCATTGTTTGCTCTTCTTATCAGCCACTTCACCTCAATATTGTATCTTGCAGGTTCTCTTTGTTTGTAATGAACATTTTGTTCCCCATTATGTTTTTGAACTCTCCCCACTTCCTTTCCATTGTACTGGTACCCAACATTCACATACCTGGGAACAGTAATCTGTTTGGATGGTCAGACACTTCCAGAGATCGGGAACAGAGTCAACGCAGCATGGATGAAGTAGCGTCAGGTCACAGGAGTCCTTTTTGACCAGGAGGTATCACTGACCTTAAATCAAAGATTTACAGAGCCATATCTTCAATTCTGAACTCCTGCCATTCATAATTACATATATGTTCACCATACTTCATCATTGTTGGTACATCTATTACAACAGCATTGCATATCTTTATTTACTCTGTGAACTGAGGAGACCCCTTTATTTATCATCAGGATTTATTAGGAAGAGATCCAGCATACTTCACTTCTGTGTGAAGCCTCCTTCTTTAAAGAATTTGCAGGCTTCTGTGGCTATCTTTGTTAATAAAACCTGGATTTTGCAAACTGCCGCATCATTTATGTGACAGTTTAAGCTTTGAGCAGCTGTAGTATCTCTAACAAAGGGTGTAGAATGGCAGCTGAAAGTTTATTCTGTGAAAGAAATAATGCGGTATTTCTGCAAAATCCAGTTTTTATTTCCTTTATTTTATTTGAAAATCTCTGTTCCATTGTGGTTTTATTCCTAACTCCTCCCAGTTGGCATTTGGTATATTGCAATCGCTGCCTTATATTGATATACTGCTCCATCCTCTGTACACCAAATATGTATTTTTTCTCCAAGGGCCTAGTTTCCTCATTTATCCTTCCATTTTGATAAGTAGGCAACAACCATATCTTTTCCTCTGTTTCTACACAGAAGTCTACACTTTGTAATTCACATTAATCATATATTAATACTAACAGACTGTCTGAGTCTTTATTAACTATTATGAATATTCTTCTGCCAATCCCACCACTTAACAATAGTGTCCAAATCAACATATTCCGTGAATGACTCGATGCCTCTCCCAAGTAGACCATTTGTTTCCTGTTTTGCACATTATGGACAGGCTTAAATATGGATGATCACTGTGCCATAGCACTTGCATCAGTTCAATCCTGGTGTGATGTGCCTCTTTAAACACCTTTAGTTACTCTCTAAGCTGTAACTGACTTTCCTGTGATCAGGGCGGGAGTCAGATAGCAACTTTACTAGTCAGTGTGTGTGCAGGGAAAGTTTAGGGATGGTGGAAGAGGAATTGCTAAATAGGAATGAGAAGGGGACAGGTAAAAAATAAATGCACATAAAAGAATCTGTATATTTCAAATTTAAAAAAAAATATGTTTCAAATTGAAACCATTTATAAATATAACTTTAATTTCCATATTAATAGGTAAATTCCTGGTCCCTGCATACTGGTTGTCCTTATTGCAGTTTTTAGGCAGTTTTCCGTAATTGTCAAGGTGAATACCGGGATGGTCCCCAATATCTGCCTCATAAATTATACAGTAAAAAAATAAAAAATACACTTATGCACAAACCAGTCATTAGTTACAGGTTTCATAGTCAGACGGCAATGCATCAAATTACAAATATATATTATCAATTATATAGTAATATTGACATTACTAATAAGTGTATGTACTGTTCCACATCCCCGAGATTATTCTCAAATGGGATCAAAGTGAACATATCTATCTATCTACGACAGGCCTAGTATGCCGGTTGTTTGACAAGAGATGCATGGTTCAAAAATACAATTGGAAACTGCTCTAGAAGAGATAGATTGGTTATTATATATGAGGAGAGACAATTTAATGAAGAGGGGTCTCTATCTCATATGGTACATAGTACTGGGTATGCACTGGTCGGCCAAAAAGAATTAATGTAATGTTAATATTACACTTTTCAAAGCATTGTGGCAGTTAATTACTTTCTTATTTTCTGAACTAATTCCAAATGAAATTTTGTTTTTCATACCAACAATAAACCTCTATACTATTGGTTTGCTAAATTTAATGATTTATGTTTATCTAAATAGCAGTCATGACTCATGAATGAGTTAAGTCAACAAATGAACTTGAAATTTTCACTTTTGAAGAATTAATATAATTTTCAGGCTATACTCTTTATATGTAAGAAGATCATCTACATGGCTGAAGTACTTGTGAACATGTTCCTTATTGGTGAAGAATCTGTTATTATTATTACTATTTTTTTTTTAAGTGACTACATACTGAACCTGTTCTGACCATCATATAATCTGCTGTGGTAAGTGACATATTCTTTTTTCACCAGTAACATGGGGGTAGCCCCACCCTGGCTCACTCCCTCAAGTAGTTGAATGAAAAATATATAAAAATAAAAATTTCCACTTTTAATATTGAAAAACAAATTTTGTCAAAATTTAGCCAGAACCCTTGCAAACTGATGCTTAGATAAGGTAAATGAGTATTTAATATTTTTTCTAGTATAACTTTTTTCAACAGTTTTTTATTAAGTTTTCTTGTTTTTGCTCCACTCTGAAGCTAATCCTGGATATGCACTTTGTCAGAGAACAAATTGAAAGTTCTGGGATTGATTGATAACAGTTCCTTCCGACTCACAAATTAGTCCCCTTTATGATTAGTTTCGACCACCTAAGATAAGGTCCATCAGACTTCATTAATTAATTAAATTATCGGCCGCCACCATTGACTGGCTAGGGTACAAATCAAAAACAAATATATAACCAAAAGTTTCTTCAAAGAAACACCTTGAGCATGCAGACCACAAGCCAAAGATTTATTCAGAGTTTTGTGTTGCACAAATGCACCCGGCCACCAATGGAAAAATAATAATAAACACACACACAAGTAAATTACTAGTAGTGACAAATAATCCGAAGATGCAAGTTCTTAAGAGTAAAAAGCAACTCTTTCAATCACTTTCACATAGCTGTTCATACCAACACAGTTCACCAACACTCCACCACGTAATATTGTAGTTTCCTTCTGTCAGTGAAACGTTTTTCCGACGTGGTAGCCCGTAATAAGAAACTCATGGGGACCTATACACTTCAATACAAATCATTTTTCGGCCACGACTTACACCGAGCTACAACAAGACCCAGAGGCATGATAACCACACAATGTTCTATTCCAGACTCCACACTCTCTGCTCTACTAATCGATTGTCAGTCTTGCCAGTCACCGATGCACATAGCATTCGATACTCGGCATAGAATAAATATAATAATTAAAATAAGTTAATTACTGAAGGGGGCAAGCCTACTGTAATGTGACAACTTGACCCTTAATGTGATGTACTACCCAAGATCCATTACCCACTCTAGCTGAATTACACCAAATTCATTATCCCAGTTTTGGTAACTAAAAGTAATGAGTTATGTATTATCTTGGTTCTCTGGGCAGAGCTGCATCAATTTATTAAAACCTAGCATTTTAGCCAGGTAATATGCACAATGACTATGGAAATCTATGCAATAAAATGTGTTATGTACTTTTTACAGTGGAAGACCATGCTAATCTAATACAATTATCTAATATTCTACCAGATTCACAAAATTTATATCATCTGAATATATAAGCATTGAATGAATAGGGCTAAATATATATTTGTTGCTGCCTGTAATCATCTACTAACATTTTCTAAGTATCAGCAAGTGTTCAACTTTTTACATTGGTTGTTCATTTACACAGCTCTAACAACAGGATTAAAATATCATCTACTGGAAATAATAATCATTACCTGTGGTCTGAGGAAAATACAGTTTCCTGTAATTTTTGTGCAAAGACTCCTGGACTATTAGAAATCTATAAAATTATTGCTCACAAGTTGAGGCTTTCCTTACGAAATGTGGCCACTTCAGTGTCTAGTTGTCAGTCTAATTTCTCTGTGCTAAGTCACAGGTTGACTGAAATTTTAATGAGTTTTAAGATACATGGTATGGTTTTGATAACCATAATATCATTGACAGTGAGTGTGGATATCTACATCAGCATGATATCTCGCTTATTTATTGAAATATCGAATTTAAAAAATCAATTATAACTTGTCCTTTGGTGACGTTTTTCATCTGGTCCAGGTTGTATTTCAACCTATTCACACCGATAGGGAGATAATAAAACACTATTGTGCATGTCCAGCATGTAGTTCCACGTGGCTTTGGCGAATTTTTTTCTTCTCCAGGTTCCATTCAACCTACCTTAATTTGGAAATACAGTATCTCGTGAAATAAGCAAGATATATATATATATATATATATATATATATATATACTTTAAATTTGTCGAGTTAAATAAGAATCTGTCACCAAATTGCGGCACTACGGTTATCATTGAATCCCCGCTTCAACCAATAACGAACAATATTTCGACCTGAATAGGACGATAGTTGATGACTTTCTTAGAAAATATGATCAAAATAAATTTCTAGCTATACAACAACTTTTATAACCTCTAATACGGAAAGAAGAAGCTTTATATTCACATTACTGCCGGAAAAATAGCGTTGAATGAATGTAAACAGACTTTTAACTTTAACTAACCCAGGGCGGGAAAAAATTGTTGAAGAAATCACTAAAGGTTTTTTTAAAATAGTAATTATAATAACAATTAACAATTAAACATGCTTCTGCTAAGAAACAGTGATATTAAACACATTTTAAAAGATACTACAATGACATATTCAAAATTACTCTAAATGTGGACCCGCTGATTAAAATCACAAATTTGTATTAAGTAAAATGGTCCATTAACACACACTCTTCTAAAATAACTTATATTCTAACATTTTTATCATAATATGGTATTATGTTTAATGTTACAGATATACTTACTTGGATGTTTTGACATTATGGAATTCTGCTTAGCAGAAATCACTGTTTGATACAAAAAACATTCCCAGAATCATCACGTCAATTCTGGGCAAATTAGAGCTATTTGCCTTGATAAAACCAACTTCCATTTCGAGTATAAGTAGAGCAATTGTTTTACAACCAGCACAGAAACCTTAAAATCCTTAAATAAGCGATGGGAAGATCATCAACAAACATGAATACATGGCAGCTAAACAGCGCGAGCTGATAACTGATGTCATGTGCTCCGATTGGTGTTTCATATCACGTGACTAACAGCTGTCTTTTTGAATTTTTATTTTATTAACAATAGTATGTTTTTAACTCCTATCCAACAGATGAAGTTGATTTTCAGTGTCCTTACAACTTACCCTATGTGTATATTAAGCTTTCTTGGTTTCATAGTTAGTGTCAAGTACCCCATTAGAGAAACCTTTGCTTTATACAAGGTCAGAATTCTCAGCCTCATAGAATACTGTTTTCGGCTCCTGTAAGAACTGCACCATTTGAAATTAGAATAACTTCTATTGAGATGACTCCATTGCTGGTTATATTTGGGTGCAACTGTAGCAAATGTCATTGAAAATCAGAACAAGAATTTATGAAGAACTATTGTTGAAATATAGCCCATTTTAATAGAAGCAGTGACCAATATTTTGATATGAAACCAAGATTTTTGTAGCCTTAAAACAATTTTATGGACTCAAAAGCTACAGATCTACATCACATGCAGCCTATAAAAAATCATACCATTTCTGTGTGCAAATTTTTCTGGTTGTAATATCTCTAAACTAGCTTTGGTATGTGTAAATATTGTTTATCAATTTTATTCTATTACCAAATATTAATGTTGAGAGGCATGGATTCTAAAGGTCTCTTTAAAACATGCCTTCATTTTCTCGGTTTTCATACTGATGTCCGAAAGTTTTGTTTCATTTGTATTTTAATGTAATACAGTTTATGAAATAGTAGAAAGCTATCTGGAAAATTGACAGCACTAATTCATAGAGAAACTTAGTGCGTGAAGTAAAAAAAAAATATTGTTTGTGAAGGATTTACTTTTGTCATATAAGTAGTTGCAGCAATGTTTAAGAGAAATAAGATGTTACCTTTACATTACTTAGTAGGTCGCTCGCTGCAATTCCTCTGTGTGACATTTTTAAATGCTGATATGGAGGACTTTATGATTTATTATTATTAATAATTTTATTGCGATGGAGCTAATGCTCCCATGGCAATTTCCCTAGTCATCTTTTAATTTATTTTTTAACCTTTTCTTTTATAATTGGAGTGCTAAATCCCTCCCCCATTCACTTTTCTGATTTGCAAATTTTAATTTTTAAGTCCCTGAGCGTTTTTGGTAAATTATTCCATCACTTCACTTGGTAATTTGTTCTTATCCATGATAGCCATACCACAAATTTTTTCCAATCTCTAATGCAAGAAATAGAGCACCAACTTGTGGTTGTAGTCATCTTTCCCCTTCCATGCACTATTCTTAATTCTTTGACCAATATCACCATCACCAACATATCCCCTGTACATTCCCAGCATTCTGTTCACCCTCCTCCTTTCCTCCAATGACTTCCAGTCCAGTTCCTCTGACTGGGTCCTGGGTGCCACAAGTATACATCGATATAGCAGTTACCTCAACTTCATGTTTTTGGAAGAGTATTACAATATAAGAGACTTCTTTATTATTAATAATAAGTATTTCAATGAAATAATAATAATTTAATTGTTCTATACAAAAAAATTCAGTAATATTTAAGTTTCTGAAATAGAATTAATTTTCTTTGCTTTCAAATCACTATATTACTAATGCCAATATTTCAGCCACGTATAAATAATTCCAAAATGTCAAGATTTAATCACAGTATATGTATTAATGCACATTTGACTGAAGCTATGATTTTCGAATGACAATATTATCTGAGGTTGTGGTTCAGTTGAAATACAGCCTGGACTATAATGACAATTGACACGCTATGTTACAGCATAAGGCATAATGGATTTAGTTTTATAATTTATGCAGTGTAACATAAGGTTTTAGGATGCAATTTAATTGGTTGCATGTTGCTTCATCACTAACTCAATAACATTTGGGCAATCAAACATTGCCAAATCAGGGTTATGAGACCTGTTGAATAGAAATAACAGTTTATTTTACTGGCTGTGGTTTAAACAGCAACCAAAATTTGTACACACGTTCCTTGGGCAATATTATTGAAGAATATTTGCACATTATAGCCACCAAATATATTTTAATCGAGTAAAGTACCAAGAAATATGGGCAGTTCCGCACAAGTCATTATGAAAGAAGTATGTGTTATTACCTGTTGATATTTCTGGTAGCTATTTTTCAGGCATCTTTCTTCGAGAAGAAAACTGAATTTCATATCCAAAATGATATGTAAGGAAGAAGTATTTGCTTACTAACCATCGATTACTGTACAGCGTTCAGTGATAACACAGACATATTGTTCCCGAGACAAACTGTTTAACTATCGACCAGAGACAATCTATGACTACCACATTAGTAATCTAACAATTTTGCATGGTAACTGACCTGTTGTCATGCAAGGCAATGCTTATTATGGTTGATTCACGTATTCTGTTTATTTTAAAGGACTGCGTTCTAGAAAACTGAATAAAAAAAGTAAACAATAAAATTGAATCCTAAGAACTTTCAGAGTTTTGTGCGAGGAGTGGGCATCTGAGGTGCATAATGATCCCTGCCTACAGTTTTCCATATTTAAAGGTTTTTAATTGCTTGCTCCTTCCCATGATACATATAAGTCATCAGCTATTTCCACAGATTTTGATTCGGACCATTAGCTAAAAAATTTGAAAACCCCATCCTCATTGCTGCTGTGGTTTGTGCACGGCTCCCATTCAATAAAGAGACACACGCAGCTTGCTTACTGATTTATAATAGTATAGATGTGATTGGATAAAGTGAATGGTCAGACCAAAATTTGATAAAACTAGTCCTCTTTCCAGTCAGATCTGTAAAATGAACTGGTTTGTTTAAACAAACATCAATGGTGTTATATTATAAAATTTCAGTAGGTCTTTTACAGATGGGCAGTCTCCATGAGGAATTAAGTATGATATGTTATCTGGAAGATACTTAATTACATCTCAATTCCATCATTACTGCAGGTATCACTATTGAAAAAAAAGCTAACTTTTATGACAAATTTATGTTTCTTATCTGCTGTATTTAATCTGTGTTTTCCTAGTATGTGCCTTATGTTGTGGCAGGGGCAGATCCAGGGGGGGGGGGGGGCTAGGGGCTCAAGTCCCCCCAAAATTCACTCAAGCCAAGCCCCCCCAAACCAAAGTCCGCTCAAGCCCCCCCCCCCAAACCAAAATCCTGGATCCGCCCCTGTGTTGTGGTCTGTATCTCCAACACTATTTTCAAATGGGATCTGTTCTCTGTATTTTCTTTCCTGCTTTACTTAAAACCTTGAACCAAAATGAATTTAGTGTTCCTCTTCACAAACGTTTCTCATGTGTTCTAGTACAAGTTATGACTGTGAACTGTTTGAAGGATTTTGTGTTATTTAAAAAAAAAAATATTTTAAAGGTTCCAAAAACATAGCTCATGGTTGTATGAAATAAGAAGCTGTATTATATTTTATTAGAATATCCTTTATTTACAATATTATATAATATTATTTTGTTACATATAAATACTTTTGATTTATAAATATAAATACAATAACTTCCAGGAGTCTAACAAACACAGTCTATAACAGTTTTCTTGTTCTTGAATTAGAATTCAAGTGGAGTAATCTGAACCATATATTAAGTTTACTAAAATAACTATTTACTGGCCCAATTGCCAGAGTAAAACCAAATACAAAACCCTCACACTTGTAATGTTTGTGTTGATAGAATTCATGGAAGTTTCTTACACTGAATGAATTTGCACATCACAGTGCAGTCTCTCAGTTCTCATCATTTATTCAATTACTCATTCACTCAAATTTTAATCTCGAGCCAGAGAGAACATGGGCATTACTGTTCATCTTTGGCATTACAGATTTTATTTGGAACACTATGAAGATGCGATTTATGGCAAACAATTAAACCAGACAACTTTCCAGAACCCATATACCCACTTGAAACCTTATTTAAATAAGTATCACAGATCCCTGTGAAATTGAGCTTGCTGACTGATAAGATTGTGTGAAAGCTACAGCATTCTGTTCAGCTTATCACTGGGGAAACTTAATACACAAAATGCCCTGTTCAGTTGTTCAGTAATACTGTCACTCATGCATTTCACAAGAAATAGTGAATACACACAATATTTGTGGAAAACCACAAGAGAAATCTGTCAAAAGCTAGCCAATTATGATAATGTACAATATGATAAAATAATGTTTCAAGGATTGTAGTATCTACAAAAATTGCACTAGATAAATAACTGAAAGTATATGGAACAGCATATAATTAAAATTGTTTTGTATAATCATGTTGTGGTTTTTATGGAAGTGACTAGCTTTATGTGCAAATTCTCTTGTTGACAACAAAAACAACAAAAAGGGATAAATGAAGACAACTGTTAATAAAAGTACATTCATAAAATTCTGACTGAGAGCGACATAACATAAATAGGCCAGTGATTGTATCTACTAAATAAATAACACTGGGTAGCGTTTAATTCTCAAACATACTCTACTTACATGTAAGACATGGTTGAGAACTATCAAATTAATTTACTAAAACTGAGAAGTGTTGTGCCAACAATACTCTCAATGTGGGCCTTGCAGGACAATTTAACAATGTTAAATTCTTCCTCATTCACAGACCATCCAAAATTCTTTTGTACACAACATATAATAAAAGCCTGAGTAGTTGTTTCACAAAGACTTTGGAGGACTATACACCCATCATTATCTGAGTAATTGTTTTGCAAAACGTTGTAGGGATATGCACCCATCAATATATAAATATGTGGATGATTTCAGTAAAACAGTATGAAACAGAGTAATATCATGTTATAAAAAGATACTAAAATCTGAACTCATAATGAATAGTTTCTTTGAGAAACAATAATAATGTATTAAATAGACTGGTATGTCATACACATTCCAGACATATGTAATGGTTATAAGTCTGGATTTTAATGATGTGCAGAAATACTATTCTGGCATGAAATAAATGTGATGTATAGCCGAACACTGCTCTAATTATACACATTTATGCACAAGTTGTGTGATTCTGTCATCACTGAATTAGGAATCTTTGACTCTTGAGCAAAACACCTGAAAAAATAGAAAAAAATGTTTTAGAACTTTCTTAGTTATAACTAAGGTAAATCAATTAAAAACATTTTCATGATTTTTTCCCTTGTCCTAGTAATTTAAAATTATTTGATAATACAAAAACAATGTTTTCCTTTGTTCAATATCATTCTATAAAGCCTATTAATTAAATTTAACAATTTTAGCTATTTTCATCCCAAAATTATGAAAAGCCCCTCAAAAAAATAAAATAGTTCAAATCAATTTTTAAGTAGTACATTAGTCTTATTAATTTACATTAAAATACTGCAAGAACTTCATAGAATGTTGGGACACACAATATAATTATTAGATGTATAGCTAGAAAATCAGACCTGATAAAATATTTTTTGTTGTGTGTGTATGCGTAACCATTTTATAATAATAGTTAGTATAAAAATATTAAATGAAGAAAAAATTATTTTCTTTGGTGTTGCTCTGTTTTATAATGAAATGTTAAGCTGAAGGAAAAAAAAAAAAAAAAAACTGAAAGTGAAACTATTGAGTTCATACATAATGAGGAAGTAAATTTTTATATGAAATGAAATGTTGTTTCATTAGTTATTTTTTTCTGAAAACAAAGCTTCCTTTTTTTTTTTTTTTTTGCTGTCTCATTGTAAATAAAAATTCAAATCTATACACACATTTTGTTACTGTAATAATATGACTAATTTATAGATTTATGTTGATTTTTGATTGCAACATCTATTATGTTTGGAGCTCAAGATTACTTTCATAGCCAAACAAAAGCACTGCATAGCAATATGAATTATTGCAATGACACGTTGCACAAAGAGAACAAATCAAGTAACATGTTATACACTGGTTACATGGTTCTAAGAAAAGCGGAAATATTCAGTACAATCCATTAGATTCTATCATTCTTAATGGCTCTAGAAGCTAGCAGTTCATAAAATCTAAGAAAAAATAAAGAATGTACAGGAAATAGCCTTACCTTTAGAGTGCTGATAATTCATTCTACCTTCTGTACTTTTTGACTCTTTTTGTAGGCTTGGTTGTAGAAGTCATAGAAGAGTGCAAAGAATATGGCTGAGTGCAAAAGCAGGAAAGCGGCTATCAGCTTTGGGTAGCCACAGTCAATGAACAGTACTTGTGCAGAATGTATGAACACAAGAGTAAACTGTAGCTGTAAGAGAAAATATATAACACTTAATAGTTGGTTACAGAAGAAGGAAAAATATCGGTTCATATTTTCTTATTATAATAATAACTTAATTTTAGTCAATTCATGAGTTTGTACCTTTAATGACCCATTTGTCTTAATTTATACTAAGGGAAGCAGGGCTTTATTTAAGCATGGGCTACCTAGGCTGTAGCTTATGGGCTTGCACCACAAAGGGGCCCACACCACATGAAAAAAATATATTGTTGCAGTATACTGTGAGTGGGGCTTGAAGTGTCACTGTCGTGAACTGCAATTTCAAATAAAACTACCTAGCCTTCATGTATTTGAAAGTAAGTATTCAGTAAATAATTGTTTATAACTGTAATAGGTTTATTTAGAATTCAGTATTAATTGTATCATTTTCAATTGTTTTTATTTAATTAGCTGTTTTAAGTAATTTTTTTTTTTAAAATTCTTTATAAAACTTTATTTTAATATTTAGGAATCTCCATCACATGGTATAATGTACTAAGGCTCTGATTAGTGGAGCGCTGTCTAATAACGGTTAAGTTTGCATTCCTGTCGAGACGTGTCTGTGAATAATCAATAATGTGTTTTTAATCTTTCCCCATCATATATCTTTGATATTGTTGTTAAAACTTTTGAGTTTTTATTGCTTTTGCTGAGGATGTTTGGTTGCAACGACACAGCTACAATAGGCAGCATCTTAGCTATCGATCATGTGTTGAAGAATTGAATGTGCGAGCATCACTTATAACCTCGTTCGCTTAAGTCTTGGAAATGATTTCAGAGACCATGTTTCGAACTTTCAATGCTGCAATAAGTTGTCTTCGTGTATTTTTTCAATCATTACATTATTCAATATTTTGTATTAGAAGGTTTATTAATTGATTAGTAACTAATTGATATTAATGAATATTACCTTTATCATTTTATAATTATATGCAACATATATAATTATATAAGGGGCCTACAAATCCTAAATACAGCCCTGAAGGGAAGTTTAATTTTTCACTTCTCTAACCCCAAATATTTTTTCTTATTGATGATGGTCATCTTTCAATCCAGTTCATATATTTTGTTTTTATGCTGATTTATGGATTGTTTCAGTAACAAATAATCTAGTAAATACTAGATAACTAATGTAAGGGATAATGACTCATCACTGGCCAGAGTTGAAGACTATGACGAGTGAAAAACATATGAGAGGAACAAAAATATATACAATATTTCGGTGACAGGGGCCAAGTCATATGGTTCAGGAGGTGCGAACACGGCTTGGTCCCTATCACACAAATAAGGTGTAAAACTCAAATATTGTATATGTTTTTGTTTGTCTCATATGTTTTTCATTCATCGCAGCCTTCAACTTTGGTGAGTGATGAGTAATTTTCTATATCCTTTGTTATTTATATTGCCTAAAAGCCATTTATTTTTTTTTCCCTTAATATCATCAATTGCAAATAGTACTACTGATGAAACAGTACATTCATTTTTCAGTATTATATTAATGTGGAAATCTGTTGCAAAATTTAATGAAGGCTTCTAATGTATTACTCATGTCGAATGAATGGAGGCTTTCCAAGTGTCTCAAATGTTCTCTTCCCCACACAGCATGTCAATTTGGTGCAACATTTCAAAGTCACTCTCTAATTCGGTGAGCAACTGAAACATTGGTGGGTGGCCCAAGAAAATTTTATACAACTTACATGTTATTTGACAAAGGAGTCATCATGTCATCTGAACAAATTTATAGGACACAAATTATGATGCGAAGATCACATTTTTCTGAAATAATGAATTTTTTAATTTATTAATAGTAAATTATGGAGTTATTGTCACTAGCAAGACCAAATATTGTTAAAACAAAGTTCACAACCCAAGAGAAGATAATGTTCGTATCTATCTAATCTGTTCATTTAAATGCAATAAAGCGTCTGTTAAGATTTAACTACTATTTTTATGATTTTATCTTATTTATATGTTCGTCTCTTGCATAACCAACTTCCAAACCAGCACAGAAATTTCTATACCATTTGCTTGCATATTTTTATCCACTAATAACAGTGATGTTTGCAGCAACTATCCCAAGCTTTGATTGTTGTTATTCATAATTTTTGTCCAGATGAAGTAGAATGTTCTCAGTTATAAACTGTTTTGCAGCATAAATTTTATGATTTATTTTTAGTGTTCACACTGCTTTTGTACCTATCGCCAAAATTCTTTAATCCTAAACATACATTTATGAAATAATTTCCTGCATTAATTTATAGACTTGCTTTATCATTGAATCATAGGTTTTAATTTGTGAAGTTATTTTTTCATCCTCTTTTTTTAATCTTTATTTTTTGGGATGGGGGAATAGCTAGTTACTCAGTTTCCTGGCTAATTCATAGCAATGCTTTTGGAATCAGTATTGCCAAAGGCAGTGGTGGATCTAGGATTTTGGTTTGGGGGGGGGGGGCTTGACTCAGGTGAGTTAGGCTGGCATTATAGGAGGGAGGGGGAGGATGGCTGATGACAGAAATCTCATGTAGAGCTAAAAAAAAAAGGTTCCCCACAGTTACGATACATTTGGGAGGGCTTGATACCCTTAGCCCTCCCCCTCCCTCCCACTGGATCCGACAATGGCCAAAGGCATAAAATTATTGAGCAGACACCAAAAATTTTACATACAAATATCACATATATTTTATGTGGTAATCATTGGTGATTAACCAAGTTCTTTTTCTATTTGAAATTGTTGCATCTTCATTTCAGATGCAAACAAAATTATATTTTTGGAATAACTTCAGGACTACAGCACACAATAATTTAGGCAAAATGTGATGCCTGTCAGTCCAGTTAAAAATTTTTATTTACTGAGTGACATCTAGCCAGCTCAGTTATATATTTTTCAAAATTAATGGTAACCAACTTAGTCCACAACATGAAGGATGGTTATATCCTCTTGAAGGAGGCATTCTAGCCATTGTGTCAGAGGTAGGATGGCCATTTCCTCTCCTCTGGCACCTAACATTTAACACGGAATCCGAACCATGGAACATCCTGGTGTAGCTTATACAATCAAACTTAACTTTTATAAATTCTTGAAACCACCGTGATTTGAACTCAGCACCACTGAACTAACATACCATTCTAACTCAACAGTATAAAACGTCATGAGTACCTGAGCCTCGAACTTGAAAGTATAACTCATTAAAAGTGTATGTTGTGAGATTTCAACATTTAATTAGCATGGAATAATTTTAATGGATAGTGAAAATATGGTGCTCTTGGCAGACAACAGTAGCCTATCTTTAAAAGCCCCATCAATACAAGATCTCAAAAACATAGTAAATGATACTCTAAAGGAAATAAACAGTTGATTCAGTGGAAATAAATTATTACTTATCATAGAAAAGGTACAGTTCCTTACAATTTGTCAATAATAATTAAACAAAGGACAGCATTGATGTGATTCATGAAGGTAAAGCAATCAATAAAAACAGTTTCACAAAATTAGTGGATGTATACAGATGTTTCAGTTGGGAACCTCACTCTTATAAGGAGAGAAGGGATGTAATGAAGGGGATTGTGTGCCTGCACAATGTAAAGAAACGGCTGATGAATTGCATTTGTAAGCATTCCAAAATAAGAACCTCTTTAAATAATTCCTATTTCTGTCAACTTTCCATTTTAAAGACGCATTAAATGCCAAGAAACAACATTAAAATGTCAACGGCATTCTCAAACAAATCTGTAGCAGCTAATTTGATATATTCGCCATAACCTAATTCTTTTGTAACCTCATAATTCTGAAATAAATGCTAACTACAGAATTAGGTGGCACAGATAACATTGGGAAGGTTATGATTCAAATCTTACCAATAAAGATTTAGGTTTTCCATGTTTCAGGGGAATGGCAGGATGTGTAAGTATCTCTTGGTCATGAGCTGTTAAGCCCTAAAACCATGACCATTATAATTACCATCAAAATTTAACAAATAAAAAATTGGTTGAGTAAGTGTTCTTTGATGTATTCATGAACAAAATGTTCTCTTTTTTTATTGTAAAATGTTGACGGCCACTTAGCTCTTTCGGTACAGAATAAATAAAACGATTGGGTATAATATTCCAACGATGCTGACGATCCTTCCTTGAAGCTCAACGTTGAGAACTGTTGGCAGTTTTGACTGAGCACTACGTTGGTTGTGACCACTCTGGATGTAAAGTGTGGTGCTGACCACAACTACTGTTCATTGCTGAGATCCTGTAATGGGCATAGAGCTCTAACTCTTTCCTTCCCTCCCTCTCCCTGTCCCCATACCAACACACACTGTTCCACTAGTAAGGGAGCGTCCATAAACTACGTGGCTCGATCTGGGGAGTGGAAGGGGTTGTCTGGAAACCTACGCTGGATTACGTGTGGGTGGGGGTTTCCGAGTCAAGCTATGTAGCTTTTCATTTAATTATCTCCGTAAGTAATTTAGGACAGTCTGACAAGAGAAAGCAGTACAAAATTCCTTCTGGCATTAATAAAGAAAAAGGCTACATGCCACACCAGATGGGGAAGAGGGGAGGGGGAGGGATAGAGGCAAAAGCCACGTCAATCTACGTGGAGTGAGAGGGGGAGTCACAGGAGGCTAAAATGGAACTACATAGTATATGGACATTCCCTTATGACCTATGGCCAAAGATAAAGAATACGCAATATATAGATCTTTGTACGAACTTACAAAAAGGTCTCATTTTACGTCACAAACCTTACCACACAATTTCAGTAATTTATTAATAACAGTTTTGAAAGAAACATGGATGCGATGACGATTTTAAGGTTGCAATTGATTTAAATTCTCTTTGGAAGCATCAGAACTGAAATTCTGGTTCGTCCTTCCAGATTTTTGTCTTATAATTATCAACCAAGCGATGACAAGCAAATGCTTGGAAGATTATTAATGGTTCCTTAAGATTTCTTCGTAACGACTACTGAAGAAGCGTCTGTAATGACCACAGCGTTGACAATCTGCAAGACGAGAAATCCCCTTCTATCTCTGTCGAGCAAAATTGATTTGAAGTGTTACGCAAGGCGTATCGGTTGCCCAATTCATTTCTATAACAAAGCTACAATGGTTATTCGAGAATGCAGTCACATAGCACAAGAAAGACTGAGCTTTTGTAACTTCGAGAGCGAAAGTCTTCCGCGTGTCCTGAGAAAGCCGGTAGACCGGTTTTGTGGCCATATCGTCTGCAAGGACGACCAGCTCCTTGCGTGACCTTCAACCGAGCTACTTTTACGTCCTCATTTACAAGGAGGACTCCTTGTTCCAGGAACCAGGTACCACGTGCGCCAAACATACCGAAACAAATAATCGTTAAGTGGTTCTACTTCAAGCAACAACACCTTCAGTTTTGATCAAGTGACGGTAAACAGTAATCATCAGGATTACATAATATTTAGAAAATAAGGGCGGTATATTATTTTTTTATTTCCCTGCTGTCACGCGTCCCCAAGATCTTCTATATGATCCAATCAAAGTGTGTGAAATAGTAGAGGCCACAGGTATATCGCAAGATACAGTGTATTCAATTTTGCACGAATGTGTGTAAAAAATTTTTTTGCAAGATTTTTTTCTTTTTGCTTATGGCTTTACGCCTCGTCGACGTCGAGGTCATTAAAGGCGGGAAAAGACTGGGGGCAAGTAACGGGAAGGTATTCGGCCATGGCCTTTTGATGTTAGCATCCCGGCATTCGCCTAGATTGATTTGGGGTAACAACTGAAAAAGCGAATCTGGATGCCGGACGGAGATTCGAACCCACGTCCTCCCGAATGCGAGGCCAGAGACTATGAGGCTGTTTTGGCGCTTTTCTGTCGCAACCCTAACGAATTTCAACGCCGATACATAACTATGGACGAAACATGGACACACTACTATACTCCAGAAACTAAAGAACAGTGAGTTTTTGAAGGCGAACTGGATCCCAAGTAGGCGAAGGCGGTGAAATCGGCCGGCAAGGTGATGGCCCCGGTTTTTTGGGATGCACGTGGAATCATCTATGTCAATTACTTGGAAAAAGGACAAACAATAACTGGAACTTATTTTGCGTCATTATTGCAGCGGTTAGACAAAGAAATAGATAAAAAAACTTCTATATTTAAGATAGGTCCTCTTCCGTCAGGACAAAGCATTGGTGCACATCTGAGCAGTTTCAGTGGCCAAAATTATGGAATTAAAGTTCGAATTACGAGATTACCACTCCCACCGTATTCACCAGATTTGGCACCCGTGGCATTTTTTTATTTCCAAACTCCAAAAAATGGCACGGTGGAAAACGAGGAGGTCATCGCCCAAACAGACGCCTATATTGCAGAACTTCCTAAATCCTACTTTTTGCAGGGCATAGATAAGTAAAAGAAGCGTTTGGAAAAGTGTATAGAACCAAAAGGAGATTAAGTTAAAAATAAAAAATACACAGAAAATTATTTGCTCTTTGGGGGTGTCCATTAATGACGTGAGGTGATTTTCCGGAATTCCGGACCCCCCTCTAAAATGACGTCAGATTTTGACGGAGACCCTCCTACCAATCGAACTCCGAACTCGCAACTTTTAGAGACCTTTTTTTTTTTTGTCTCATGGTCCGAAAAGCGGATATACCCTCCCCCCCCCCCAAAGGTGGTTTTCGACCCAAAATACCCCCTAAAATCGACTTTCGCGTCATTTGTAGTTTTTTTTTTTTTAGCTCTACAATTCTACAAGAATTTTAGAACCTCACGTGAGATTTCCGTTCATCCCCCCTCCCCCTTGGTGAGGCTTCGTGAGATTTTGCCGAACCCCCCCCCCCCATCACTGGACGCCCCCCTTTTGCCATTTTGTGAGGACTTATTGAGCGACGCTCGTAGTTCTAAATACCCGCAACTGCGTAGCCTTTTATATGTCTCATGCACTTTTACAATTTTCCTACTTTACAATTTCCACTCAACTGTTCCTCAATTGTACTTGAAGGTGACACATCTTATT
The DNA here is from genome assembly GCA_031002005.1 of Vandiemenella viatica. NCBI lineage: Eukaryota > Metazoa > Arthropoda > Insecta > Orthoptera > Morabidae > Vandiemenella > Vandiemenella viatica. The sequence continues at coordinate 34,810,980 of CM061921.1, forward strand.
TCAGTATGATTAGCCAAAATAATTATTTTAGAGATCACCATCTCCAGCACGTTTTCTTTTCTGTCAGAAATTCTCAATATTGTTTTCGTCGTCGGCTACAACTCGTTTCCGAGTGTAAGTTTCTTCCAGTCTATTAACTCAGGACAGTTTGTGGATATAGGTCTGAATGGGCCGGCTCTTGGGTGAAATATGTGGCCACATAAACTTCATCGAACTGATGACTGTTGAGATCGTCGAAGCTTCCGCGATAGTCGTTAGGCCCTTCCATTTCTTCGCCGTTCTTGCTCAAAAAGATCGGCAGCTGCGTAGAGAGTGCTGTACCAAAGAACGCGATCTTCAGCAAATGTTTCCCAAGTTTGTTGTTTTATACTTGCCCTCAAGGTTTGTTTAATCTGGTACGTATTCCGCTTCAAAGTCAAACCCCGATGTCTTGTAATGAGCAAATGGCCTTCTATAGCACCACATTACCAATAATTCAGTTTCTTTATTTCTGATATTCCAAAAATACAAAAAAAACTTATTATTAAGTTTTTTATGAGCCCTAGATCAATTTTCATACTAAAGGTTTATTATTCTAAATGAAATTCGTTATATCAGCGCTGATATGCTCTTGGTTTTATCCTTACACAGACAATCGTTTGTCAGTATGCTTCTTTACAATATCTCTGTTCTGATATCTACTTCCGTCATTTCTCATGGACTTTTGTCTTGTTATTAAGAAGAAATATCTGTTACAGGAAGAAAATCTGACCTCGAGTTTCAAACTGATTTTATCCAGTTTTAGCCTTCTAAACCTGTTTTGCCTACCTTCGAAAGGAAGTGTATTACTGACTGTTGCGATAGGTAGAATAATTAAATTTAGTTGATTTTGTGTAGTTATGAGAATTAGTAAACGATTTGTTAAAGGAGCTGGATTGGAGTTCGTTAGTAGACAGGTGAAAAGGTGATGAGTACAGGGGCGGATCCAGGGGGGGGGGGGCTAGGGGGCTCAAGCCCCCCCCCCAAAGTATCTAGGTCCATCTCTGACATTGTAATTTTGGAGACTTTTTTTTTTAGCTCTACGCCCGAGGAGACTATAAATAGCTACTTTTGCCCGACTCAAGCTCCCCCCCCCAAACCAAAATCCACTAAAGGCAAGCCCGGCCCAACCAAAATCCACTGAAGCCAAGCCCCCCCCCCCAAACCAAAGTCCGCTCAAGCCACTCCCAAACCAAAATCCTTGATCCGCCCCTGGATGAGTACATACGAGAAAAGTGCCATACGCTACTGGGTTCATATTTATACAAGTATCAGGGAGGGAAAAAACAAACTAGCACTTTACTTCAGGCATAAGGGTGTGTGAGATTTTTCCTTTATATGTAATGGATCCAGGAACTGGAATAAGTTACTAATGACGTAGCTCAAACAGTGAAACTGTTTCAAGTAAATTCGCATAAAAAGTAAGTAGGTGTGTAGGAAATTACCATTGGGACGTCGGTCATATCGCAATTAACAATAGTTAATTTTTGATATTACAACTTTAACCGTTCTGCTTAAGTTTTCCTATTTTTTTTTTTAAATGATTCTATTAATATTAAACCAGCTTTCATGACATATGGTGGTAAAGTGGATTACAGTAAGCTTTTGTAACGACTGGGCAATCGGAAATGATATACCGCTCATTGACACAGAGGGACTAGAAGTCATCATAACGCTTAACTAAATGTCTTCCGGAAAACAAAACCTGGCTAGCTAAATCTGAACTTGAATCTGGGTCACCAGTAGCCAGACACAACCATTGCGCCACCTTGATGGAGTGGTGAGCCTTCAGCAACGGTGAACATGCATCTTTGTAGAAGGTTGACTGTTTTTGCATTGCAAAAGTTACCTGTGTTTGCAACTCCAAATTGCACTAAACAAGAGGGGACCTTACTTTGTGGCCTCTGAGGTTGTTCGCATTGTTAGGACGGAGATGTTAATACTTTTATTCTACAGCTAAGACTAGTGATAACGATTCCTTTCCATTGTTTTTACGGACATAAAAATCTAAACAAACATGGAGAAGCCTGAAACTTTATCCACGAAATCGATAATACGGTTACAGCGTTCAAAAGGATGACAATCAGGAAAACAGAATAGTTAACTATTAAGCATGTCTGACTAGTGTCCTTGTTAATCTGATTAATTACCTACCACATATAAGAAAAGGTTGCATTTCTATTCTGCACAGTGTGTCTTGAATTATCGTAATTTTTCATCAATATCTTTACATTTGTCACCAACATTTAATACTTTTTCAATGCGATTTAACGTCCTTTTCATTTGTGCTCCTCTCTCAATAATTTTTTCTGAAATTTTTGTACCGCCACTTTCAGCGCTTTTGATGATGATTTAAGGTGAATGATTAAATAGTAGCTATATTTTACCAGAAAACGCGTCGCAAACAAAAGAACTATTCCTACAGGAAATGGCTTACCTACAGCACTAACAATTTCTTTTTGCTTATCTTATACTACATTAGACTTTTTTTTTGGCTTAGTGATAAGGGAGCGTGCACAAACTACGTGGCTCGGACCAGGGGGGGGGGGGAGGGGTTGGCTGGAAGGCTACGCTGGGTTACGTGGGGGGAGGGGGGGTTCCGGGCCAGGCCACGTAGCTTTCCTTTCATAACATTTTTTTACAGTTAAAATGAGGAACAGAACTCACAACAGCATGTGAATATTTATTTCCCTCAGTTAATTATCTACGTATGTAATTTACGATAGTCTGACAACAGAAAACAGTACAAAATTTCTTCTGGAATCAAAAGGGAAAAAAGCTATGTGCTACGTGCTACGTGGGGGGTAGAGGCAAAAGCCACGTAGGGATACGTGGGGGGAGGAGGCAAAATTGGAGCTACGTGGTTTATGCACGCTCCCTAAGAAAATAAGTTCACTTTGTTACCAAATATTTCACCAGATATACGATGCGTCTATTATGCTTCGACTTTCTTTCAAAGTTTCTATTAATGTCTCTGGTCGTCTTGAGATTACTGGAGTCTCCAGTAGACTCAGCAGGAAGTTAGAACCCTCACAAAGACCAGCGATAGTAGCGTAATAAACGCATCGTATATCACGCGTAGCATTTGTTAACATCATGACGGGCGTGAAATCCGCTAGTTTTTTCTATCTTTCTTTTTGGCCTTACGCCTCATCGACGTCGTGGTCATTAGAGGCAGGAAAGGACTAAGGGCAAGGAATGGGAAAGAATCAGGGCATGACCTTTTGCAGGAACCATGCCGGCATTCCCCTGGAGTGATTTCAGGAAACCATGGAAAACCGAAATCTGATATCCGGACGGGGATTTGTACCCACGTACTCCCAAATGCGAGGCATAAGCGTTACCACTCACTTGCACACTCGAAAAATCCTTTACAAGTTCACATTGCTTCCTCTGTACGAATTTTCTAGAAGGAATCCAAATCTATACATATCACTATCTCTCTGCTCTCAGTATTTGTATTCTAACTGAACTAAATGTATGGAGTCTGTAACAGTTTTTCTCACCCAGATTCTGTGACTTGGAAGATTACACTACACAGAACCTGTTGAAGTGGTGTTTCGTAAGCAGCTTTACAATGACTGCTAGGATAGATTTTTATCTCTCTGAGTAGAAATAGATGCAGAATTGCCATAAATTAGAAGTCAATGTGTAGTAACATCAATTTTTATTATTATTATTATTTTTTAAAAAAAAAGAAAGACGATGTCACTCGTAAATTTACGGCGTACAACAACAGATCTTACTCTGCTTAGGCTCATACCAGCCAGCTATCAAAAAATGTTTATTTCCTCACGAAGAAAATAGTATTTGCAATGTTCTTAACAGAGATTTGAGGCCACAGAGGCAACTTCATATAATTACATGCACTGTCGAATAATAAGTGTAATTACAAGAATAACAGAGAAAATGTGTATTAGTTCATCAACTCCAAGATCGCAGGCTGAAGGAAGGAAAGTTAACTACAAATTATCTCCGGTAACTCACCAGTTGCAAGCTCGTAAGGTGCTTCTTCCACCACAGGTATTTGTGGTATGCGGGACCCATCGCTGACATCATGTAGTAAAAGTACATTATTACATGCACCATGTTGTTGATTAGGTTCGAGAACGTCCCGTGGCCTCCTGCAAATAACACGTTCACCGTTAGTCGACAATATTCTGGCGGTATTTTATGACTTGCAATTTACGCTACGTGATTCAGAAAATTATCTTCTTAGCGTTTATACCAGACCAAGATTTCTTTAGTACACTCTGTAGAAGTTACTTCATTTTGTCGGACAGTGAGGGAAAAATTACAAATCGAAGCTTTGGTAGGAATTTTAAACAGTTTATGTTAGATATTTTCGTAATGCTGTCGTAACAATCGTGGCACGTACCTGCGAGAAATTTGCAGCAGATCCACGTTTCAATAGGAGTCAGCGTGTGATGGTACAGGTGTAGCAGCGACACCTGGTTGTCTTTCTTTCGCAGGACGAAGAAGATCTACAACACATTCACACCTATCAAACAACAGACATCAGACGAATGAAACAACAAGTTAACACTCGCAAACTGGCAGTTTGTGGAATACTGTTTAGCATATTTACCAAAGCGTGGATCAAAGTCAAGTCAAAACTGAGAACAAAGATAGATAGAATGAATGATGTCTACGTATTTAGTTTCTGTTACAATATTAGAAACAGTTATACTAATCCATCATTATTTTACTTTTGAAATCTGTTGCTGAGGAGCTAACAAGAATGTGTGTTGGGAGTTTCCTTAATGTTCTGAGCCAGAAATTTGTAACTACTTCGCAACTTGTAGTATGTTATGTATTTGCTGTTGACACTGGAAACTGAATAAACTAATTGTATGTTAACTAATTAACCGGTAATAAGTAGTTGGTAATATTACTGATTTCTTAATGACTAAAGCTGGCACTCAATTTCAGGCATAAGGGTGTGGCAAAATTTTGGTCAGGGATGAAAATAAATTGCCAGGGGAAATGGTGAATAATTTACCAAAAATGTTGAAAGAATTTAAAATTAACATTCGTAGAGGACAAAAGTAGACGGGTATAAGAAACGGGAAAAATATATATGAAGGGAAATTACCACTGTGGTGTGCGCTTCGTCGCAATTAAATTAAATTTAAAAAATAATTATATGAACAGTTATACTTTTCCGAGAGTGTTTTCACATCGGATCAAAGCGAACATATCTAATCTAATCTAACTTGTCTTTAATGGTTGTAGATTATCTAAGAACTCTCTGTGTTCACGGTGGCTTTGTGTGACAGTAAAGAATAACTAATGAAATTTTTCTTTTAATTTTCACTGGATTTAATTCTTAAAAAACGTAATGGGTATAAAGGATTTTTTGGATGTATCTAATAGCAATTTAACCTAGAGTATATTGAGCTAAAACAAATTTGTTTAAATTTATCATAAAAATCCAAAGTGACTGAGTATTGTATAATTACTTTTGAAAAGGAAAAAGTTACATTATATTTCCTTTAAGTGCACTGTATGTAAAACAGTGACTTTTTTCACAAAATTGATCGACATTGTGAAATATTTTGGAAGGTTTTACAGCGCTTTTAGAGGATAACACTAACTCATTTCTTAGCGCAGGGAAGATACACATCTTTATAGTTCCAATATTGTAATAAGAGTGTTCATTACATATGAATAAAACAGAATGGTAATGGCACTGCAATAAGTTTTTTCATCACGTGGGACAAGTGTGTGGGGTAACAGTCTAGACAGGTAGTCGCGACAGAGACGTGTACTCTCGTACAATAAACCACCAAGAGCTTTTGAAAGGAGTGCTAGGAGAGCGGTAAACCCCGTTAAGTGAGGTGATAATCGCAGGTAGTCCGCCCGAGCGAACACGTCAATTCATAATGACAGCAATTGACTCAAGGGAATTAGGGGACTCTGCTGACAAGCATGGAAACTCAAAGTCGAAAATAAGGCTAGCCAATCTCTGTACAGAAAGTTTGTTGATATGGATGAGTGGGAGAGAGTTTGCCAGTAAAAATCTCATATTTAAAACCTGTGACGGCTTTTCTGAAAATTCTGTTCACTTGTGATCCCGGAAACGCACGATTGGTGATCTAAGAGAGACGCTGGAGGGAGAGAAGGGAGAAGCGAGCTTCCAACGCCAGAAAGGCGACCTTATGATTTCAATCAACACGACGGCTGGTCGGAAATCGTGAGCTGATAGTGTATCACACTATCAGACTTCAAGTGTTCAACGCTTTGTGGCTCACTTTAGCTTGTGCGGGCTTACGAACATTGGATGGGTCGTTACACTGCTGACGACATTTGCTGCAATGATATACGGTAAAGTGCTAATCATTTGCCGGACACAGTGTGAGGCACAAGTCACTACTCGCCGATATATCTTACCTTGTAACGCTCTGAGTGTAGGGTCCCGTCCTCTGTCGACTGTATAAAACTGAGCTAATGAAATTGCCGACAGCAAAGAAAGCTTTAACTATCAAGAATGAACATTAGTGATCACGCTTTTGAATTAATCTACGGTGAACTCAATAACCCTGCGTGTCTACTTGCAGTGTAAAATCATTCTTGTATTATTTAGTGTCTTTTGTTATTATTTGGAGGTGATCAGTTTTGTAATGTCGTATTAAATTTGATTCAATTTTAGGATTTACGGCTCCTGCTGTAGGACAAGGTGTTGATTTTTGAACTTTTATTGTTTATAGTACTTAACGTTAATCTTTGTACCCAGGCCAAATGTTCTTTTACGAAATAAATTTGTCGGGTTACAACCAATGTCCAGATACATAGCTATGGGTTTAAATTCACACCTCTTTCACAAAAATTAAATTAATTAAATCCAAAAGTAAATAACAATAATTAAATATATAAAAATTAACCAGACCCAACCCATTTATATTACAATATGTTGCACAGAAAGTGCATGAAATAATTATTCCTGTAGTTGTTAATAATTATCTATAAATAATAAACAATTCTGTTTATGGGATAAAGAAATGGTGATTAAAGTACGTATTAAACATACCGTGTCCATGAATTCGGTGAGCTTCGAAATGTAATACCACCAGCACAGGTTCGCCATCTGCAACAACCAACATGCATCAAATTCCCTCATTCGCGAATTTTATAAGATGGTAACTATTTTCTGAGCATGATGGTTTTTGTTTTATGTGACTTACCCGAACTGCAGTTGGATTACTCGAGTAGTCGACGGGCTGACATCTAAAGCTGTACTCCCACAGCCACCCACTCATCAGATGCTGCAACAAAATGTTTGTAATATTCACAATTAAGAAAACCTTTGTATGACCTCATGAAGCGTAATTTATTATATTACGTAAAGTAACTGACGGTTTCGAAAACCTGATTAGCTACAACTAGCTCTCGACTCGAAGCGTAATTGAGTGGTAAAATTTTTATTTTTAAGTAAGGGAGTGACGGACTGGCATAAGTTATGGATGCGTGTGCTGGACAAATTTCATCAAACAGTGAGAAGATTTAAAGCGAATATTCGTGTGATGCAAACAACTTGTTTCGGGAATCTACCATGGGGTTTTATGTGCCATCATAATTAATCATAATAATAGTTATTATATTATTGTTATATAGTTTGTTACACCGAATATGGCATTAATTCTTGATAGAGAAAAATGTTTCTTCCATATTTAAAGAGAATTTGTATTATACACTCCTGGAAATTGAAATAAGAACACCGTGAATTCATTGTCCCAGGAATGGGAAACTTTATATACACATTCCTGGGGTCAGATACAACACATGATCACACAGACAGAACCATAGGCACATAGACACAGGCAACAGAGCATGCACAATGTCGGCACTAGTACCGTGTATATCCTCCTTTCGCAGCAATGCAGGCTGCAATTCTCCCATGGAGACGATCGTAGAGGTGCTGGATGTAGTCCTGTGGAACGGCATGCCAAGCCATTTCCACCTGGCGCCTCAGCTGGACCAGCGTTCGTGCTGGACGTGCAGACCGCGTGAGACGACGTTTCATCCAGTCCCAAACATGCTCAATGGGGGACAGATCCGGAGATCTCGCTGGCCAGGTTAGTTGACTTACACCTTCTAGAGCACGTTGGGTGGCACGGGATACATGTGGACGTGCATTGTCCTGTTGGAACAGCATGTTCCCTTGCCGGTCTAGGAATGATAGAACGAAGGGTTCGATGACGGTTTGAATGTACCGTGCACTATTCAGTGTCCCCTCGACGATCACCAGAGGTGTACGGCCAGTGTAGGAGATCGCTCCCCACACCATGATGCCGGGTGTTGGCCCTGTGTGCCTCGGTCGTATGCAGTCCTGATTGTGGCGCTCACCTGCACGGTGCCAAACACGCATACGACCATCATTGGCACCAAGGCAGAAGCGACTCTCATCACTGAAGACGACACGTCTCCATTCGTCCCTCCATACACGCCTGTCGCGACACCACTGGAGGCGGGCTGCACGATGTTGGGGCGTGAGCGGAAGACGACCTAACGGTGCGCGGGACCGTAGCCCAGCTTCATAGAGACGGTTGCGAATGGTCCTCTCTGATACCCCAGGAGCAACAGTGTCCCTAATTTGCCGGGAAGTGGCGGTGCGGTCCCCTACGGCACTGCGTAGGATGCGACGGTCTTGGCGTGCGTCCGTGCGTCGCTGCTGTCAGGACCCAGGTCGACGGGCACGTGCACCTTCCGCCGACCACTGGTGACAACATCGATGTACTGTGGAGACCTCGCGTCCCACATGTTGAGCAATTCGGCGGTACGTCCACCCGGCCTCCCGCATGCCCACTATACGCCTTCGCTCAAAGTCCGTCAACTGCACATACGGTTCACGTACACGCTGTCGCGGCATGCTACCAGTGTTAAAGACTGAGATGGAGCTCCATATGCCACGGCAAACTGGCTGACACTGACTGCGGCGGTGCCCAACCGCTGCGCAGCTAGCGCCCTTCGACGGCCAACACTGCTGTTCCTGGTGTGTCCGCTGTGCCGTGCGTTTGATCATTGCTTGTACAGCCCTCTCGTAGTGTCCGGAGCAAGTATGGTGGGTCTTACACACCGGCGTCAATGTGTTCTTATTTCAATTTCCAGGAGTGCAATTAAATTTTTCTTTGTCTGAAAGCTTCTTTTGTGTCAGTAGGTGAAGGGTGAAGGGAGGAATGTACAGCAGCACAAGTTTTGGGGAGTTGCTGTGATCTCTAGAAGGAGAAGTGTATGTTAGTATATGTTAGAATCCTGCTTCAAGTTTAATGTGTAGGTGTTAAAACGTTGATTGTAAGTTGGTAATTTGGAACCAGCTGTTTATCAGCTTTAGAATTACTCTTCAGTGATGATTAAGTAGAATAAGTGAGTTAGAACAATTTGCGTCTTTTGCGAAGAACATTCAGCCAGAAAGAAACCCGGAAAAAAGTGACCGGCGTCTTCTATAGTAAGTTTAAGCATAGGGATAATTAAGAACTATCTACTGCAATGGAGATGATAGGGTATACATCTGTATGCTAATCGTGTAAGCTCTGGTAAAATGTGGGTATAATCACAACATTCAACTGAGTGAGTATGGAAAACCACTTTCCTGTGTAAAGCCTCAACATCATCGCCCAGTTCAGACATGTATCGATACCTCTTAGAACGATGAGTACAGATAGGACTCAACAGCGTTTCCCAGTTCGAAGGGTTTTGGGTAATCCTCGCCAGGTAACTTCTATCGACTCTTCGTATGTCTTTGCCCTATCAGACTGACGATCTCTGATCAGCTCTTGGAGTGCACACCTCACCACGCATATCAAAACTGTCGGTATGTAGGTAGAGACAAATCGAAAATGTTTCCACATATTCGCGTTTCCTTAGAAGTTATTAAGCCTACACAGAGAAATAATGGTGGTAGAGTCAAATCGAAACTGTTTCGACATATTTACATTTCTTTAGATGCAATTAAGCTTACATACAGCAATAATGGTGGTAAAGATACATTCCTTGGATGTTTTGCGTGTTTGCAGTTCAACTTTATTATCATAATAGTATTTGGCACTCAGGGCCGGCGTTAGGGTGGGTTAAGCGGGTCAAATGTACCCGGGCCCGCCGTCTGATGGGGGGCCCCGATCACCGGCTGCAGGGGCCCCCAGGCCTCGAAGCCAAGAATCCGCCCTTTGTCGCCCGGCTAGTTTGTAGTAGAGATGGGCCGTTCGCGATTGGCTCAGTTCTTTAGAGCAGTTCTTTTAAAAGAGCGAGTGAGCAGTCGCTCACTAAAAGTGAACGGTAGTTGTTCTAGGTGAGTAGGTGAGTCGGTCATAAGTCGGCTAGTTCCGAAGATCAAGAAGAGTTTGTTCACGTTGGTTTTGTGGACTGTACAGCTAAAAAAAAAAAAAAAGTCTACTAATTGCATCAAAGTCGATTTAAGGGGGTATTTTGATCGAAAAGTGGGGGTGAGACCTAAAAAAAAGGTCTCAAATAAAACTGAGCTAGTGAACCGTTCAAAAGAACTAGTTCTTTTCGTAGAGTGATCAAATGAACACCGCTCTTTTTAGTGAGTCACTTTGCCCACCTCTAGTTTGTAGAGCTAAAAAAAAGGTCGCCCCTTTTACCCCGGGCCCGAAGTTCCTAGCGCCGGCCCTGTTGGCACTAGAAAGGAACAAGATCCATGTCAAAGAGCCATTCCAATGCACTGGATGTAGAGATCTTGGTGACTCTAAATTTTGATCTGTTTTTTTGTTTTTACAAGTTCTTGACATCGACTCCAGAGGTCACTTGACAATTCTGTTTCGTAATAAAGAATAAACTTTTAGATTGTCATAAGATACTCATATTTGTAACCAGTTTAAGTGAGGTTTTACTTTTCGCGGTTGTCCCATACCCCTCTAATTGGCCCAGGTTGCTTAGACACTGATAATGTTTAGCAGGTTTGAACAGCCATTTTGGAAAAAAATGTGCATCATTCAGGAACTGTGCAGCGGGGTAGGAGAGGGGATGTTGCGCAATTCCTAGTCACCAGACTGTCTACCAACTGCTTGGGCTGAAGCCAAAACCTCTCCGCAATGAATGTGGAATGGGGACAGGCAGCTTTCTTATTGATCATTTGTCCGTGGGATGGGGACTTAAGACTTGGTGCCCTGTTCACGGCTTTCGGAAGATTAGACTTGAATCGATCGGCACCAAGTTCCACTGTCTCCTTTCATCTTCATATGTTCATAACACAAAACAACGCATTACACTTAACAACATTCGCCACTGTCATCTACAGACCTAAAACACAAACACAAACACACGAATGCTGTGATCTGGACATACTAAGTCTGTAGCATTCTACGGGATAGGGACCACACATTAAGCTTGCCCCTAACACTACAGTTCGTGATCTAGGCTGAGAACTTTTTAGAGCTATCAAACAGATTGCTCGCCCTCATATTCAGCGATTAACCGTAATTTTACATACAAGGTGTTACAAAAAGGTACGGCCAAACTTTCAGGAAACATTCCTCACACACAAACAAAGAAAATATGTTATGTGGACATGTGTCCGGAAACGCTTACTTTCCATGTTAGAGCTCATATTGTGGACGGCTGTGATACAATACGCCATTCTCCAGGGCTGCATCAGCGCATCAGGGATTCCATGCGACGGAGGGTGGATGCATGTATCCTTGCTAACGGAGGACATTTTGAACATTTCCTGTAACAAAGTGTTTGAAGTCACGCTGGTACATTCTGTTGCTGTGTGTTTCCATTCCATGTTTAATGTGATTTGAAGAGAAGTAATAAAATGAGCTCTAACATGGAAAGTAAGCGTTTCCGGACACATGTCTACATAACATATTTTCTTTGTTTGTGTGTGAGGAATGTTTCCTGAAAGTTTGGCCGTACCTTTTTGTAACACCCTGTATATATAGAGAGAAAAAAATAGCACATAATCAAATATTTTCTCGAACAATGTAAACAGATGTCGAAATTAATTTTGAAATACAAGATGTGTCACTTTTTTGGGTACTGTACATTGTTCTCTTAAATTCTGCACGCAGCACGATTTATTGGTGATATCGTTCAGTAGTTATCGACCATTCGATACTTCTTCTGAAGAAAATTGTTTTGTGATGAAGAAAGTCGTTTGAGGTTTGTGCCCGACAGCAGATTGACCATGAATTCACAGTTCCCATTTGACGGCCTAAATTTGGTGGATACACTACCATGGATTCAACACTATCAACAATGGACTATCGAGGGTTTTAAAAATAAATGCGGCTTGCCTTTCAAGTTTTTTATTGCACTTTGGTGATAACAAAACGAAGTGAGCTGGATAAGGCCCCTTTTGACTCTCCGAGATGCACACTGAAGCCTTTGTCACACGAGCGTTGTTTGACGTCCGTCGCATTTGGTTGGCTCAAAAACACACAATAGGGCATGGACGTCGCGAAAAGGGGAACGTGGATCTTTTATGATGCACGTTTCTGTCTGTGTCATCAGCAGTCATATAAACCTCGTTGAGGACGAACGTTAACGCTATCTACCGTACTTGATCCACTGAGTTCTTGAATGTTGTGTGATTAATTTTTGTGTAGAATATATGATCGTAAAAGTGTAGAAGCATCCCATATTATCAGATACTTCGTCAGAATTGTTAAAGACAAAAATAAAAAAGGGTTCTTCAAGAAAATATTTCGAGGAGAAAGGCAAGAATGAAAAAACCTTGGTCGGTAAATAAATATGTTTTTCTTCTTACATCACAGTTTAAATGTAGATTATTACTGCAACAGCTGATGAATTTATATGTGTGTCAAATAACTAACAGCACGTACCCCGTACTGACTCATTTCTTTTCATAGTTTTTGTATACTTTCACACATTGTAAAAACGAAGCAATTTAGAAATCAAATAAATAGGAAATGCAAAACAGCAAAAGAAAAATGGCTACAAGAAAAGTGTGAAGAAGTACACAGACGGAAAAAAAAATCCCAACACCAAGAAAAAATTATTGTAGAGTAATGAAATTTGGACAATGCATTTGTCAAGTTAACATGTTTAATTGATTAAATTTTCAAGATCACAGGTTAATTTAAGCTCAAGAAAATGCATTTCAAATGTGAAATACTGTTAAATTAATAGCCGGTGTAACCTCCAGAATTTTGAATGCAAGCCAGCAAACGTGAATGCATTGTGTCATACAGGTTTCGAATGTCACTTTGTGGTATGGAGTTCCATGCTTGTTGTACTTGTGCTGTCAATACTGGGACGGTCAGTGCTGGCTGTGGATGATGCTGGAGTTGTCGTCCAATGATATCCCATACGTGTTCAATTGGAGACAGATCTGGTGATCTCGCAGGCCAAGGTAACATGTCGACACTCTGTAGAGCACGTTGCGAGACAACAGCGGTATGAGGGCGAGCGTTATCCTGTTGAAAAACTCCCCCTTGAATGCTGTTCATGAATGGCAGCACTACAGGTTGAATTACCAGACTGACGTACAAATTTGCAGTCAGTGTGTTTGGTATAACCACAAGAGTGCTCCTGCTGTCATAGGAAATCGGTTACTTCAAGGACAGCTCCGAGCCAGGCGCCCTGTAGCGTGCATTCCACTGACTACAAGCCATCGCTGTTTGCGACTCCAGTGGTGTCAAGCCAGAGCTCATTGGAGGACGGAGTGGAGATCTGTTGTGTTTTCTGATGAAAGCAGGTTCGGCCTTGGTGCCAGTGATGGCCGAGTGTTGGTCAGAAGGAGGCCAGGGGAACGCCTGCAACCAAACTGTCTGCGGCCTAGACACACTGGACCTACACCTGGAGTCATGGTCTGGGGAGCAATTTCCTATGACAGCAGGAGCACTCTTGTGGTTATACCAAACACACTGACTGCAAATTTGTACGTCAGTCTGGTAATTCAACCTGTAGTGCTGCCATTCATGAACAGCATTCAAGGGGGAGTTTTTCAACAGGATAACGCTCGCCCTCATACCGCTGTTGTCTCGCAACGTGCTCTACAGAGTGTCGACATGTTACCTTGGCCTGCGAGATCACCAGATCTGTCTCCAATTGAACACGTATGGGATATCATTGGACGACAACTCCAGCATCATCCACAGCCAGCACTGACCGTCCCAGTATTGACAGCACAAGTACAACAAGCATGGAACTCCATACCACAAAGTGACATTCGAAACCTGTATGACACAATGCATTCACGTTTGCAGGCTTGCATTCAAAATTCTGGAGGTTACACCGGCTATTAATTTAACAGTATTTCACATTTGAAATGCATTTTCTTGAGCTTAAATTAACCTGTGATCTTGAAAATTTAATCAATTAAACATGTTAACTTGACAAATGCATTGTCCAAATTTCATTACTCTACAATAATTTTTTCTTGGTGTTGGGATTTTTTTTTCCGTCTGTGTAGAAAAGGAAATGGTCGTAGGAAAAGTAGATGTTGCATATAGAAAGATCAAAAAGAATTTTGTAGAAATGAAGAAAAGAGTTATGAACCTTAAAACTGCCGATGGGAAACCTCTTTTAAGCTCAGAAGATATAGCTAACCGATGGAAGGAATACATTGAGAAACTGTATGTTGGGGACGACTTGAACAATAGTGTATTGGAAAAGGAAGGCGATGTCAACATTGATGACTTAGGAGATCCTGTTTTGAGGACAGAATTTAATAAAGTTCTGAATGACTTGAAACCAAATAAGGCAGTTGGAATTGATGAGATCCCTGCAGAACTTCTTAAATCTCTAGGAGACGAAGGAATCGAAAGATTATTCAAGCTGATAGCAAAAAGTTATGAAACAGGAGAAATTCCAACTGATTTTAATAAAAATATCATCTTCACACTTCCAAAGAAAGCACAAGCCGACAAATGTGAGAATTATCGCACCATTAGTCTAACATCACATGCTTCAAAATTATTGACCAGAATAATATACAGAACGATGGAAAGGGTAGTAGAAGAGATAGTAGGTGAAGATTAGTTTGGGTTTAGGAAAAATCGCGGTACAAGGGAAGCAATTCTGTCTTTAAGATTAATACTTGAAGGGCGGATCAAGAAAAACAAAGATACTTATATGGCATTTGTTGATTTAGAAAAAGCTTTTGATAATGTTAGGTGGGACAAGATGTTCAAAATTTTAAAGAAGTCAGGTCTAAAGTATCGAGATAGAAGAATACTCTATAAACTATATAAGAATCAAGTGGCTGTAATAAAAGTAGAGAATCACGAGAGACATGCGTCAGTTAAAAAGGGTGTGGGACAAGGTTGTAGTCTATCCCCGTTAATATTCAACTTGAATGTAGAAGAAGCAATGAAGAAAGTCAAAGAAAAATTTCCATGTGGCATAAGTTTTCAGGGAGAAAAAATCAGTATGCTACGATTTGCTGATGACATTGTCTTGTTAGCAGAGAGGGCTGAGGATATTGAGAAGTTATTGAATGGCATGAACAAAATACTGAAGGAAGATTTTGGACTGAATATAAATCAAAGTAAGACAAAAGTGATGAAATGTAGCAGAAATGATGCCAATACTAGCAGATTAAATATAAAAATAGGATCGGATGCAATAGGAGAAGTGAGTGAGTTCTGTTACTTGGGAAGCAAAATTACAACCTATGGCTGAAGCAGGAATGATGTTAAAAGCAGAATAGCACCAGCAAAAAGAGCCTTCATGAAAAAGAGAAACCTTTTAGTTTCAAATATTGATCAAGGAATTAGAAAGAACTTTTTAAAACTCTATGTGTGGAGCACAGCACTTTACGGTAGCGAAACATGGACTTTAGGAATACCGGAAAGAAAGAAACTTGAAGCATTTGAAATGTGGTGCTACAGAAGAATGCTGAAAATTAGGTGGACAGACAAAGTAAGAAATGAACGAGTTTTGGAAATGATGGGTGAGAAAAGAAGTTTATGGAAGAAGCTTACAGGTAGAAGAGACGGGCTGGTAGGTCATATTTTGAGACATGCTGGATTGGTTAATTTGTTAGTGGAGGGAACAGTCGAAGGTAAGAACTGTAGAGGAAGACAGAGATTAGAATATATGAAGCAGATAATTGAGGACGTGGGTTGTAAGGGGTATGTAGAAATGAAGAGGTTAGCACAGGATAGGAGGGGATGGAGGATTGCATCAAACCAGTCTAAAGACTGTCGACAGCAAAAAAAAAAAAAAAGGAAGCATATTAATTGTTTCGAATAATTTCGTGTCCGGTTCCACGACTCAGACATGTGGGGGACGCTTGAGAGGCATGTCGAAAATGCCGCCCATATGACAACAAGCCTTTCGTCCGTCATTTTTGTCGGAAGTGTAACAAAAGGAGAACGTCTGCTATTTTCAGGCTCGTGTGACACTGGCCTAAACCAGTTATTCAGGTTAGGGGTAGCGAGTTTTTTCTTCCGAGTTATTTGTTAAATAACCAGTGACAGCTTTTTACGTGTTTTGTGTTGGTTATATTATGTTTATGGATGTAGTAAGGAAATGGCTGAAACCAGGTATATACCACATTCAACCAACACATCCAACAGACGACTCTCCATAAGCTTACAAGGTCGTATTTCATCACTCCATAAACCGCAGAGAGATTTTGAACTTCCAAGAGACCTTTGACGCACGAGTTAACGTTCAGGAATTGTGTACTATCACTTATATTTCACTGCTTGCCGGCCGGGTATTAGGTGATGAAAATGCCTCTCGTCAACCCCTCTGTACTGAAAGAAAGCTCATAATTTAGTGAAAGCAAACTGAATCCACGAAGAAATCATGAAAATGATGGGAGATGATGTGAGGAATATATTCCTAGCACACGTTTTGTCGTTTAATTGACCCATTTTTCATTACCAAATGTTCACATTACATCGGTAAAGTGCAACCCCGAATGAAAATTGTTTATCCTCACTGATATGGTTGTACAGCACATAGAGTATCGCTATGCAGCTCTTACAAGAATAGTACAATGAAAATGGTATACACAGTGCGTTCCAATGAAATGGTGACTGATGAATGGTCTTATCTCCGAGATGCTTGCAGCGCCATATCTGAAACTAAAACAATGCATACGTTATGTAACGGCACAGTGCCAACATTTCTAGTTTGCTAGCGTATCTGGCTCATAATTATGACATGAAATGTAGAAACGTATGATAGAACTACATGGTAATATTATATTTTGTTAAAAAAAAGGTAATGATACCCTGTGTTAAAGTTGTTCGTGAGATCTGCATGTAATAGTTTGGTTAAGGGCATTTAGATTGCTAGGACAAAATTTCTACGTATTGTTATAGTTGAGGACCTTAGGGACAGCTTTAGTTTTACAATTGTTTCTCACGGTGTGTAGAGTCACAACCGACCTTTTTCAGAAACTAGTGATAAAGAGGAAACAACAAAATTACACCGTGTTTATTCCACATCACATACTCTCTCATTGTGTACGTTGAATATGCAATGAATTTCGAAAGACAGAATATGTGATAGTAGGGGAACTAAAAAATGATATAGCAATTGGTGAAGAAAGAAAACTGTGCAGAGTATAAACTTTTGAGGGCATTAAGAGATAGAGAAGGTAGCAGTAAAATGGAAATACTGTCAAGAATTGCGTAATTTGCTTTTTGCTTATGGCTTTACGCCTAGTCGACGTCGAGGTCATTAGAGGCGGGATGGGACTGGGGACAAGGAACGGGAAGGAATTCGGCCATGGCCTTTTGAAGGAGGCATCTCGGCATTCGCCTTGAGTGATTTGGGGAAGCCATGGAAAACCCAAATCTGGATTACCGGACGGGTGTTCGAACCGGCGTCCTCCCGAATGAGAATTGCACAAGCAAGACAAGATAAACAGTTTGTTGTGACACTCAGATGTCACTGTTAGAACCAAGAAATATATTACATCATAGATTAGAGTATATTGTATTACGGGACTGACAGCTATAGAAAAGGATTTCTACGTAAAAATTCAACAGTTTTCAAATTAGAGCACTGATAAAATAAGAAAATAAAAAAATGTGTGTAAAGAAAAAAAAAAGTAGTTCGTTTATGACAGGAGAGATGGCCAAGAGAAGTATAGGAACGGAACCCAACAGAAAGACAGAAGAGGTTTTTAGCTAGAGAAGAACGAACATACGAACATAACAAGTCAACTGTACCATTCGCAAAGAGAATCTGAAGAAAGTCGATGGAAAAATAGTTGCAAGGATGGCCCTAGAAGTTGTGAAAAGATGGCATTAAAAAAAAAAAAGTTCCTTCCATTGGGACACTTTTTTTTGCTGTCATTCGTCTCATGACTGGTTTTGGTTTGATGCAATCCTCTATCCCTTCCTATCTTGCGCTAACCTTTTCATATCAACATACCCCCTATAACCCACGTCCTGAATTATCTGCTTCATATATTCTAATCTCTGTCTTCTTCTGCAGTTCTAACCTTCGACTGTTCCCTCCACTAACAAGATTAACCAATCCAGCATGTCTCAAAATATGACCTATCTTCCTGTAAGACTCTTCCAGAAAATTCTTTTCTCACCCAAACTCGTTCATTTAGTACTTTATTTGTCCACTTAATTTTTAGCATCTTTCTATAGCACCACATTTCAAATGCTTCAATTTTCCTTTTTTCTGGTATTCCTGAACATGCTTCGCTGCCATAATGTGCTGTGCTCCACACGTAGAGTTTTAAAAAACTTCTTTCTGAGTCCTAGATTAATATTTGAAACTAAAAGATTATTCTTTTTCATGAATTCTCTTTTCGCTAGTGCTATTCTGCTTTTAACCATTCCTGCTTCAACCATTATTTGTAATTTTACTTCCTAAGTAGCAAAATTCACCAACTTCTTCTATCGCTTCCGACCCTATTTTTATATTTAATATTGTTATCATTTCTACTACATTTCATCACTTTTGACTTGCTTTGGTTTATATTTAATGCAAAATCTTCCATCAGTATTTTGCTCATGACAGTCAGTAACTTCTCAATATCCTCAGCCTGTTCTGATAACAAGACACTGTCATCAGCTAGATAAGAACTAACAAAACAAGTCAACTGAACTGAAATATTCACAGAAGATAATTCTGAAGAAAGTCAGTGGGGAAACAGATGCAAGGACGGCCATATAAGCTGTGGAAAGCTGGCTTGATTAAAAAAAATATACCCTTCCATTGGGACACGATAAGTATGTGTAGAAGTAGCATCTGAGACTTGTTACAAGAGAAAACTTCTGTGTAGTTTTATTTTACTTTGAATCAGGAAGGAACTTCAATTCAGTTGATACCATATGCGTATAAAATCTAGGGAGAACATGAGTTATAGGACTTTGGTCTTGGCCGAAAAGATTGGGAATGAAATCTCTTTCATATGCCGTACCAAACAGTCAAGCGGAGCGTTGTTTACGGCGTAGTGAAGAGGTATTACGCTAGTGTGTCATCCAATGGACGCAACGTAACTGGTTTTGATGACCTCCGACCTGGCCGAAAGGTCGTTACTGGTCAGTGTGCGCCCTTTCTGCTCGCGTACGGCGTCTGCGCTTTCTAGTTACTCAATGGTAACGGGATGGCGACGCATGTCTTCCTTGTTTTGTAAGAAAGTGAGCAGGTTGAAACAGTCGCCCTGGGTTACAGACAATTTCGTGTTATGAAAGCTTTCTTCTGGAGACACTGACTTTCTGACGAGTACGATACCGTTTGACGCGCAAGTCTACGATGGGAGAGGTGCTGGGTTGCTTTAAATATTTTCTTGTTTAAAGTTTTTCTTGAAAGGCAGATCAGTTGTGTCATAATTTTCAAATACAGATCTCGTTATCAGAAAGAACTTAAGGTTCGCATACTGTTAGAACTATCTTTGACCTACTTTACATATTATAACGAGCCAGCAAGTTCAGCTATAGTTTTGAAGATGAGAAGATGTGGATAGTCAGTCTGACAATTCTAGCAACATTTTTGTTCATCGTATCAGGGAGTTACACTTATTGTTAGAACTATGTCTGGCCTACTTTACATATTATAAAGAACCTGTTAGTTCGGCAAAGGTTTGCAGATGAGAAAATGTTAGAAATCTGTTTGACAATTCTAGCAACATTCTTTGTTTACCATCTCATGGAGTTAAGAGCGAATTAAGAGTTCTTATTCACTAGTTGTCCATATTAATGTCGGCAATGAAACATAGACTGCACAAATATGTTCTGCGATGCTAGCATATAGCTAGAAATAAGAATCGTTCACCCATACAGACATACTATCATCGAAAATCCAAACACATAATTATCAAATGACCAAAATTGAGTGTAATAATGATTTTACAATAGTTCCCAACAATGGTTCGTTATAACATCATCAAAAATATCTGCAATAAACTAAGGTCTCTTTGATCAATGCACTTTTGGTTTAAATCGACATTAAGAATTGTGTCTATTTATTACTAATTTAATTGACATTAAATTCGTGGCCTGAAACTTTTCTGGATCCGTAACCACAGCCATAAGACGGTATGAGCCAAGAGAGTAGTATTAGTTAAAAGCACATCTTTGTAGTGGCTTGCGAAGTTTTGTTATAAAAATATTATGTACAATTAAAGAAATTACTATAGTCAAAATCCGTGATTTTAGTTTGTTGGAAAAAAAATTAGGCATGTTTCTTCCAGATGGCTGAATTGGTCACCCCTGGGGATGATCATCAAACTAGCTTCATTATAGTGCCGAATAAATGGAATGTAATGTGGTGCTCTATCTCCACCAGTCCCATTCTTTTGACCTTAGACGCCGGTGGAGACGATGTTTACTTACATTTCGGCCGGATACTCCTTAGCAGAAAATACTGTGAGTCAGATTGAATATATAACAAAGTAGACATCACCCGCCAGTGTGCTCTGGATCGGGATCAGGCTTGACTGTGGCGGTTTCCTGCAATCGTCTAGATAAATGCTGGGAAAGTCCCTAATCTCCGCCTCACAAACTACACAGTTCACAAACAAAAATACACTTATCATACATAACTTTAGTTACACGTTTTTCTGACAGATGGCAATACCAATACTCCTTCCCTGGGGATAAATGCTCCACAGCTATGGTGGGGCGTCCAACCCCCTGTTTATAGTTAGCTGCCTGGTCCATAGACCATAGCCACCCAATAGAGGAAAATGAAGTAGATATCATAAACAAGTTGGATTCTGAAAATAATTCAACATGATTATTTGCTAAACACCAGCTGGCTGATTACTCGGCACATTGTTTCACCCTCTTCTTTCCACCCCAGTTAAATTTCCAAAGCAAGTTGTCATAGAGAATTAACTCCCTCCAGGACAACCACCAAACAGAATCACCAGTTACAGCAGATACTCAGTTTACATATGTTATACAGGGAGGCCCACAAAATAATCCGCTATTTGTCTTTAGTCTTGATTGCAATCAAAATGCATAAAAGTAATATTTAAAAAGATAGTTACTTGGAGATTTGTTCCCATTTTATTAACTAAACTAACTTAGTCCACAACCCGAAGGAGGCATGCTAACAAGGGGAGGCCGCCAACTGGAAAGTTCAGATTCGATTCATACTGTGCGTTATAAAAGTTCATGGCCAAAAGTGTAATGCGGCAAAGCAGTAACGTGGGCTTGTCGCCGTTGTCGAAAAAATCAGCATTGAAATAATCAGTTGCGTTCAAATATTTTCTACGTTACGGAGATTCAAAGGAGGATCGTGGTGCAAAGCGAAAGCTTTTTTTTTTTTTGCTTTATAAGCCGGTAGTCGCCGGATCAAATCTCGCTGCTGGCAATTTTTTTTATTTATTCAAATATGTATACAGATAATTCCCGGCAATCAGTTTCAGTAGTTTTGCACATATTAAGTTTTTTTAAATGCCGTTTGTTGTGAAAAAACCGGAGCTTTGGAACTTTATTATATGGTTCGCAAACAATGTTATATTTCAAAGATAGAAATATTTGCTATGGCAGGTATGAAATACAAATATCGTTACTCGACCATTACATGTGACCATTCAAGGAGGTGGGAGCGTCAAAATGGGACGCTGTCGGTTTTCCCACAACAAAAGGTATATGAAAAACTTCTTACATGCATAATTGTTGAAACTGATGCCGGGAATTATATGTATACACATTTGAATAAATAAAAAGTTGGCAGCAGCGAGATTCGACCCGGCGACGATGGATTTATGATGCAGAGAGCTTTCTCGCTGCATCACGGGCCCTTTTGAATCAATCAAACGTAGAACGGCAATAGAATATCTCAATGGTAAAGGCGAAGAAGCGCATATTGCTGCTTTGCCACTTTACACCTCTGGCCATGAGCTTTATTAGACACTGATATGAACTGAATCTTAAAAATGGTGGCCTCCTCTTGTAATCCATTGTGTCAGAGGTAGGACGGCCAGTTTATTTCCATTGGAACCTGCAGTTTAACGTGGATTCCAAACCACGGAGCGATCTGGCGTAGCTCATATGATCAAACACAACTATTTTATTCCTGCGCCTACCGGGATTTGAACCAGGGACCGGAGCAGCAAACTTTAGAAAACAAGCGCCTTAACCACTGAGCTACCAGACTTCTCCGCTATAAGTTAATTGCTGTTGTAAATGACCGCCGCTACGTTTGGCAAAATCTTTAATGTGAACTGTAGCACTAGCTAGATATTTCTAAGCCATTTGACAGAGTGAGCCGTAAAGTGGTGGTAAATAATATAAAACCATTTAGATGGATGACTGGTTTGCTGAGTATAAGAATTCTTAAAATATATAAAGAATAAAGTTCGGTTGGGAAATGCAGCATCAAAAAAAGTGAAAATGGGAATATCACAGGGTAGTGTATTGAGACCAATGCTATTGGTTATTCTATTGATTATTGTGTTGATGATTTACTGTCAGAAGTTAGGTATTTTGCAGATGAAATAACGTTATATAATAGGATGAAAACGGTAGCAAACTGAACAGCTACAGGGTGATCTGGACGGGATAGCTAGCTGAGTTGGTCAACAAGGGATGAAGATAAATTCGAAGAAGGGTCACACAAAAAACTAAAAGTTGTTTATGATTACAAGGTGATGAACGAACTGCTTGTTGAAGACGTGAAAAGTAAACACTTTTTTTTTTTTTTTTTTTTTTTGCTCATGGCTTTTCGCCTCGTGGACGTCGAGATCATTAGAGGCGGGATAGGACTGGGGACAAGGAACGAGAAGGAATTCTGCAACGGCATTTTGAAGGAAGCATTCCGGCATTCACCTGGAATGATTTGGGGAAACCATGGATTACCCAAAGCTGGATGACTGGTCAGGGATTCGAACCTGCGTCCTCCCGAATGCGAGGCCAGAGCGTTACTGCTCAACCACCACGCTTGGTAAGTGTAAAAACCTCGGCATAAAATTTGATAGTGAGCTCAGCTGGGCTGGACATATTGGACAGTTGGTGGGAAAAGCTTTCAAAATCCTTCATTTATTAGAGAAAGTGATGAGGCGACGTAGCGAAGAAGTGAGGGAATTGCGCTACAAAACTTCCTCCGACCATTGCTTTAATATGGCGGTGTAGTATGGGACCCACATTTTTGGTATCAAATACAGAAGTTGGAGGGTGTGCAAAGAAGGGCTGCTAGACTTCACTCTGGAAACTATTGCAGAACACAATCAGTAACCGACATGATAAAGGAGATAAAATGGGATTCATTGACAGACAGGAGGAGAATGCAGAGAAAGCTGGGAGTGTAAAAGGCGTATATTGGTGATAAGGCGTGGAAATATATTGGTGAAAGAATTAACAGATGTGCATGACCATGACCACAAGTTTGCACTCGATTTCAGACATAAGGGTGTGAAAATTTTTTTTTTTTTCGTAGGTAAGGAATGGAACAAGTTACCAAGGAAAATGATAATTAATAATTTACCAAATACGCAGAAATAATTTAGAATTAACATTCGTAGAGGGAAACAGTAGGCAAGTAAAATAAAGGGGAAATTGCCTCCGGGGCGTGCGCTCCGTCGCAATTAAATAAAATATAGCAGCGATATTGTTTATTACCCTACGGCACATATCGTGTTTAGTAGCGTCAGTGATTAGCGACTGCAATTTGTTTGGCTTTTTTGGAAATATCTTGTCTCTAAGAAATCAGCGAAGAAAATAATAGATAATCTCAGGTGTGCAGATCCGCCATACAGTGGTGGGAAGCAGGAGTACAGGGAGGGGGTTTCTGTTCGCATGGAATGTTTGACATGACTTGTGCGTTCGACACTGAGCTAGAAATCGCGTTAGCGTGATAGTAACTCTTCCTGTTTCTTCAAAAAAAAAACTAATTTTATGCGTTCTGTTTTTAGACTTCCCTTGTGGGCCAACTTTCATGAACTACACGTAACTGGCGCACTTGGGAAAACGAAAACTAATCCCTACAATTGACTGTAACATTTAGAGTATAGCAACACGTTGGTCACTGTATGATTTAATTATCAAAGCAAATAGTAATACCGGATCATTTTGTGGGACATCAAACAACGTTTTCTATTGAGTGTGATAGTTGTTTTGTGCGAGACTGACCTCCCAGAGCATGACGATGCTGAAGATGACCTGGAAGGCGTTGTAGTAGATGAGGACGTTCCGCAGCTGGAAGGGCTTCCTGTTGGCCATGAGTCGAGGCCCCAGGATGATGACGAAGTACAGGTAGCCCACGACCATGGCCAGCGTGGGCATCGGGCTGTCCATCAGAGGCCAGTCGCTTACTCGAGGGTCTGCAATCATTACAACAATCTCACACAGAAATCCACACAACATACAGCGAAACAACTAGCACCATTTACGATGGAGAGTAAGGTGGAGTAATGAGCCTTTCATATCTGATAGGCAAGCAATAGAGCAGTGGTATTTTTAAAGAAACCATCTCCACATTCATCTGGAGTGATTTCGGGAATCCTTGGAAAACCGAAACCTGGATGGCCGGACTGGGATTTGAACTCGCGCCCTCCCAAAGGTCAGGGCAGAGTTGTGCCACCAGGCTCGGTTTTATTGTTGAAGGATCTCAATAAAATAATCAAAAGCACCTAGTATGTGCGCATACCAGTACGCTAACATCTTTCTGAGTATACTCCAAAAAGATATTCAAGAATACTTATCTATCTATAATGGAGATACACGTGGTATATTATTTTTTGCTTATGGCTTTACGTCTCGTCGACGCAGACGTCATTAGAGGCGGGAAGGGACTGGGACAAGGAACGGGAAGGAATTTGGCCATAACATTTTGAGCGAAGCATCCCGGCATTCGCCTGGAGTGATTTGGGGAAACCTTGGAAAATCTAAATCTGCATGGCTGTACGGGGATTCGAACCTGCGTCTCCAGAATGCGAGGCCAGAGCGTTACCGCTCAGCCACCACGCTCGGTACGTGGTACAAAGCAAGCTGCGAATATCTAGTGAAACACAGTCACTCATTTACCGGAGCCAGTCCATGAGTCTACTTCTGTGAAAACCCTATTATACCTGGAATCACATTATATACGCCAAATGCCTACTTACATGTTTAGGGATTAAGGATTTGGTTTCAAATGCATATCAAATGAATAACGCATGATTATTTTAATTGGGTCTATCATTATAGTAGATCCGATGAAAACATTGTTGGCGGTGATAGTAGTTCCATTAAACCATCTGCAGTGGCGTAGCTAGGTCAACAAGGGCCCCGGTGCAAAAAATTTATTTTGGGCCCTCAGGCCAGACGGCCGACCTTTTTTTTGCTTTGTGTGCTGGTAGGGGCCCCCTGAACTGAGGAGGGGGCCCTTGAATTGTTCTTTAGGGGCCCCTGAGCAGTGATTGGGGGCCCCCCTGAGCAGCGAGGGCCCTTAGTGAGGGGCTCCTGTGTTCTTAGGGGCCCCTTAGACGACGAAAAAAAAAAAAAGGTCGCCAGTTTGCCGTGAAGGCTCGTGGGCCCTCTAAACTGCGCTTGAGGGCCCCCCTAGAGGTGCACTTAGGGGCCCCTTGAGGTATGCTTGGGGGCCCCCTGAGCGTGAGGGCCCCGGTGCACTGCACCGCCTAGCCCCATAGTAGCTACGCCCCTGACCATCTGTACTATTGAAACTTGTACCCTATTCGAACATGGGCAGAATAACTACATTAAATCCTTAAATTTTGTATAAAACATATGCCCATAAAAATCTGAACACATGTATTGCCACTACTAAGAACGATTTTTTTTTAGTACTAATTTAACCATGAGAAATTACTCCACGAATTCGACCCAAATTGAATATTCATTCCTAGTATTCGAGGAAGACTGTATTTCGAATCCCTTTCCA
The DNA here is from genome assembly GCA_031002005.1 of Vandiemenella viatica. Lineage (NCBI taxonomy): Eukaryota > Metazoa > Arthropoda > Insecta > Orthoptera > Morabidae > Vandiemenella > Vandiemenella viatica. Next base: position 34,837,233 of record CM061921.1, read on the forward strand.
GCAGTCCAGATTTCGGCTTTTTACAGTTTCCGTAAATATTTCACCGTTACATTGTGGAGGTTATGACCTGTTCTTCCTAATGTCCCAATCCCTCCTCTAATTACGTAGTTCTCGATGATCCGTGAAACCGTAATAAAAATAACGTTGCCATACGATATTTCCGTATTAAATAAGGTGTCCCGGATACTGCTAAAGAAGGGACCCCATTTCATGAAGAATGCAGCGTATTCACAGACGTGTACTTAAGCAGGAAAACATATCTTAACGATCTACTGTTTTAAGCGAGGGTACACTGATTAATGTTGACTGTGGCTACTCACCGCTGAAGGCGTTGACGAGCCTGTGGTATCGGTCGACTGCAAGCTTCACCAGTGACGTCACATTAGACGCCTCCTCGCACTCGCCGTCGCAGAATAACGCTGCCAGCGTCCCTCTCTGGATCCTGTAACAAGTGCATCACGTCTTGTAGCTAACAGCAATTACGTAGGCTACTATCATATATACTAGCCCCAAAAGGTGTTTTTTTTTAGTGACAAGTCATCTTTCTCCCTTCACACTTAACCAAAATAGATAAATGAGGTATCATTTTAAAGATAAAGTCTACGCTTTGGTAACATCATTAATTAAGACAGGAATTTTTTGAAATTCATCACGTAATTGACAAAATTATGGACATTCAAGGTCACGGGCATGCGATAGTTCAGAGTCAAGCTGCTAGGCTGCGCCAGCGTCAATAATGAGTGATCGCATTACCGATACACAGCAGCACCAGTATCATAGAGATATTCATCAACTGTGTGTTTATTGATGGTTTGTTTCTGTTATGAAAATATTTCATCATTTCTAATTGTTTAGTAGTAAGTGTTTTGCTACGTACCGCTTTCAGTTAACAATTAACTATTGCTACAAACGAGCCATATCACGCCCGAAATTTTCGCACGGCCACCGAGTTACCTGTAAATCTATTATTCCTTCCCAGATACTGTGTGAGTACTCCTTCCGTACTCTTACCGTGAACGACATGTGAGTTCACTTTCTTCAGACTTCAGGCAGAAACATTTGAGAAAACTTGAAGTGTCAACAATGCTAACTGATTTTGTGTACCTAGGGAAGCGTCCATAAACTACGTGGATCCATTTCTGCTTCTTTTGCACCCCCCCCCCCCCAACTCTCCACGTAGCCTGACGTGGTTTTTGCATTCCCTCCTCCCCCTTTCCCCGTGTGCAATATAGCTTTCTCCCTATTAATTCCAGAATACTTTTTTTGTCGTTTTTTTCTTCCCAGGTGGCCGATATTTGCTTTGTGTACTTAAATGTTCTAAATTAAATGGTGACACTAGTCATTCTTGTAAATGATCAATTATTTATTGGGAAAACTTCTTCCTTTTCTTATTGAGATCTTACTAAAAACATTCTTCTCTTCTCATTAATCATTGCCTATTAATTGTTAAAATAGAAAAAAAAAACTGTACATGCTGTCTAAAAGAACTTAGGAGAGCTGCATTTTTCTGATATTTTTGCTCTATTTCATTCACCTTTCTTTCCACACTACCAGAGAATGATTCTTTGTCCTGCTTAAAAGATAATCAAATGTCATTGACGCCGTTTTGGATATGGAAACTCGCTGGAAAAACATTTCCCATAAGCATCGCAAAGTTCCAACGGCCCCGTGCAACCCAAATACTATGAGTACGGGTAACAAGCATGCATGGCAATCAGTATATAAGCTACCTAAAATACAGAAATAATTAGACGATGGAAATAAATATTGTGTATACTGTACACTATGTTGACTGTGACATATGAAATGTATGATAATGAGAAAAGCTACGTAGCTTGGATCGTAACCACACCCTTTCACCTCCTCCCCATTTCCCCTCCTCCCTCTCTCCCTCCCCTACCCCCTAGACCAAGACACGTTGTGAATGGACGTTCCCTAGTTTCCTACATGAGTAAAAATATTGAAATTATTGGTATACGTTGAATAAATTCAAATACTTAGTTTTTCAGGTTCCCGTTGTTTGGAAATTTCGGTAGCTGCAACTGAGAAATTGCATCGGTTTTTTTGTATAATTGGGAGTATTTAAGGATGTCAAGAAAACTCGTTGTATAAATGGATATGGTCAACTTGTCACTCGCAATAGCGGACACTGTTGGCTTGTTCGGCAAAATTGCCATATTTTTTAATTAGGGTTTTACGGTCATTAGAGCTAGGAGGGAACTAAAGGTAAGAATAGGTAAGAATTGGGCCGCGCCCTTCTGAACGAACCATTACTACATACACGGGGGTTAATTTCTGGAAACAATCGAAAACTGTAGTCGGAAAAGGTGTACAGGGAATCAAATCCGTATTCTCCTGAATGCTAGGCCGGAGTGTTAACCGGTCACCAAAAGTATACCTTGTTGCCAAAGAATAAACATCTTGTACTGTTAGTTTCAAAGTAGCAGCAATTATAAATCCTCTTTGCCTGCTGACCGAGCGTGGTGGGTGAGCGGTTAACGCTCCGGCCTCGCATTCGGGAGGAGGTGGGTTCGAATCGCCGTCCGGGCATCCAGAACCTGATTGGGTTTTCCATGGTTTTCCCAATCACTCCAGGGGAATGCCGGGATGCTTCCTTCAAAATGCCATGGCCAAGTTCCTTCCCGTCTCTAATGACCTCGACTTCGGCTTCGACGAGGCGTAAAGCCATAAGAAGATTTTCTGGCTGATTTAAACTACTAGTGAAAGCAAGAAAACCGTACAACAGATAAACAGTGTGCTTTTTCCAAACACTCGATTTGTGTGTGTGTATTGTACAATACCTGAAATTGGTCATCAATTGAGAAATAATATATTGGTTCACCATATTTGCAATGAACTAATCAAATACACGATACTTGGATGGTTAAAGAGTGACCTCGGTAGTATATGTGCTTGAAAAAACCGATGCAGCATCATCTTGTGTTACACACATATATTGTAGAAAACATAATTATTAGGTGAATTAAAATTTACTGACGAAGTTCATAGGTTATTGGGGTCAGTATGTGTAGCTGTATTTCACTTATAATTAATTTCGCCTCGCATTCGGGAGGACGGCGGTTCGAATCCCCGTCCGGGCATCCAGATTTGGGTTTTCCATGGTTTCCCCAAATCACTCCAGGCAAATGACGGGATGCTTCCTTCAAAAGGCCATGGCCGAATTCCTTCCCATTCCTTGCCCCCATCCTTGCCCCCCATCCTTTCCCGTCTCTAAAGACCTCGATGTTAAAAAGAGACGTAAAGCAGTTACAAAAAAAATATATATATATAATTAATTCCATTACAACACTTAATATCAGACATGATATGATAAGATGAAAAAAACACATTAGCCAGAGCAAAACTGAAAATTGTAATACACAGTTAAACGAGAAACTTACATCGCATATAAAATCCAAAAATAAGTGTTGCAACAGTTTTTGGCAACTAGATGAGAATGATAATTCGGATGTTGCGAATTTTGCTGCATGAATAATACCGCTCGATCACTAGATTCCAAATTCTGTGAGGATGCTGTCATTTCCTGGATCACCCCAGCAGCTCTCAGTCTCGGCACAGTATCGTAATCAAAACCGAGCCTTGGGGGTGAAAGATAACGTTCGAGACTGGCATTCTGGAAGACTTCAGTTCGATTCCTGGACCAATCATCATGACCTCTCCCATGTTTTCACAAAATCACTCAGTGTGAATGCATTATTCCATTACGAAATCCATGATTGATTTTCCTCCTGTTTCTTGTTCAAAATGATTTCCAGATCTTAAAGATCTCGTGGTCAATAATTCGTAAATTCCTTTTTTTATATAAAAAATATTCTGCTTACGCTTGCTTAGAAGTCAAAGTACTGTGTGTAGCTAAGATAATAAACGACGATTTGTCACAAAGGGAGGATTTTTATTTTTTTCTTATGGCTCTACGCCTCGTCGACGTCGAGGTCATTAGAGGCGGAAAAGGACTGGGGAAAAAGAATGGGAAGGAATTCGGCAATGGCCCTTTTGACTGAACCATCCCGGCATTCAGCTGGAGCTATTTTTGGAAACAATGAAAAACTGAAATCTGGATGGCTGGACGGAAATTGAACCCATGCCCTCCCGAATGCGAGGCCAGAACGTTAGCCGTTCACACACGACGCTCGGTGTAAAAGGAGGAAGTGCTGCTTATATACAAACTTTTTAGGCTTTGTGGTAGTGACTTGTGTGTTATTATGTTGGCGAAACGTTCATGTCTTAATCAGAAGTTGAGAATCATCTAAGCATGATAAGATTATTACGGAAAACCGCCTGTAATTCCCATGCGGCGTCTTGAGGCAAGGATGGTAAGCGTAGAGTGGGAATAAAGTATTTCAGTGGCCCAGTTGAACGACTCCTAAGGACCTCCAAGTTCGATGTTTACCCCTGCGCGACGTTTCTCAACGAACATTTTTGTTTATACTTCGCAAAATTTTCTGATTTCAACGCTCATTTTCGGTACAATACGACGGAAAATTCCTTCAGCACACAGAATCGAACCAGTTAAGCTCACGTCGAGCGCCAAATAAGTGATCACTCATTAGAGATCTTGATTGTAAAGGTGGTTAACCCGTATTTGAATGAAGGTGCACCTCATGAATCAAAACAATTTTATTTCGTACCTTACCTCTACAACTGGTTGAACTAATTTTTGTATCATCCCAAATCACAATTCAAAAAATTCTGAGCACTATACATCGAATTATTTCACGTACATCAATTTCCAATATTTTATTGTAAATATTGTTTGAGTATGTTCTACGATTTAACTATTGGTGACAATTCTGGCAGTCCAGTGGTATACTAAAATTGAGATTTTTTTTATCCCTTGTATTATCAAGGAGGCTACTAATTGAAATGGAAACGGCCGGAGGGTGGAAAAGGCCATTCTATCCACCCGTCCCCAATTTTTAGTGCTGAATCCCAGGGGTTGGGTGGGGGGGGGGGAGGGGCAAATACATAAAAATTCGAATCCTCCCCATCATGGGTCTAAAATCCAGGCAAAGGGAAACATTTTACATACTAACTAGAATTATCCTGCGCGGTACTTGGTTTGCGTAATCTGGAGTGTTAATCTTTGTTATAGTTGTTAGATTATTGTTTTTCGTGTATTTTATCGTACTGTACTTCAGAAAACTGAAGAAATGAACAACCAAAGTTAAATAGTAAAAAAAAAAAAAAAACAGAATTGAAAGTGTGAAGTGCTTTTCTGTATTGTAGCGTGATGTGTTATTCGTTCATGTGTGATGCAGTGAGTACTGGGGCATTTATCTGTTCTCGGTACGAAAGAATTATCAGTTATTGGTTTTTCCCCATTCACGAAGTGTCATAAATATACTTCAGATTTTAAACTAGACCATAAGTGTTCAAACTACGAAGACCCGATACAAATTGGACAGACAGACGTAGCTTGGTTACAGATTTTGGTAGTAACTGTTATTCATACGCAGTAATATCTAGTACAGGGCGTTCGCCGGGAAACGCAACCCACTGTTAGCGCTACAAGGAAGAAACTGCTCCCGGCGAGCGAGCGCTCAGTTTCCGGCATTGTTCGACCGTCGGCCGCGGACTATTTCATAATAATTACGCTTCATAAACTTCATAAACTTGTATGTGCTAAGCATTTAAATGTGACGTAATTCATTAGCTTACCTTATAAAAGATGCTGGAAGTGTTGACCCTCTTGTGTAATGCACATTTCACATCTTCTGAACATATTTCGAGACACACGCTGCCCTAACTGACTTAATGATTTTTTGGGTGACTGTTCTAGTCGAAAAGCGATATCGTCAATTTTCTCCTCTGTGAGAATACGGTTGACCGACAGTCTCTTTTTGTTAAAAAATGAACCCGTTTCTCTTACTTTTTTAACCAGACGCAGAATTGTTGATTTAGCTGGCAGTAAAGCGCCAGGAAATTCGTGACGAAATTTACTGCGACACTTTTTAAACGACTTCTTCTTCACATATGTATCGTAGAGAAATATTCTTTGTTGCAAACTGTAACGTACCATAATTTTACTCACACTCAAACACGGTACAGATTAATAAGAGTATGAATCCCCAAACCAGCCAAACCGCAAAGAAACGTTTATTCACAACACTGATTAATAAGAGACTGAAGTCACAAACTATCTACAATGCAAAGAAACCGTTCTTAACAATGTAAGGGTCACTGCACTGCACTGTTGGGGCAGCGGAGGTGTTAAACAGTGCGGTGATTCACGGTGCCGTGTGGCGGGAGTTGCTGGCACGACTGACCGAGCAAGTTGCCGACGGCAACAGACTGGGAGGGTAGCGTTTTCCGGCGAACGCCCTGTAGTATGGTCTGTATGGAGTTCAAACTGCCTCTTTCTAACACATTTCTCAGCATACATCCCTTCATGCTGTAACAGCCCTCAGAACCGCACTTGAAATTTTATTTTAAGAATTATGTATAGCAAACTGCGAGTTGATTAATTATGTTTTTGTGTGTAATTAATTGTGCAATTGTCTAAATGAACATTGTTTTATGGAGAGAAACTATGTAAATGAGATATACTACGATCAAGGATAGTATTATGTATGAAACATTGATAAAAAGTTTGTAATTATGAGTGTTGAGATGAGCCACGATGTTTGGGAGACAAGTCTGAGTGGTTTATGTTGATAATTTTGTGTGTAAATATCTTTAAATTTCATTTCCGTGTGTTTCATAATGATTGTGAATGATTTTGTGTTACTTTTAATTATTTTCTGTGGTTTTGATTGCAAGCCGCATTGCCACCATTCGAGAAACATCGAGCGGCTTTCTCTGTGTTATTCCGGAATTTTCTGTAGCGTCTATATAAATAAGCGGCAGAGGCGAGTTAGTTGTCAGTCGTGGTCAGAAGGTTTAATCGCTGGAATATTAGTATGTGTGTGATTTAGTGCCTTTGGAGAAGTATGCTGCTCATATTATCTTAGAGCTCACGAGAAAAATAAATATTAATTGAAAAAAGCGATTCGTGTGTTGTTATTGGATTAAGTCAAGAACAGTAGTAATCAGTAACATTTGGGGAAGGGTAAAAATCCTCTGGCTACCGAGACAGCAACCTGTGCTGTGGAAGAAGAAGAATAAAGGAAAGTATCGTTGATTGATGACATGACTGAATAGCAAGAAATAGTAATAACCGAAAAGTTTATAATGTCTTGAATAACAAGGATACACCGAGCGTGGTGGGTGAACGGTGAGTGTTCTGGCCTCGCATTCGGGAGGACGCCGGTTCGAATCCCCGTCCGGGCATCCAGATTTGGGTTTTCCGTGGTTTCACCAAATCACTCCAGGCGAATGCCGGGATGCTTTCTTCAAAAGGCCATGGCCGAATTCTTTCCCGTTCCTAGTCCCCAATCCCATCCCGCCTCTAATGACCTCGACGTCGACGAGGCGTAAAGCCATAAGTAAAAAAAAAAAAAAAAAAAACCGAGAAGGATATGCCAACAGTTCCGAAAAAATACTCCTCAAATACCCTCTGTTCTGGTTTGTCAGTATTCTTAGAAGCTGATAGTTGCTGCGAACTGTTACAGACACGAATTAAATGTTTTCGTTCCCAATGATGTGTTAGCAATAAATGTAAAGATGAGTGGTTTCACAGTAACTTTCGGAATTAAATAACTTTTTTTCTAAAATTATCTGCATCCAACGAGCAGGACGTATTTTATTGTGAAAACCATTCTTCAAAATGTCACCTGCATTCATTTGGTACAGCAAAATTTCGCGTTTCACAGAGCGTTTAAATAGTTTTGCAGTCTGATAGTTTATCTCTAAAAATGTGCTTCGTACGTCATTGCTGGATGTGACAGTGGTAAACTTCATCACATGTCGACTTAAACGTTGCTTAGTACCGGTATACCATATTTAGGAAACTTTACCGAACAACGTAGTCACATGGTGACAAACTGGCGAATTTAATAGTCGGACTTCGCGATCTAAACTTTCCGTCTCCTCTAGATAATGGAATGGTAAAAAAGAAAGAACGGTTTGACTTACAATCCTGATTAATGGTCTCATTATCATGTGTTCTGCTTAGTTTTTCAGGAACCAGCTGCAATTTAGTACACAAAATTCTTTGATTGTTGTTGAATAAATTTGAATTAGAAGTGTTCCAATTTTATTTTTTTTTTAATTTCGAATAGCTTTGGTTATTTGTCAGTGAATACGTTAGCTAGCGAAAAGATGACCACGTGCATTCAAGCCAAGGGAGCTAACAGTATGTAAGTTACTTCTGTATGAAAATCTGAATAAATAATCATTCAAATTTGAAACCTTTCCCCCCATTCGTGTGATGTGAGTTAATTGAGAATATTTTAATGGAAGGAGTGAACTTGTTGTATGGTGATCTACTAGGCCAAATGACAATTAATTATTGTAAAAATATTTGAGGTATTTCTTTGACATTGTCTTGAGTATGCTTCTTTGTGTCAGACGTTTTTTAATGAAAAATGAAAAAAGTTCATGTTTCTGTACCACTCAAAAACGTAACTACGTCCTTTGTTACCAGAGAAGTAAAGTTTCTATTTGTGTGTACAGGACTGGCGGGGAAAACATATAAAAATTGTTGATAAATCAATATTACAAAATTCTGCACAGTTAATTCGTTGGCAATCATAACTTGCCACTATACCGATTACAGAGAAACATTGTTCCTAAGCAGAGATCATACGCATTTTCAGTAAAGTTTCATCAATGCCTGGTTCAATAACTTTTATTTTAGAGACATTTATCGTTGTTTTTGTTGTATTTCCTACCAAATTTCCTAAACGTGGTGGCCACAACTTGACGGCATTGTATTCACGGACTGACTGTCAATCTTTGTAACAAGTTCGAGTTAACCGAATCAAAAGAACTGGTGATAACATTTTTTTTCTAAAACATCAATGCCTATCTCGCAAAAAATTCTTCGAAACAGGAAACGGGTTGTTCAGCATGAACAAACCATTTTTGAATGAAAGTGTACGGATAAAATTCAGTCTTCTTTTTTTGACATCGAGGTCTTTAGAGGCAGGAAGAGACTGGGGGCAACGAACAGGAAGTTGTTCGGTCATGGACTTTTGAAGGAACCATCCCTCCATTCACCTGGAGTGATTTTGGGAAACTATGGAAAACCCAAATCTGGATGCCCGGATGGGGATTCGAACCCGTGTCCTTCCGAATGCGAGGCCAGAACGTTACCGCTCACACACGATGCTCGGTCTGCGTTTTCTTCATACACTTACTACAGAGCATAGTAAATTTTTTTTTAATTGCAAAACGGAAATGCTGTGTTCAATCTATAATTAAAAGCAGCAGAAGCTAAATTATCAGCAAATTACGCTAATTTATGCCCAATTTTGTGCCAATTGTGTATTTATTTCAACAATCGCCATTTTTATTAATCATTAAACTTTAATGAACCAAATCGAAAATAAGGTTAGAGCTTTGTTAACGAACTGAGGGAACCTCCTGTATTTTCTTTTACATTGAGATTCTGTGCCTAACATTAATCAGTGTTTGGACAGACGTTCGCAAAATGATGCGAATGCGATATGTTAAATGATGATTTCGAGATTATTACTTGACGATAAGGATTCTACTGATAATAAATCTACTTAAACCAATTAAAACCACGTTTAATTGATATAATAATGATCGAAGCTCCAGTGGAGACAAACAGTCTGATTATCCAGTATCATTCCACCTGCATGAGTTGGAGTTACGATGATGCTTTCACCACAGAAAGCGATCATCCACAAAATAACTTACATATGGTAAATTATTTCAATCTAACAAGAACTGTAATTGTTAGTAAACATTGAGGGGTAAAGATTTCAGTGAATAATTGGTGTTAGAATAAAAAATTTGGTCAATAAAAGTCCTTTAGCTGGTCATATAGTAGACTGCCAAACTAACAATATTCTCCTTTTCAGGAACAGTCAAATTATAATTTTTGAAACCATTACTGTTTCAATTGTTTCATGTTAACTGGATTGCACGGTTTAATTCTTCTATTTGATTGCTGTGAGGCAATAAGAGGTTGGGTCAGGTATGGGAGTTGTTTTGTTATTAGTGAAATGTTACTGGGGCTCCGTAAAATACTATCCAGCTGCCGTTCGGTTATAAACAAAATCGAAAGCATACCTTAGAGCAACTTTTGATTGCTGGTTTTGTTTGGTAGTTACAGCTCCTGCGCTAATAGCAGTGAAAGGATAATTAATTCGTACCTGTTACGTGTAGGAGAACGTTTCATTGTATTCATATTACATAAAACTGAAATCAGAGCAAAATACGAGGAACGTCATTTAATTACCCATAGCAGATGTTGTTTCTTTCCCTCGCACACATTATTAACTGAGCAGTTTAACAAGCAAAGCTATGAAAGCCACAGACGAAACCGCAGACCACAGAAGGGAAGTATTATACATCTGTAAAAACTTCATTGCAGCTTCAATGGAACTTTCTCTTTGCTGAATAAGAGAAACGTTTTGAAGCTTTTAATGATATTGAATAAAATAAAATGCTTGTTTATTGCACAGTTTTTACAACATCTTTAACTTTTTACTTTAAACTTTGTTAAAATGAATGCACTTATTTATTTTGGAGCTTTAATTTCGACTTGAAAATTACTAGTTTCCGATAGCTATCCTTTGCTGTTAGGGAGCGTCCATTAACCACGTAGCTCCATTTTGGCCCAGTCCCCCTACGTAGCCCGGTGTGGCTTTTGTCTCTACCCTCCCCCACCTAACACGTAGCTTTTTTTCCCAGTTGATTCCAGAAGACATTTTGTACTGTTTTCGCTTGTCAGACTATCGTAAATTGCGTACGGAGATAATTAAATTACGGAAATAAACATTCTCATTTTGTTGCGTGTTCTGTACCTCATTTTAACTGTGACAAATAATATGAATAAAAAGCTAGGTGGCCTGGATCGGAAAACCCCCTTCCCCCATGTAGCCGTGCGTAGCTTTCCAGTCAACCCCTCCACCCCTAAACCGAGCCACGCAGTTTATGGACGCTCCCTTACAGGAAAATCCACGCACAGCTATGCTTCCGTATATTTGCTGAGATCCTTTTGCAATTGAGACTTGAAACTAGAGAAACATTGTTACAAATATTCTGCAAACAGGTCTTTCTCTGGTGGAAGAAGACACATTGTTTCACTAATTACTGTGCTGCGGAAACTTACACTAACAACATCCGTCACGCTTGGAAAACAGTTATTCCTTGATACTTTTAATTAGTAAAAACGTAACTTAGTCCATAACCCGAAGGTTGGTTGGATCCTCCGGAAGGTGGCATACCAAGCCATTGTGTCAGAGGTAGGAAGACCAATTCCTTTCCTCTGGGACCTACAGTTTAACGTGGAATCCGAACCACGGAACTATCTGGCATCGCTCATATGAACAAAAATAATTCTTAAAAATTCCTGAGCCCACCCGGATGTGAGCCGGGAACTGAAGTAAAGAACTTTTTGAAAACAAGCGGCTTATGCACTGAGCTACCAGACCGCTCCTCTTGAGTTGGAAGCACCTCTAAATAAACAGATACGAAGATCAATACCCTTGGCGAAGTACTGTACATTTACATCAGGGAAAACCTAATTCACCAACTTTGACCGTCATTGCTCTGTAGAAGTTAGCCTTGATCAGTAATGGTTGTAAATAGGTCGAGGTACGGTTCTTCCGCTTGGAAAACACTAACACATGCAGTTAACCTTGGTACCAAATGTCTCATATGCTTACCTTCCTACCAAGGAAATCGGGTTTTTATAATGTTAACATACACAAGGTCTTTGTCAGATGTCATATCAATTGGGGAAATACACCCGTTAGACAAATAAGTGGTTGCTTCTGCTTTTTTTCGTACACTTTCTGACACATTCATTATTAAAATTTCAATGTTTAGCCATGTAGGATTTGGCAAAGTAAGATATACCATTCGGGCCAAGGTCTGGTGGTCGATGGTTCTTATTTTAGGAATGGGTAGTTTAGTTAAATGTTGTATGCGACTTTTCCCTTTTTTTAAAAAAAAATATTTAAGCTTTCATCAGAAACTTACTAATAGTTATAAGAAATTTCTCGCAAATACTAGGCAGAAATGATACGATAATTTCTCGTCAATCAGAGCACATTTTTTAGGCTTAATTAGTGAAAACGGTAATTTGTTTTAACGCAGGTATTAGAGAAATTATGATCTGATCATGAAAGTCACTGGATACATGGGGAGATTATATTATTGTACGAACAGTTCTAATTTGCTGCTAAGTGTTTCCTTCTCCGCTTAAACATAAAAATGTTTCCTTCCACTTCTTCAGACATAAAATTTTGATTTACATTAAAATATGCAACATTGTGCTTCCTAACCACAAGAAATTAGGTATAATTTATAATATTGTCAGGCAATCACAGACTGGAGTGTTTTTTTTATCAAATTGTTAAACTGTTTGAGGTAGACTGAAAATACGTGAGGAGATATGACGTTATGTTTTACTGCTAACGATGACCAGTTCGTAGTAAATACAGTTTTGGTAGGTTTTTTTTAGGATTCAGACTAATGGCTGAATAAAAAGTATCGAACGTTTCAGAGTTTTCAGGCTAATTAATGCATCTCAGTTCGAAAATTATCTTAAGTGGAATGTGTCTTCAAACGTAGGAAACAAGACAACTTTTCTCAAGAGCTGGAATCAGTTTCTCCGTGAGAAATGATTCAAAATTAGCTAATATACTGTTTTAAAAATGCAGCACATATTAACAACAAAACTGTGCAAGTATTTATTTAAAAAGAAGTAGCTGATTTTAATATATCTGAAAATGTGTTAGAGGAAGTAAAAATATGATTATTTGACGTGCTTCTTTAAATAAAAGTTATCACATGCCTAATCAGTCTTGAGGTGAGTGTTTCTTATAGGTTTGTTCCCATAAAAATAATTTTCATAGACTTTTCCGATTTGTTTAGGGCTATATACGTCATAAAAGTACAACACAAGCAATGGTTATATAAAGTTAATCGTGCCTGCTTTTGACTTGAACAAAACAAAACAGCAAAGGTTCTCAAACGAATGTGCCACAGTACGACGATACATTTCATGACAATACATATCACCAAAAAAAAAGGGTGGTAAATGCATTGACTGGTGGAAAAGTTCGATTTTTTAAGCAGAAAAGCGAGCTTTTTTTGGCATTGCAAAAGATACTATAAGGCAAGGCGGAAAAATATGTCTATCTGCCAGGATACCTCGTAATTATCTTTAACATTAATAGAGCATGAACTTTTACAATGGAGTTTCTGATAAGTATTTCCATCTGTTGTTTACGAGATACCGCCTGACGGCAGGCAACCAACCTAACATGACAGTACAGCAAGCTGCATGTAAATACGTTGTTGGGTGTGTCTGTCGAAGGTGATACAGAACAACAATGAATGAAATGCCATACAAAAATTAATGGATAAAAAAAAGCTGCCATCGAAATATTATGTAAAACATCATTAAGTACTCTGAATGTAGGTTATTTCATCACTAATGCGGTTTCTAACATATTTCTATAAAACTTCTAATTATGCTACTATTAACTTACCCCAGTATGGTCAGAGCCTAATCCGTCGCAAATCCAGTACTTTAAAGTTCTCTTTCTAACACGGCTGCATTACATGGAACTATGTCTCCACCACACAGTTTCTTTTGTAATCCATTGTTATTCAGTCTTTTTTCTTAACGAGATAAACAGATTGGATACGAGAAAAAGCAACTGCTTCCACCTGCGCAACAGTCCCACATAGCAGGTAGTGACAAAGCTGTAATTCGCAACACTGTGGAAGAATAATTTCCACACTAGCATTTCTTGCCTGACGTGTTCGCGAAAGAATGCGTACCTGATTCACAGCTCATTTCATCTACCAAGTTTTGTAACCATTATAGCACGTTAAAGAATGCGAATACTGATGTAGATGCGTGTTACAAATCACTAGTAATATTTTCAGAACGTTGCTTTCCTCGGCTTGCCTTCACAATGCTTTAGGATACAATAGAACTTAATCCGAAACTAACTTTTCTTCCCCACCAAAACCTATGATAAATTTTAGAAGACACCAGGTATATTAAAAAAAAGTAAATTATTTTAAGTATAAAAACTGTAGAAAATAAGGGCCTACTTTAGGTAACAAGGTAGTAGGCTATGTAAAATCAGGAAATAAAAATAAAAAAATAACAAGACACCAGGTGACCAGGGCGAAAATTTCGCTACTGACATACGGTAAATAAAGAGTTGGTGATTTGTAGTGGTATGAAAGGATAATCGGCTGATTTGTAGTAGTTTTTTATTTGTCACTTGAAATGGTTACGTAGCAAAACATTTACAACGTCTTAAGGAACATTTAGAAATGATGAAATGTTTGCTTAACAGAAACAAAAATATCCGGAAAGCTCCTTAGTCTAGAAAACACAGTTTATCCATATCTTTGTGATATGTGGTGCTGCTACGCAGCGGCAATGCGATCACTCATAATCGCCTCTAGGAAAGCTTAGCAGTTTAGCTCGGAACTATCTCATTTTGTAGCAACAATTTTCTATTTGTAAACTGAAATCCCTATGCAGAAATGCGAGAGTAGTCCGTGTTAAAATTTTGATATGGGTAGCCGCTATCTGGCAGTAATGCAATCACTTCCTATCGACGGCAGCGAAGTCTGGTAGCTTGTTTCTAAACTATCAAATACCCGTGACCTTGATTGTTCATAATTTTGCCATTTACGTGTTGAATTTCTAAAATTTCCTTTCTTAATTTATAATGTTACCAAAGCGGATAACTTAATATTTAAAATGATACCTCATTTATTGATTTTTGTTGAGTAGGAAGGGAGAAAGTTGAATCGTAACAAAAAAATAACACGTTTCAGAATTAATATACATGAAATGAAGTAACATTACCATGTCCAAAGCTTTCTCGGCCTATACCAAAGATGGTGATGCTTTGGGAAAGATGTAGAATTTCACGAAAATTTGGACCAAATGTGGTTGTTGAGCGGCACCGCTCTGGCCTCGCATTTGGCAGGACGCGGGTTCGAATCACCGTCCACATTTCGGTTTTCCATGGTTTCCCGAAATGGTGGGTTGGGTTCCATGGCTGAATTCCTATTCCTACCTTGCCCCCAGTCCTTTCCCACCTCTAATGACCTCGACGTGGACGAGGAAAAAAAGAATTCTTACAATATTGTGAATAAATCAGTATAAATATTGGGATAACGATTATGTATGGAGTGGAACATTTTAAAGAGATGGTCTGGAGGCGCAGTGGTTAATGTGTCTTACTGGTGATCGAAAGGTCCCCGGGTCGAATCCTAGTTTTGGCTGAGATTTTCATGGACTCTTAACCTGACCTTCGCCTGTGGCACAGTCTGCTGTGTAATGTGAAGTACGCCAGAACAGTTCAGTGGTTCGGCAGGACTATTGGATTACGTTAAAGTGGCTACGACACATTCAATAGAAACCCTGTCATTAGGTCATTACGACCACACGGAATTATATTATTATCATCTGACCGGCGTGACTCTAAATAAATGTGCGGCTCCCAATAAGTTATCACACTTTGTATTGTGTGGCGATTAATAAAGGTGGGTGGGATAAGATGGAACCAAATTTCGTCTATGTTTTGATGATTTTGGAATACCATCAGTTTATTTCCAAACTTCTTCCGTTTTAAGAAATGGTAATTGAAAATTGGTTTTAATATTGTTATTAGTGATGGTAGAAGTTTCGGAGTTTCCTAAAGAAACTGCAATTGAATTAAAGTCCCATTGTGAGAGATAAATTTAATTACGTTACAGGTAACAAATACACTTTTATTTCGTCTGTAGTGGCGATATTGGACACAGTTATTAGGTTTCTTTAGTGACTGTGTTAGAAAGCCACAAGCGGAAAAATCCCACATGCTCTCAGAAAATGACAACGTGGATCACATGTCGGGTATGTTGAGAATCAGCGCAGTTTGGGTGTGAGGTTGTAGAGTCGTTTCATATTGTAAACGTTTTTAGAATGACTAGAAACCAGGTCTTGCCTTAGATGATATCTGGGGTAAAAGAAATGATTTTTGTATGTGAGTAATATTTAAGGAATAACTTAATTTTTTGTTGTCATTGATTTTGATATTAACAATTAAGTGCTGAGTATTCTTGTAGTAAAATTGCATACCTTCTTTCCTAAATTCATTAAATATCCCGTCCTACCCCACTTTCCCCTAAATTTCTTCTTCCCCGCTCCCTGCCTCCTCATCCCAATGTTCAAGTAAACAGGTGTGCAGCAAGAAAGCGTAAATCCCTCGATTTTCTAGCGGTATGTACGTCTTCTGTTGCAACCGACAGCGCATTAAGTAGGACAAGTGTCTCGGGGAAGAATTGGTAAGTGCCGCGAATGGCGAAGCTCACTGAAAGCGAAAGTGATTCGTCAGCAGCAGCCGCGCAACATCCAGCAAAGTACACACCTGCGACAGCCGGCACTGGTTAGGCTGCTGGTCTCCTGTCTGACGATTTCATTAAATATTGTATTCGGCTTTTGTTTTCTCTGGTGTACTGAACACGCCAACTTAATATGTCAAATACCATCAACCTGCACTCTACAAGACCTTCATAATGCCAGTGAAATGCTGTACAAGTTGCTGACTTTTGGTCATCTGTAATACGAGTTCGTTGGTGTTGATTGCTATCCTTTTGTTTCTAACTTTTTGTTTTGCTCTGTTATTGTAATACTGTTTGTATTTCTAACAAATATAAAAGCAACGCTTTTGATACGAAAAAAATAAATAAAATCTGTCAAGTGCCAGTTACTCTATCTCACACTTTTTTAAATTTTTTTTTCCCCCCTCAGGGCTCTAAGATTCGCTGACGATGAGGGTTTAGAGCTGGATTAGGACTATCAGCAAGAAAGGGAAGATGTAGGACATACCATCCCCACATTCGGCTGGAGGGAAAATGAAATCCTTTCACATATCTCGACAACAGGTCGAGAATGGCATGCTCGAACTATACCTCTCACCCACTAGAGAACACCAGAGAGAAAATTTTAGGATTTCCTATTCTTCATAGCAAAAATCGCTCGCATCCCCAAGGCTGCTTGGGTCTTTCTGCAAGTGGTGTTCAAAGCCAATGTTTCAGAGATAGGCAAGACAGTTGTTTTCCTCTGTTACCTACAATTTTAGGTGGAATCGCAACCAAACTATACACAAATTTATAAAAATTCAAAATCGGAAAGTTTATTAGTTTAACTGCAGCTCTCAGAAGTTAAGAACATTTTGGGAGCTTCAATTTTTACATAATTATTTATATACTCTCCGAAATGTTAGTATTTCTGGGAGTGTCCTGAAATTGCTTAGTTATTAATTTGGAATAAAAGAAGGGCATTGGAATATGGAACAGTTGGAATCAGTATAACATGCAGAAGCATAATACGAAATTATTAGAAGCACAGAATGTTTCTCTTTCGTCTAGTTGTGTAATTGTTATTGAGAGGACTAACTTCTGAGTCCGGAAGTTCTTAACGCTCCAACACAGGGAAGGACGACTTGTTTGTGACCTTGGCTGGTCTCGAAGCAGTGACTTTAAACCCGATCAAGCAACAGTGCAGTGTACTTCTTGTTGTCGATTTTCGTGTGGGAGAAATAGAGAGAAACTTGCAGCTATGATCTTAATCGTACCCACATCTGTCATGAATGAAATGTGTACGTATTATGCTTAATCCACCTGTTACACAGAAAAAGAAGTAATAAGAAATGAAGAACAGGTTATTGAATAACTGTGGCAGCGGGTTACTTCACATGTTGGTTAGTGAAGCGTTCATCCATGACTGGCTACCACAGCCAGAAAGTTAGAAGCGGAAAAAGTTGGTCGCCAAAGCCTTGACTTAGTAAATATTACACACTTTCTGAACATTTCGCAACGTATTATATACACGCAGAAAATCTGTCTTTTAGAAAACATACGAAAAATGCTATCATCTGTGGTTTTTTGTTTATTTCCTTGCAATATTACACAGTTAATTTTGTGAATGTGTTACAGAGAACTTGAGTTACATGCATCTTTTTAAAATCGAATTAATGTTTTGTGACAACTTACTTACTGGATTAAAGATAATAAGGGCTGAGGTATTCCTTGAAAATGCAATTAAAATTAATTAAGAGGTCAAACCAGAAACTTTTATGAAATTGGATCAGAAATTTGTGTTCGTAGAAGTCTACGTGCACTGAGGAACAAATATTTAAGTCTCACGCGTTGGTGACAGACCCAGGAATTTGCCGAGCCGGGGCAAAAACATTGAGATTGCCGCCCCTTCAAACATAATTTTGCCGCCCCAGTGATGTTGCCGCCCGTGGCAAGTGTCCCGGTATGTGCCCTCCTCCACTACATCCGGCACTGTCACATATAGACCTAGAAATTAGAATATTGTGCAAAGAAAATTAACAACGGGGTATGTAACGAAGCTCTTTTAGTATGCTATACAGCAGAAAATTTTACCGGAAGTAAACTACTCTTAACAAAAACTATTCTTGTCGATTTTAAAAAAATATATATATGTTCACTTGTTTGCGAATTTAATGAATAACAATTTAACTTTCTCATAAAATTTAAGCAATCATGTTCCGTCATAGAGAGGAAATGTTTAGCTTTGATTTGAGGAAAAAATTTAAATAGTGATATATTTAATTTACAGACAAATGAAGGCAACTGCGTCGCAAAGTTTGACTGTATAAGTAATCTTACATCAAAATCGCATTTCTATAAAACAAAAGATTACTGTATAAATCTTTGACTATTATGTCGTGTTATTCAGTGTCGGATCTAGAGGGAGCAAACGGGGGCGATTTTTTCTCCGGGTGGCAACTTCAGGGGGGCAGTAAAATCAAAGAATAGCTCTATACTGCCTCGAGCGGCAAATTCGTGTTTGAAAGGGTGGCAATTTCAAGTTTTTTCCCCGGTTCGGAAAATTCCTAGATCCACCACTGGTATATTCGAATTTGGGGGTTAGTAATAATCCTCAGAATTTCTTCCTCCCACTTTAAGTGGTGACGGGATGGCGTCCTAGTTGGACTGCACAGTCTCCGTCATTCGTGATGTATTGGTAAACCTAAGTCTTTAGGCATGACCTTATTTTGAGCAGGTCACTCCGAAATATTTGTTTATAAACATCAGCTAACAGTGCTGTACATGACGTCAGGAGATACTTTGAAGTTATGGTCCAAATAAGAATTGATGATTAGATTAAAAAAAAAAAACAGGAAACTATGATTATTCAAAAACTAATATAACGCAAATAACTTATTTATTTATTATTGAGCGTGCGGCTCAATCTCTAAAAGTTCTCGGCTATTTATGAAAGTTTTACTTGATTTATGTTTCCTCACCAAAACCTCATTTTGATCACAAATGTTTGGTATTTCAGAAATTAGTTTTGTAGGAAATTTAATAATAATAGGATGTTTTTATACCTGGAGGCAGTTTTATTTAATTCAAACCTTTCCAGAAAGTAAGACTGCAAACTAGTTATGTGGTTTCTGGAAAAGGTTAGTACTTTATCCCTCGAATCAGATAGTGCTTTATTAGGTGATATAGCCTGTTCAGTTAACAGAGGCGACTCAACGTCAGTCTGCTATATCTCCACTCCGCTTCCCTTACCCTTTTCATCCCTTACACGTGAAGGGGAAATTTGGATTTTTTTTTTTTTTTTTTTTTTGCTAATCGACGCCGAGGTTATTAGAGGTGGTAGAGAACTGGGGGCAAGGAAAGGGATGGAATTCGATCATGGCTTTTTGAAGGAACCTTTCCGAGTGATCTTGGGAAACCATGTAAAACCCAAATCTGGATGGCCCTATGGGGATTCGAACCCACGTACTGCCGAATGTGAGGCTAGAGCGTTAACGCTCACACGCCATGCTCGATGGTGAAATTTTCCTTTCCTCTGCCTGGACAAAGTGGTTGTCTCGGTGAGGTAGGAACGGGAGGGGTGGTGAGATGAGGAACGGAACCAGGGAAACATGACCTTGAGCCCCCATCGGAGTGAACAGGGTATAAATTCAAGCTGTACTTTAAATTAGAACACAATTCATAATTGTAAGATTTTTTATATAAAAAAATACTGATTGAATAATGTGAGTCCAGGAACGCATGCAAAGGCCTTTACTAAACCTTCTTTTTTTTGTTAATTAAATTTGTGCAACTATAGAAACATAACTTCCTTAATATCAAGAAATTAGCATCTTGAGGCAGTTATATCGACTATTTTACGACCTTAATGCTGATGTCAGTATGTCTTTCAAATACTAATAATAAAGGCTTTGTTGTATAATTTGATACAACAGAGAGCACCTTAAGTAGAACTGATATCGTTCTGTCTGATTTTCGACTCAACGATCGTAGATAAGCACTAGTAAAGTTACATCTTATGCACAAAATTTATCTGACCTGAGTGAACTATGTTTTGTAAGCGGAAGGTATGCAGAGGATTTGGTGTTTTAGTGTACATAATATCTTAGTTATTATCTGTTAGTAGCCAGTTCTACTGATGACATTTTGCTTTAGCGAAAATTTGAATGAAATGAGGTAAGACCAACACCCATCTTCTGTGTGTTGCGGGTGAACTATCTGGATGACATTTAAGCGGCCAGAATTTGGTTTCACTTTCTCTAGTGGCGCTCAGCGTTAAACTCAAGACATTTACTTGCAGTAAAGATGGAGTTCTTTGATATTCTGCTTTAGAACCTGTTTCCAAGAAAATGATATGGCTACAAACTAGACCACATTCCAGGTTTAATATGTAGGGGACACAACCTTGCCGAAACCAAATTCAGCGTTAGACTGTAATTATAATAACATAAGTTGAAGGGCAAAATAATTATACTGTTGCTTTTAATAGAAAATAATCTTTATGTAATGTATTAGGGCAAGCGATACAGTTATGATAATAGAGTTGATTAAAATAAAAATTGCAGATGAAATAAATAAAAAGACAGGGTTTCCTTCAGGTATGACTATTAAATATCGTAATGTAGGTCAACCGCGTTATTAAGAGTATCGAAAGCAGTTCCAAATTCTAAAAGAAATATTCCATATTGTGATATAAGAGAAGGATTGCCTTGAAATTTATTTTAATTGTTTTTGGGCGGATACCGAAGGTAGCCATAACATTAACAGGTTTTTAGAATAACAATTTTTCTGTGGCCTCCAATCAAAACTGTAGCAGCAGTGTCATTATCAGGAAACAAAAGCCTACATAGATTAGAAAACTATACACCTCAAACCATTAAAACGTTAATTTAACCATAGTAGGCATGTTGAAGTGTGCTCGCTATAGGTCAGATTTCTTTCATAAAAGTATTCGTGGTTAGACACGTGAGGTGCGTGAAAAATTCCAGGTTAGGGTATAGATTATTTTATAAATTATTCTTTTCTGTAATGATAAACACATTTACATAATGAAGCAAGACATATTTATCTCGCTTTAGGGACTCATACCTGTCAAATTTTCGAGAAATGTGTTTCGTAGCTTTTTAGATAACGTCTCCAGTTAGTATCAAAGAGGGGAATTTTTTATATCAACCTCGTAATTGAGAAAAAAAAAATGTTGCACTTGTTCTGCAATGATGCTGTTCGTAGGAGCCGGGATTCGGTTGTGTTGTGTATCTCACTGAAAGAATGCGTCCGGTTGTGTGGCGCAATTATCAGCTTTCTCTAGTTACGTAATCCAATGTAGAAGTAAAGTAGGGAAATGTTACACTCTCATTATATGCTTTAAAAATGATATTAAGACAATTCAAATATACCACACAGAGTGGGAATTGTTACTAAAATATCTATTTAAAGGAATTCTGTCGGTGAGTCATTCCACTCGTTCTTCTGTCAATGAGGCTACTGGGATATCATAAACGGCTGGATGATAACCTCCGTAAATTAATATGTTTAATTTGTGTTGGGAATAACTTTTTGGCGTATGTAATGGCAGATGTAATAACAGTTTATAGAACGTAACGGCTTCAGTGACCTCATTTGCGGGCCATTTCTCTCCGCGTGTTTCTAAGGCAGGTTTCTCGGGAATTATGAGTGCGTGTTAAGAGGCCGACGTAACTATTATGTCATTGTAGTCGCAATCTAGAAGACCTGCTCTAGTAATAAGGATTGTGTAGTTTCTGTATAGCGATTCAGATGAATGACCGGGCAGTTTAATCGAGAACAATGAGTGGTGATGATTGATCCTCAGGACTGCGGTTGAATTCCAGGTACAGCTATCCAAATCTAGATTTTTCAACATTCACTTCTTAGTTTTCTTATCAAATAATGGAGGACCACCCGTATCGCTGTCTGCTCGTGAAGGGTGTAAGATATGTTCTGTACGATAGCCGTTAATTTTGTGTATGTGCTGCGTAATTTTTTGGAAAAAAATTGGTGAGTGCTACAGCATTTGCCTTGCAGATTACGGAAAATCGCCTGAAAGCCGTAGTCAGGACTACCAGTAAGGCAGATCTGAGATTTGAACCTACGACAGTTGTATCTTCACGCACAACAAAACTGGTCAGAATTAAATAACTTTCTTCGATAAGATGCCCATTCCACAGTTCCAATAGAAACATGTCGATAAGTCAATAAATAGAAAATCCAATTAGTCCAAAAAAGTACTGTTAAGTCAAGATTTTACAGTAGAAATATTGACAATAGAAAAACAATACTGATGATACTTTACTTTGTTGAAAGACCTATTAGAAACAGCTATTTCTGGCGCTAATGAGTAAATTTTAAAAAAAATTCTGAACACCATATTTTGTAGTTAATTTACTTTAGTGATATTAAAAATTCAGTGGCAATGACACCGAAATTTGAATCTCATGTGTTCACTGGTGATAAAAATAAAGAAGAAAGTATCCCTGAAAACTCCTTGAAGAATTGGTAATTTTAATAAACTGCAAATATATGAGCCGAAATAAACTGTTGTCCGATCTAGGAGTATTGAACTAGCTTACAATATTTCAAATGTTTCTTATCGTGGAAATATAAATGATCACGTTCATGGGTGGACGATAAGCCCGACATTGGCAGAGCAACAATAACTTTTGTGCCAAGGAAGATAACTCTGTGAGTCAAGGTTATGTTTTCAGGTAGACTGACCATTAAACTTTCCTTTCGCAGTACTGCAAACAGCTGAATAATTTCCGTAAACATCGTACTTTTCAGTGTATTGGGGTATCGACTGTGTATAGTCTAATAGAGCAAGTAGTTTCCAGAAACCATAATGAGCAACCTAAATCTCTGTTTCCCAAACTAATACGACGTAATTGCTAGTTAATTCCTAACAACGAATTTGTGGAATAAAATTAAAATAAATGCGAAAATGGCTAACAGCGGCTGGAGGAACCCGTTGTTGAGTATAATGGTTCCGATATACCAAAAGGCAAACGAACAATATTTTAATTTAATGAAAAGCGTGTTAGAAACAGCTATTTCTGACTCTAATGAGTAAATTAAAAGATAAAACTTTTAATTTTGATTTAAATTCCTTAGTAACCTATTTTCTAGCTAGTTCACTTTTTTATATTAAAAATCCAGTGACAATGATAATAACATTCGAACCTCAAGTGTTTGCTGGTGGTAATAACAAAGAATAAAATATTCCTGAAAAAGAGACTCTGCAAATTTCCTGAAATGACTGTGAGTAGTGGAGATATTAGGACATTTGCCACCTCTGTTTCCAAAAGTAACCACACACTATCGACCACACACGTTCCCCGCACGTGTCTAACCGAACACAGGCCTCAGCCGACAATATAAATAATTACACTTTTAATATGAATATGGTATGATTTTTACCGCTTTTAGCTCGCATCTGTCGGCGGTCTTTTTGACTGCTCTAATCTAACCTTGGCCTTAGTGTATGTGGAGGAGCAACCTGGTTAAATGGAGACAGGGGGCTGTCCTTTGGTCTTAGTGTATGTGCAGGAGCAACCTGGTTAAATGGAGACAGGGGGCTGTCCTTTGGTCTTAGTGTATGTGGAGGAGCAACCTGGTTAAATGGAGACAGGGGGCTGTCCTTTGGTCTTAGTGTATGTGCAGGAGCAACCTGGTTAAATGGGGATAGGGGGCTGTCCCTTGGCCTTAGTGTTTGCGCAGGAGCAACCTGGTTAAATGAGGATAGAGGGCGGTCCATTTTCCTTAGTGTATGTGCAGTATCAACCTGGTTAAATTGTGGAATAGGGCGGTTCCTTGGCCTTAGTATATATGCAGGAACAATCTGGTTAAATGGGGATAGGAGGGGTTCCTTGGCCTTTATGTTTGTGCAGGAGCAACCCAATTAAATGGGGATAGGTGGCGGTGTCTAGTCAGCTATTTTATGCGTAGGCGAGGCGAAGGGGAAAAAATGTCATGAGAGTATCGTCTGCTTCCTTTCCAGTCGTCTGGTTCACAGCGCAAGCCTGACGCGTGGTGAATACCAATGCCGGTAGAGACCTGACAGCCCGATGTCAGTTCGGCATTGCGTCTTGATGCACCGCTATATTTACCACGGGAAGGTAAACCTCGACATTAAATTTTTTTACAGAATTAAGTCCAACTATATTTCAGCACCAAAATCAATAATCAAGTTACCATATGCACTATGCCTATAGAAATAAGTCGGTCGTCTGTCATCTGATGGATGGTGAATCTACTCTTTTTGCGAAACAAATATAATTATGCATCCAAAATATTAAAATTATCTAAGATTTTAAAGTTTGTATGACTTTTCGCTCGTCAGTGATGTTTAATGCATCAGAAAATAGGAAAGATACAAACGTATATTCATAGCTTATATGTTATTCCGATCCAGTAATAAGACTGTCACCTCTATCTGCTCATTTCACCGTGCATCAACTAGCTGTTATCCGTCACTTCGATCAGGTTGTGGATCATTGCAATTTGATAACTTATATCGTTATCTGATCTGTTTGAGCAGAAGTTTATATCGTTCTTATAGCGTGGTTTTTTATTTTGTTTATTTTTATTTTAGCGCCGTGTTGTTGGTAAGATATACCTCTCAGCTTTTTCACTGGACAGTGATCGTTGCTGTAGTCACGTTTAAACAAATTTCAAAAAATGTGGTACTAAGGGTGTGAATGTACCGTAATAAATGGAAAATGTTCCAGGATTTCAGTATAGCACGTATATAATCTAATAGCGTGCTTGTACAAAAAGGACTGAAATATTTCTGTAATAAAATTTGTAAAGAAGATAAGTCGATGGCAATGTTCTTTAGTAAGGTTCCAATGGAACGATGAGCAATTTGAGAATAACTTCCATATTGCAGTAAGATTAGAAAACTGTAAAACACCACTGCAATGCTGGACTCTCACATATCCCTCATGCTACTACACCGGAAGCGTGCATATAAACGCCAATGTGCATTAGTAACAGAAACATTAGCAAAACAAACTGAATCGGTTAAACGTTAAAACAACGAAAGAATTCTAAGTTGTAGCCAGATGGGACGGTTCAATCTCAGCTCCTGGAAATGTAAATTTTAAGTAGGAGGTACAGAGTATAACAACAATAAGCGACACTTGTTATTATATATAATACTAAAGAGTTTGCAATAGCAGCTATAACTGTTATAATTGTAAGCAAGACCAAATGTAATATTATAGAATTAATTACAACAATAAGTCAAAGTGTAATGGAACTATATGCCTAATTCCTTGTATGCAAATGTTTCGTGCAAATTTCCTGACACTATGTAAACAACAATTTAAAAAACTAATATGTAGGGCCTAATTTAGTCAATAAGATATTAAGCTGTATAAATGAAGGATAAATAATAAAAAAAGTCATGTATTGTCAACAAGTTAGTTTACTTAATCTGTCTGGCCGATGTGGTCGTGAAGTTCTAGCATATCTTTGTTAGCTGTTTAATTGCTCGGTCCTGCTCATTTTGAAACATGACGTCAGTAAGATATATCGCTTCCGCAGTGTGATTCATTGGGTAAATAGACGAAAACTTTACTTTTCTGACATCTCATGGCCAATTATATAAGGCGCTGTGATTGTATGGTTTCTATCATGGCATTCGTTGATAAGACAAACAGCCGTTTAGTGTATAGTGTTCATATTGCGATGTTGCTAGCAAGTCTGAAGAACAACCGCTATGCCATTATTTTAGTGAGGACATTTCAGTAAGAAAAACCTTTGTAAGCTACCATGCGTCATCTGGTTATTTGGAAAATGCAGATTTATTGCACGGAAAAGCACGGTACCCTGATTAATTACACGATGAACGTACAACACGATTTTCCAGAGGATGATTTTCGCTAAAATAGTGCGATTAGCCAGTTCTTTGGAGAGTAATAGTCTCTTTACTAACGTTTTGATGTGAATACATCTGTAAGTTTGACTGCGGGTTCATCTCATTTTTTAAAACAATATTCTACATTCAAGAAAGTTGTTATTAATGCGTTTTGCGAAATCAAGAGTGATTTGGTATGAAATTAACAGAGAAAAGCTCAAAACTGCTGCAGGCGCCGGGTGAATTACGCTGACACTCCACGACATACCATACATCATTTTCGAAAATCGACTTTGAGATGAGTCAACTTGCAGCTGCCTCATGTGGTACCAACAAGATGATAGTAGTTTAACTTGCGCAGAATTACTTAGTGCACATACTGGCCATTACAAGATTTAGAAATGCATTATAACCATTTTCGTGATGGTCGAAATTGTTTAAAAAAAATATGGGATGAACTCAAGGTCTACATTACAGACGTATTCACATCAAAACATCAGTAAAGAATTATAAACAAATAGTGATGACAAACTTACTATCGGATCTGAGGAACAGAGGATCAAGTATGAAACTCAATTTTTGTTCTGTAGCTTTATTTTCCCAGGACAGAAATCAGAAAAGGAGCAATTCATACAGTTCAACTTAACCTGAACGAAGTCTCGGACAACAGGTAGTCTGCAATAATTGAAGATGTAATGTGCATTGAGCACATAGAAATGACAGGCTTATCACTGGCTCGGACGAACAGAGGATAGGTTCAAATCAGTCAAGGGTATACCAACCAAAAAGACGAATATTGATTTGTCTCTTTCACTTTTTTCGATACCTTAAACATCATTTTCAAGTTTAAACTTATATAAGTTTAATCTTATCTAATTTTGAACTTGTTTATATTTGGATTCGCCATGCTTCAGATGACAGGACACGAGAGTATTTATACAGGTTTGGTAGCATTTGGTACTTTATTATTGGTTTTTGGGTTTAACAGAAAGTTCGAGCAAATTTCGTAAAAGATATTAAAAATCGAGGTTTGCCGCTTGGCTCATTATGTCATTATGCCTTCCCGTGGCAAATATAACTGCGTCTCAACGCGTTCTCAAGGCTGACACCGGTTTGTCATGTATTACGGCGCCAGGTTATTTTCCTTGCGTTCCGCACCAGACGCCTGGAAGCGAAGGAAACTTTTCCCAGGCGTCATTTTTTTCCACCCGCTCAACAACATTCATTCCCTCCAGACGACGAAATGGCTACTGCGCATATGCTGCGACGGAGGTGGGGTTAGTGCTCAAAACAAGGCCATCGTCGACAGATGCGATCTAAATGTGGTAATAAACATGACGGATGTGAATTAAAAATGGTAGCTAATTATAGTTCCCAGAATGGCCTGAGTTAGGTTAAACATGTGCGTGGGAAGCTGAGGGGTGCATTACGTACCAAACTGTTGCGAGCAACCTATGTAGTTGCTAGTGTGTCATTTGTTTTGGAACAGGCCAAAACCCTTGATGTCCATTACTACTGTGATAAGGCCTGGACTTGAGGGCTCATACATGTGTTCATTGGTGATGTATTATTGACTCGTCAAGCAATTTGGAATCCTGACCCCCGAACTTAAGAGGCGTTTCTAAAAACGAAACAAAATTTTTAATTTTTTTGACTTTTAGCAGAGACTTTGACATTAAGGTTTTCATTTCAAAACTGATGTAATGATGTCATGAAACGAAATAAGGAGCTATAACTCCATCAAACGCGTCTTAGGACTGCAAAAGCGTGTATGGGGATCATTTTTACCCATGCAAAATGGGTTAAGATTTTGTGCCTCCGTAACAAATGTATTTTTGTATAATTTTTCTTACTTACTCTCACTGCCTCAAGTTTGAAAGAAAACTGCATGTTAGTGAATTCTGTCCGACATAATGAACAGAAGGACATGAAACGATGTGCCACCCTAACTTGCTTGTGAAATTACGATTATATCTCCTGTAATGGTTATTAGGTTGCAATGTTGTTTAGACTTAATGATTTTCAACGGCTTAACCAAACCTAGTAATGATAACGAGCGAACGGGATTTAACTTTTAAGGTTAAATTTAAACCAAGAGCGCTTCTAACACAATTCAAATAGGCTAAATTAGCATTGTAAGAGATTAAGGCCAGGTTAAAATAACGCGTGAGTTCTGGCGGCGGGAAGGGTGAGGAAATAAGATACACAAGAAATATTGCATTGTGGCGTTACCTCAGGAAATTCCACATTGGAGTCAAGAGCAAACTTAAGAACTTTCATGGAACTATTAAAAATTGCTTTTATCTTACTCAAACACAACACAAAGTTAATTCAACCGAATTTGTAATTTTAGAAGAAACAACCAGAATCCCTGGGTATGAGACATTAATTATAGCAATGAAATCATGTTATGTGTATCGAGTAAACTATTGAAAATATTTTCCTTGAGTATGTCACCGTTAGAGTTGTTGGGCTCAAAACAGCTTTAACACAGACAACAACTCCACCTGGGTTCTCATTACCAGTATAACTGTACACTCTATGTAGAAACCGATGTACTCTCAATAAGAATTTCTGTTGTATTCTCGAAATGAACATTTTACACTTTAAAAGCCCATAATTGCACTTTGAAAATGTATCTGGCTTGTTTATTGTAGGTACTAACGAGCTTAAGCATCTAGTTAAAAGCAAAATAATTAATCTTGCTAGAATTGTCACTAATCACTATTAACGTAACACATTAACGCCCTTTAGCAAAGTTTGTGACGAAATCTATATATTTTGGATGTCATTTTCAGCTCTATGATATAGCTGCGCTGTTGCTATCAAAATATTTAACAATTATTATCTGAATGGAAACATCTACCGTGTACTTTCAAGTGAGAAGTTAAATAATGGTTGAGTAGATGTTTTGTGAAAAACATAAGACTTAATTGTTTGGAGCGAAACTCTTTTACATCGTTTCATGATACCCTGAGGAGTAGTCATTTAGGTTTTATCCGTCTCGTGACACTAACCCAACACCATGTGTACGGTCCTTTAGCAATCGAAAAATGTATCTTCAAACCAGGCACATGGCATTAGAATACCAATACTTCAACTGCTCGTTCAGTGAACTTACCGAGGAACTAGTCACGTAAGTCACGTTGATAAAAAAATGAAAAAGTGGAGTTACATTTAAAAGTGGATAAAAATTTGCGAACAGAAGCCATGTCGTCATTATGTGGGACGATAACGTGTAGTGTCATTAATCGTAACCTAATTTCTTCGTTGTGTTATGTATCCCGTGGTGATAATAAATGTTCGTCATTCAACAAACAATTGTGCAAATACACTTAGTTTTTCTTTATATAATTGAAAGAATCAACTATCCCTGACAAAAGAGTGGTCGTAGGAAATTATAAAATTAAGATATCAAATATTCTATTATTTTTATAATTATTATTTAAATTGACGTTCTAATTCAAATTAGACCACAAATTTTACACATTCCCATCTTACTTACAATGATAAATTAATAAAAATTTAAAAAATGCGGAGAAGCTGTCAAATAAATGAATTTCCACTTCCAAACTACGAATGCCAAGTAATAACAAACAATTATTACTTTTTCATTCAGTTTTTGTCTCTGTCTTAATTGAACTTCTGCTTTACGACTCTTCAGCAATAGTATCATATGTATCGCACTTATTTCAAAACGTTAAAATGGGATTCAAATTTCATCAACGCCTTTTCGAGTTAGTTGTCATCAGAGAAATCAGAAGGCACTACCATATTTGTTAAGGTATGCGACAGTAACATATTTAAAAACTGTTTGTGAATAGCGGCTCATACTGATTAAAATTATTGGACAGTTTCCAGCCATAATCAAAGCGAATGCTAGGATGCTTCCCACGCTGCTCATCGTAGAAACAACCCAGAAAGACTGAAGGTTTTGTTTTTAAGTAAACAACGAAGTACGGAAATTACTGGATATCTAGAACCTCTCTCATTCTCTCCGGTAACTCCGCGTCTGAACGCTCATGCCTGATTTTGATTTCCACCAACAACTGGCTAATCATGATTTTCCACAAAATATGATCTCATCGTAACCCCTGCTAACATTATACGCTCAACAGTCTGCATCACACATAGTCTTCAAAGTATTCTGTGGAGTAATCGTAAATAAACCACCCTCATTGGTCGATGTCGCTGAGACACATGTAACTGCTGGTTCAGTCCTCGATGGTGGAAGAAACTTTCATGGCCAGTGGGGTAGGAGAGGTTGTAATGAACCAATCATAATTACTAGATTTTGTACCAAAGTCCGGGTTAAATTCTAATCCCCTCCGTAGTGTCTGTGGAAATACGTCGCAGTCAAAGGTGATTTGTCCGTCACACGATACTGTAAAACTTGGTGCCCCCTTTAGTGCATTTCGGAAGAGTAGGAATGAATGGACCAGTGGTGGATTTCACCCTCTATTTATATCATCTCTCACCCAAAACACATACAACACATACAGGGTGTCCAGAAAAGGACTCCCTGATTTCAAAATTAAATATCTCGAAAACAAAGATCGATAGAGGAATGCAGTAAACGGTATGTTTATTGTGACAGCTGTAAGAAGTGTATACAGCAGTGTGAAATAATAGTTACAAAAGCTGCTAACAGATGGCGCTGTACACTCATATCAGCATACATAAGTGAAATAATCGTATGAAAACAATCTTTGCAAACAATCACATCACAATGTTTTCAAAATGTTCACCATTGGCACGTTTCAATGGTGGAACTGATCGCCCTGAGCTTCGGATCACTATTTAGGCATTACGTATGGCGATTACAGCGCCAACTGTTAGCAGCTTTTGTAACTATTATTTCACACTGCTGTATACACTTCTTACAGCTGTCACAATAAACGTACCGTTTACTGCATTCCTCTATCGATCTTTGTTTTCGAGTTATTTAATTTTGAAATCAGGGAGTCCTTTTCTGGGCACCCTGTACATACATATCGACACATATATTAATCATATCAACACTTCCACACTCGGGAGGATAAAGGAAAACCACCCCACTTAAATCACCACGGAAAGTTGATATGGAGGGAAAAAATGCAGCTTAGTAACGGTTTACGTCCTGATAAGTTTACAGGATGTTGTAAGAGAATACTATTCACTTTTAGAGGGTGAGGACCAAAGATATTTTTGTAACTTTGTTTATAGCGGTCCTGATTATGGTCGAGATAGAGAATATTTCGGGCCATCATTGTACTGTAGTATCCGCGTACCTTCTAGTGGGAGTTCTTACTTTTGGCCTGTGACTCTAAGCAGAAAAACTGCCTTAAGGCGCTAGTGACACTTGTTTTCAACTTTGGCTGATAGCTTTCAGATCGTTGGAAAATGAAGGTAGGGCAATAATGTCATTACTATTACGTCTTAAAATAAGGGCGGACTGATTGGTCTTCCTCAAAAAAATTTCAGAATCAGTTAACGTAACCACTGTGCTGTACAAAATTATTTTCTAACAGATATGTGTCAACTGGTAATTTAAGGGCGAGACACGCATGTTTGTTCAGCGCCTACGAAGGAAAATATAGTTAAGTATATTCATTGGGCAGATTAAAGTTTGTATCAGAACCTGGAAAGTGGAGACGAAATCAGAAACTTCCGATAAAAATTTCTTCACTTCTAAATTCGACTGAACAATAGAAGGGCCTACTTCAAAATTCTTACTACATGCTTCATCTTGAGTATGAAGAGGAAGTGTCAGATATTTTCGTCCCGGTAGTTGGACACTGTACTTAACTGTTCTTCCCCACGGCCACTGCATTGGAGGAAGTCTTCTTCAAGGATACAAATAAAATTAACTTTGTCCTGTATTAAGTAATCATAACAGTTGGCCTAAATGTTTTTAGAGAAACCATTGATTCCTATAGTCAGAATGGGCTGTACAGGAAGCAAATATGACTTCCATACAGTCAAATTGCTAATCGAAATCGCGATTTTTACGATTTAAGCGAAAAATTGGAACCATTCATTTATTTGAGCTAAATGAAAATGGAAGCAAGTCAAAAATCATTATTCTAATACCTGAACACTGAGTTTCCTTGATGTGTGAAGTACTGTCAGAATTAGATATTACTGCAGAAGGAAAGTGATGACCTTTACATAGAACTTGTACTCGAGTAAACTTGAAAAGAGTGAGAAATGCGGGAATAACAACATGTGTCCTTGTCTGCTCGTTCACCTTCCGACAAGACGAAGAGGTTTGCATTGACTCACCTGAATGTGGGTCAAGTGGAAACCTCAGACAATCCAAGGTTACACCACTCTGATTTTGCTGTAGCAGTTTCTTTTGGGTATCTCATCTCTATATCGAATTTTAACCGACTTAGAAGGAGTTTCTCAATTCGACTTGTATGTTGCTTTTTAATGTATATACAAGAAATACTACAAAACTACTATGCAGATTTATGTGAATGTTTTATTTAGGAGGAAGAGAAAGGTTGCGACTTGATCTCATTCAAATTTCATTGTATTTGATACTGTCTTTTATGATAAATTGGAAGCAAAACAAAAATAGCTTTAAATATACCTACTAGAGGAACCTTTTTTTTTTAAGTTGAAAGGCGATAATCTGGCAATGTTTGAAATTTCGTCCCAGTTGGTCGAGTACTTGTCAGTAAATTAATTTTTAAAAAAGTGAGTATTTTTTATGCATACACACCACTTGTTCCGAAAATACGCTGAATGAATCTTATGTTAGTTCAAGATCTTACATAGTTTTCGTCAAAATTGGTTAGTATTTTTTCTTAGGAAAGAAAATAATTTTAATGCATGGACGCCAGACACAAGTGATATTTTAGCTTAGAGGATAAGGCGCTAGCCATTAAAATTGAAGTTTCCAAGTTGGAAACTCCATGCAGGCAGAATTTTTATTGTTGGTAAGAGTTACACTAGGACGCTCCGTGTTCCTATAGAAAACGAACTGGACGTTCTATATTTCGCATACTGCGAGGATCCAACCAACCTTTGGTTTTTGGACCAAGTTAAAAACACTCCTCGATCGATTTAACTGGTTCTCTGTTCAAAAACTTTAAAAAATGGGACAGGTTCTCATTTGACTATTATGTATTTTTTTTTTTAATTTAGATATATGTACGCCGTTTACTCCCAAAGTACGATACAAATTTGCGGTTATCTATTTTTAGGTGAAACAGAATGCCCTCAAATTCGTTCAATTTAAACTTTATCACATTTGGCACAGTATGTTCTTTTATATGTATACGAACAAAACCCAAAAGATTTAAATAATAATTAATAAACAGATTTGCGAGAACCGTTTATTTAGTAGAAGGAAGATATCTTAGAATGGTGTCACCAAAATTTAATCTCATTTTGTAAGTACAACATAAACCAAAAATGTTGAGTATATTTGTGCATGTGAACTGATTACTCCAAAACGTAGAGCGGTCTGGTAGGGCACTGGTTAAGGTGTCTGACTAATGATCGAAAGGTTACTGCTTCGAATCCTGTCTCGGCTGGAATTTTCAAACCGAGCTTCACCTCAGCC
The DNA here is from genome assembly GCA_031002005.1 of Vandiemenella viatica. Classification (NCBI taxonomy): domain Eukaryota; kingdom Metazoa; phylum Arthropoda; class Insecta; order Orthoptera; family Morabidae; genus Vandiemenella; species Vandiemenella viatica. The sequence goes on from CM061921.1 coordinate 34,871,084, forward strand.
ATAGCCTGCTGTGGAATGTGAAGTACGCCAGACGCTTCCGTGGTTCGGATTCCACGTTAAACTACAGGCCCCCTGTACTCGGTAGGATGCAATAGAGTCAGAGCACGAGTCTACTCTGAAAATACAATCTGTTGATGAGAGTACGACATTCCCTTTGCTATACAAAAATTAAAGTTTACATTTAATTTTTTAGTGATTTGTTAGAATTTCGATTGTTGTTTTAGTATAATTATTAATAAATCATAAAAAAATATAGGTATTAGAATTCACGTGGTGATACGATGTTAAACATAAATAATAATTGGGTATTCTAGTTAATACGATCTACTGATGCGAGTGTTTAGTAAAAATTATTTTTTACTGGTGTTCGTTTTTTAAATAGATTCGCAGACGGTATTTTTGAATTATGTCTTATTTTATTTTTAAAAGCTTATCATGTTAAGTGATGTATTTTTTTTTAATCTATAGAACCTAGAAACAATATTTTACGAAATTCGTGCTCATCAGGATATGTAATTGACTATGTTACCTTTCTACCACGCTCTGAAAGAAATTAATTTATTAAGAAGTTTCTAACGCAGTATGGTTGCTGTTACTAGATAAAATATTAACAATAAAAAAAACTGTAAACAGTTGCTCAGGATTACTATGCTTGCTAATCTAACTAACAAATTTAATCTGTCATGTATCTGTTTGAAAATATGCATCAAGCAGATTTACCAATCATCTGTGGAAATTGAAATAAGACGATCACAAACAGAGGTAGTTTATTAAAGTCGCAGTATAAGGTTTATGATGTTTTTAAGCTAACCTTTATAACGATTTCTTACATTAATTATACTATACATTTTGTTGAAATATTGGGGTATAACGTGTAAAACAAAACAGTTCTTAGAATTAATTTAAAACAGTTCATCCTAGCTATAAGCTTTACCTCATTTGTTTTGTTTGGAGTGTTTCGTGTACAATGACTTTCACAACGAAGAGAAACATAATTTAAGTACAACAATATTTACTTAACGCATAAATCTGAGATTTAGGCCCTACGCTCTTGCTCACATTCCACTTCAGTAATAAAAGCGGTTAATGTAATGCTTAATACATGAGCATAAAGCATCTTATAGTAAAAGTTATTGAACGCAGATATGACCACGTAAAAACTAATTACTGTAAAATCGTCCAAGTTGCCTGCGTGTGATTACGCCAGACACCTGCCTGCACCAGTGTTTTTGGATGTGTCGTCAGTATTTGCTTGCTATGTCCTTCTAGCGTTATGGATCTTCAGCGCTTTAAGCCACGCTGCAATATTATATATAAATGTAAGGCAATTATCAGTAAACAGTTCCGTGAGAAATCTTGACTTTTACAGGGTGTTCAGGAATGAAGGATAATATTATTTTAGTAAAAGTCTCAACATTTTCGAGATATTGTTTTTTTAAATATTTTTTCGAAACATGTGACTTTGTTCAGTTTATTCCATGCCAATTCTACAAATTAAGACTGTTTGAAAACTGTTTCTTTTTAAATTTACTCAAAGATATTTGAGTCATCTGAAACAATGTTCTTTTTTCTGAAAACGTTAAAAAATCGTTATAAAAATGTTATAATTATTTTATACTTCTTTTAAAATGATTGTTTTATGGTAGTTGAATCTCCTAAAGAGACCATTGTGCATTTTAAGCATGTAGTAAAAAATGACGATGATTATTTAAAAAAAGTTATTTTCAGTTTTTTTTTAAAGTTTTAAGAAAAATAGAACATTGATTTAGATGACACAAACTTCCGTGAGTAAATTAAAAAAACAGGTTTCAAAAATTTTTAATTTTTAGAAATAGTATGGAATAAACTGAAAAAAGTCACATGTTTCGAAAAAATATTTAAAAAATCAATACCTCGAAAATGGTGAGAATTTACTAAAATAAAATTTTGTCATATAATAGTACATGATGTGACCTATCTGCGGTTGTAGATTATCCTTTGATTCCTGGACACCCTGTATACACTAAATACTCAACTGTTGTGGTTTTCATTCGTTATCTTTTTTTTATCTGCTTAATGTCTCTCTAACAGCGAGGTCTTTAGAGACGGGGTAGGATGGGCGGCAAGGAATGGGAAGGAATTCGGCCATGGCCTTTTGAAGGAAGCATCCTGGCATTTGCCTGGAGTGATTTGGGAAACCATGGAAAACCCAAATCTGGATGCCCGGACGGGGATTCGAACCGCCATCCTCCCGAATGCGAGGAATTCGTTATCCAATGGTCAACTAGCAACCATTATCTTTCCACCTGACGATTTTGGTGCTTCTCATAAGTGGGAATTGAAAATTAGGAAAGATTAAACATTAACACTCTCTTCAAGATACTCATGCTGAAAAGGTTACAGAGAGTAATTTTCTGTCAATATTAGAATTCTGGTTCCGGTTTCTCTCAGAATTTAAGAGCTCCCTTAGTAGAAGAATGCAATTATTGTCAATAAACAGAATAAAAATCGGTGTTTAATACAGGTGTTCAACATATTTTTAAAACACAGAAAACTTAAGATGAAACCAAATTTAAACCAACTACTGTAAAACAAGTTATGCAGCCTGTAGTCTTTGAGGGATAAATAAAACACACTTTCTCTAAATCTGAAATTTCTGTTAGATATGTACAGCAAAATACATTAGTTACAAACATTAAGGTGAGTTTAAAATGCTATTGTTTTTATATGATTATTAACAATAAAATTTACGCAAGTCACCAAAATTTTATTGTGCTCATTGAAACACTGAAATCGGTTACAATAGGCGAACGAAAACAATGCAGCAATGCAAACTCATATGTCAAAAAGATTAATTGCGAAAAATGAATTAATGAGATTATTTCAGAATCGTGCGAGTTATGGGGCTAAATGGTTCTGTTCCATTCCTCTTGCAGACTCATATTCCTGGATAATTTGGAGTTGCATAAACCAGATGCTTGCTACTTTCAGAATAAAAAAACTTGTTAAAACGAAAATGTCTAAGTAGACCCGGGAAGAATTACTGTTTCCTTCATATCTGTAAGCATATTTGATGTGAGGACTGCCGAATTAGAGATTGCAATCCAGCAAAGCGGGATCCCGCACAAAAGTAAGCGGATCCGCAATCCGCAAAATGCGGCAAGAACGTGTTCCTGACTCTCTGCTCCACTCGGTCTCTATCGGAAATATTGCACTGTTTTCCTGTACCCTTGCAGTTGGCATTTGACTCTTGTTAACAAACGTTTGTTTTTTGTTAACCTTCGTCATTCGTAAGTAAAAAGATCCACATTTACGTATTCCTTAAAACGTTTGTTTTGAGTACATATTTCTATAATTCGAGATATGTATCGTATTTAGTACGATTTTCTTATATATACTAAGTATTTTTTTTTTTTTTTTTTTTTGTGTCGCACACGTCAACTTTATTTGAAGATAAAGTAATTGTGACAGTTTCCTGTATTTGCGGCTGAAAATTTGATTTTTCGTTGATACGAAACTAATGTTATTGTAATTTTAACGATTGCATACCTATTTATTTAGCAGTTATCAAAAGGGAATTGTATAGCCTTTGACTTATTGCTATTTCAACCACCGCCTCAATGCGTTTGAAACACACGTTCTTTGACGAAAGCCACCTGCATACATGTGTTGCTCTGGCTTTCGATTAATCCCGCTTGTGATCATTTGGTCAATTGCTACAAACATTATTTTTGAGTGAATAACATGGGTCCTTTCAACTCCTTATTATCATTTCGACTGAAGGCAACAAAAGTTATAATGAAGTATTCACGGATGGATCGCCGAATTGTGTTGTAAAACAACCATGCCTCCGCCGTCTTCCTAACGTGTGAAATTTCGTGTTTTTACAATGCAATCCGGCGATACACCCGTAAGGACTTCATTGCAATTATACGCCGAGAATGTCTCCTTTCTTACATAAAAAAAATAATTTTCACTCTAAAAAGTAATTACGCCACTTAAAGTAAAACTGAAATACTTGACAGTTTATGTCTTGGTGAGTAGTTTCTTTTAACAACAATGAATCAAGATCAATCAAGAAATCAGGAGACACGAATTTCACAAAAACAATTCTTGTAAAAACAGACCGAATCTCGTGCTTGTGCGGTGAAAAAAAGTTATGAGATCTTGTTCTGAGCCAAATCTATACTTTACAGAGTATATTCACCTCACTTTGTGAAATAGATTGCTTTCTCTCGGTGTTGTAGATCGTATATTTAGAACGAAAAAAAACTCTGCTGTCTTGTAAATTATGCATGCCATGTTTCCAAACTGATATGATTTATTGTAAGGTACATAATATGACCTAAGATTGTAAATTGCGATCTTTGCAGTGCGGAATGTTAAGTATGTGGGCGCAGATTGAAGAAGAGAGGAGAGCAAGAGCATTTTAGTTGCGCCATATGTCCTCGGAGCCGACTTTCACCGCAGTTCGGTGACGCAAAATAATCAACAGAAATACGTAATTGAAACGGACCTTACTTCACGTGGACTCTCCTTAACACTCATTTTCTTAACCTTGGGCTTCTTAGCTTCGACTGCCGTGTGTAGCACTATGGAAATTTGCAGCTCACGTTCTTTTATGTAACTCCATTTGCAGGAGTGTATTAAGTAGCTTGTGTTACGGAACCGTGTCGGACCAAGTCATTGTAAACGAATATGTTATCTGTAGACTGAAAAGTAAAAAAGAACTGTCATATCCCGAGACACTCTAACTCCACAAGCCATTTCAACTCAACATTTAATAAAAAAAATAATAATAATAATAATAATAAAAATCTATTCTTAAAATTTTGAGAGCATTCCTCGACACCTTTAGAAGCTATGAGAAGTACGCCATGCTCCTAGATCGCAAATGTCAACATCTTAATTTATTATTATTGTTTTTACTTTTGTTAATCTTGGTCGTATCGAATGATAAAGTCATACAGTGAAACCTGCAATGCGTTTGCTTTTTTGAATTTTTGGTGTTTAATGTCATTGCCTTCTGACAGGGCAATTTATCTCATTACGTGTTACAAGGGTAGTGATACAGAGGAAATGTTATTTAAGTAAAACATGGATTTTCCTGCTAAACAAGAAAAAAAGCATAAAATTTCTTGTAGCGTCATCGAATAACTAACTATGCAACTATGCAGTTACATAAAAGTTGAAATCTAGCTGGAATGTACGCAATGGAGATTTAGTCTTATATTTTTTAACAAGTTGTATACAGAATGCCAATATTTTATTTCTTATGTTGAATATATCCTGATGTTACGTTTGATATTGATTTTTATGTTGCCAGTTGTGAGCTTTCAACTCACTTAGTGCGGATTAATTAGCTGCCGCTAATTACCGTTAATTTTAGAAATAATAATCACGGTTCCGAAAGAAATATCACTTGATTTATTTAGCGCAGTTGCTTGAAATCAATTTTTAAACACTTGTGCTGCACTTTAACAAGCTCCTATACATATTACATTCATATTACAATTCCCTTATTGTCGAGCCCAAACACGCATCGTTAGTTATTGAAAGACCTGGCGCCAACCATGCACAGTATTCGCTCAGCTGTTGCTGACGAAGAGGCCAAAGATTCTTACAATGCTAGCCAACGATAATAAACTCACGCTACGCAAAGACTGTACAAATTACGTCTTTTGGAGCCCTTTCATACACAAATCAAGTTAGAAATATTAATACAATTATTTATAACACTTACAATCATTTCAATAATAATAATAATAATAAAAATGATTTGAGGGTTTTGATATTGTAACGCTGTGAACTGATTCGTTGCAACCATATGTGAATGGGCTGAGAATAAGCATTAGGTTTTAATAGTTTTGATTGAACCGCATCATTTTTTTTCATGTGCAAGAGCTTCAATTCATGTTTATACCTATCAGATCTTAACAGTGTTCATAGATAGTAGTTAAGGCAGTTACACAATAATTCCGCACGTGAATAATTTCAAGTTGGAATCACTGTTGATTTCGTTGCATTAACAGATGTCACTATGGCATAAAAACAAATGGATACTGCCACCGATATCTGTTTCGTGTTCTAGACATTTCTGTCTTCCATTACGAAAAGAAAAAAAAAATGGCGTTTACCACACTTCATCAGCCGATTATTAGATAAACGACAATTTCAAGATACGTTTAAAATTATGGAAAGTAATGTTGCTTTGTTCATCTGATATTTATAACTTGTAAGGAGACATATTCTTTTAACGTAACTAAATGGTCCCACAAACGAACTACTAATATGGTACAAGATCACTAGAACTACTAATTCCGTTAAGTGTTACTATAATAAATACCGAAAACATTAATTAATATATATTTTGAGCCAGTCATACCTGATACACTCTGCAAGATTCTAGCAGCATGTTACACAAAACTTGTCCGAAACGTATGTTGCAGACAAATTTACATGTCATTTACTTCACCTAAAGCCCTAGCAACAGTCTTCCGTATAACACCGAATTATAATTCTTCAATTATTACCTTGTCTTTTACTAGCCTATTAGATATTCATCTCTGTGTTCTGTGCAACAAGCACACATATAATTAGCATTAAACTACACAGCTAAAAAGTGCACATAATTTATATGCATGCAGCCTTCACCGCCGTTATCAACATCATTATTCTGGACCTTTTTAAGATATTTCTCTCCATGACATCCAGATTCACCTTCAAGAAATGCGTATTCTTCGCAAACCGGTATATAAGAGATTTTTTAAGCCCTCCATAACTTACTATCCGTATCCCCCTAACTTCTGCTACAGCGAGAAAATTAGCTGTATCTTCTGTAATAATACCACTAGCCAAAGCCACGTACCACACTGATTGTCTAAGTCACGACTTGTTATAACAGTGATTCAGAAACAACCCACCAATTATCCGAAATGGATTTTATACCAATCAGTTACCAGCACGATCCGTGGGATTCTGCTGCGCTATATTTTACCCGCAACAGGAAATCCATTACATATCGTCTATGTATCTATAGACCGTCAATCAACTCATTTCAGTCCTTTTATACATTAATCTCTGGCCTCGCATTCGGGAGGACGCGGGTTCGAATCCCCGTCCGGGTATCCAGATTTGGGTTTTCCATGGTTTCCCAAGTCACTCCATGCGAATGCCGGGATGCTTCCTTCAAAAGGCCATGGCCGAATTCTTTGCCGTACCTTCTCCCCAGTCCCATCCCGTCTCTAATGACCACGACGTCGTCGATGCGTAAAGCCATAAGTAAAAAAATACTTACATCATAACTTAAACACCTCTTCCATTTTCTATACTATCCCGCAACGGATCTCAGCCCCATGCTGTGGACTCTAGCCTCTTCACTACCTGTAAGCCTGGTCTCTGAGCAACCTTGACATCAACGGTTTGTTTCTAAAAACGCTTGCCTTGACCTTGATTTAACTTTGCATAATCATCGCGTAAGCACATCACTCCTTATATTTGAATGAGTCACCACTCTGCTGTGTTCGTCAATTACGTTGGACGGGTGCATAACTTGTGAACAGCTAACTCCTCAACAGTACAGTTCATATCCGTTCTGAACAACACACCTCTATGAATCGCTCCTACGTTCCACGACCGTTCAGTAACTGTAAATATGTGTAGGAGTAAGTTGTCAACAAAAGCCACGCATCATTACTGCGTGTTTAATGACATAATTGCTATCTGGTAGTAGATTTATAAAATTTTGATTCAGAGATATTATTTTCACGGTATTACCTTCAAACTTATTTCGTTGCACAAGTACCTTCATTTAAAACCAGTTTTCAAATATGTTTCAGAGCCCCAGTCCCACGTTTCAGAAACAATTGCTTTTGCTCCGGGTACATCAACTCTCTAATTCTAAGCGGCACCAACAGTACGTTGATAAATCCGCAGTGATTCAATTTCGGACATTCTGTCTCGAATTACAAATTTCCTATTGATGATCAGTCTGGTGGTAGGATGTATGGGTATCCGGTTTTGCAGTTGTTTTTGCTAGCCCTTAATTTGTTCTTACCTCTGGGAAGCTTACTGCAAATAAGTGAAGCTACCTAAAACGATTCTTGGCTCTTTTATCTGGCATAACTGACAGTTCACATTAGGAGGCCACGTCGATGGCAGATTTGATGGGAACTGAAATATTGTCTCATTAAATCATCGCAGAGATTAGAAAATTCACACCGAGCGTGGTTAGTGAGTGGTCTCGCTCGGGCGTAGAATTCGGGAGGACGCGGGTTCGAGTCCCCGCCCGCTATCCAAATTTTTTTTTATCGAATTACCGGGATAGTTGTATCGAAAGGTCATGGCCTAACTCCTTCCCGTAACTTGTCTGGAATCCCCTCCTGCGTCTAATGACCTTGACGTCGTCTAGGCATAACACCCTAAAAATTACTGTTGTTAAGAAATTATAAACTGGATTTCTTTGGTTCCGTTTAACTTTCATATGTCACAAAATTCTTTAGTAATTGACTAAACATTTTATCTGAGTCGAAATTAGGCGTGTGTTGTGTATAACTGCTTATCCGTGATATTTCACTATTTAATGTGGTGATTCGAGAAATTGTGGTCGTAATTACACTGATATTCGTATTTCGCTTCTAACGTAGGCATGTCGAGCAAAATAGCCTTTATTATTCTTATTTCTATGTATAAGGATACAAGCTCAGAAACTTTCTTTGTTAACCTTCCTCAAATATTAAGAGATTTACAAATAAGTCTTCAATAATAAATCAGAATAACAGCGATTAAATTAATAGCAAAGACCAAAGGTAAGTTGCGGTTCGCTAGTGTTGATTGTTTGGATCTAATTGTAACTTCTTTTTAAATTATGGAACTCTGATAAAACAAACCTTTTTCCAAAGCAGAAACGTTTTGGTATCAAATATAATTATGATGCAGGAAAGAACTTGTTAATGTTAAATGTGTGTGGAGCATATGTTTTGTCTTTCTGGTGCAATTAAGTAAGAAATAAATTCCTTCTGGAAATGATGGTCTTAGAAAGGAACTTGTGGAAGACACTTTCGGTAACAAACGATATTTTTCTAAAACAAACAAGTTAGATACTTTCTTAACAGAGGGCTTTGCTTATGAATGGAGAATACTGCAGAGAAAGATAAAGCTCAATCTGTATGGAGGAAGTAATGAAGGGCATGAGGAAACAAGGAAATTAGGTCAGGATAGGAAGAGATTGCAGCCGAGAGTATAGTTAAAAAATTATTTTAATTATATTTAATTTTTACAGCTTTCTTCTTACAGTTTTCACTTAGTTATAGCACTCTTATCAGTTAATACGGAACGGTTTTCTATCTGTTGAAGAGGTTAATCTGCCATTCAGCCATTCGCATGGTTTCCCAAAATCATGTGATGCAGGGATGGTTCCATCAAAAGGCCATTACCGTATTCCCTCTCCTTCTTTGCCTCCCCCCCCCTCCCAACAATTTCCGGCTCTAGTGACCACGACGTAAATACAGAAGCAAAATAAACAGAAGAAAATGGATGGGAATGAGAGGCTGCATCTTTGAAGTAAGTGGTATGGGAAATAATTCATTGGCCAGGACTTGAATATGGTTCTATAGTAACTTACCATTATTATGAGTTACAAATACGAGAAATTCTGAGCAGCAGACGAGGGTAGCAAACTAAATATACAACACAATAACTTACTGATACGATTATTTAATTGAGGTGGAGGACACTAGAAGACATGTCGCATGTGAAGAAAGTGGTGTGTATGCGTATGACATTCGTTAGCGGTGACTTCTGGTATGATATTGATGAAAGAGTTAATAGTATGCTCGGACGGGGATTCGAACCGCCGTCCTCCCGAATGCGAGGCCATAGCATTACCGCTCACCCACCACGCTCGGCTGTGTTAGGGACTGTTCGATTGGTATAACTTATCAAAACAGATGGCGAACAATATACTCTCTGGCTTTTAGAAGGGTTTTCTATCACACATGATGCGTGATGATGGATTAATTTTCGTCAGCCGGAGGTGAAGTTATAAATAGTTAAATAGCATTAAGATGGGTGTCACTCGATTTTGTGTGAAGCAGGAATGTGGGTCGTAGGGTGTGACCAATTTTCGTGAAGAGAGCGGAACACGGTGCAAATGCCGAGCGTAGTGGGTGAGCGGTAATGCTCTGGCCTCGCATTCCAGAGGACGCGTTTTCGAATCACCTTCCGGCCACCCAGATTTGGGTTTTCCATGGTTTCCCCAGATCACTCCAGGCCAATGCCGGGATGGTTACTTTAAAAGGCCATTACTAAATTCGTTCCTGTCACAGTCCTTTTCGGTCTCTAATGACCTCACCGAGTATGGTGGTGTAACGGTTAGCGTTCTCGCCTCGCATTCAGGAGGACGCTGGTTCGAATCCCCGTCCGGGCTTCCAGATCTGGGTTTTCCATGGTTTCCCAAATCACTCCAGGCAAATGTCACGATTCTTCCTTCAAAAGGTCATGGCCGAATTCCTTCCCATTCCTTGCCCCTCATCCTTTCCCGTCTCTAAAGACCTCGCTGTTAAGAGACTTTAAGTAGTTAAAAAAAATCTAATGACCTCGATGTAGACGAGGCGTAAAGCTGTAACCCAAAAATGCAGGTACGTCAGTAAAAGGAAGAGAATAAGTATTCTGTTCACTTATTCAAATTCTTGTGGTAAAATCAGAGTACAGAATACTGAAATATTATTTCCTAGGGCAAAGTACTAAAAGTTCCGTTCAAACAATTATTGCGCCATATTTTGTACCGAGTCACTAGATTGCTGAAGTATCAGGACTCTATGTTTAGTTTCTTCTGAATACCGCTGAATGGTAATATTAAGTAAATGTACCAGGAATACCTTTGGGTTACATAAATTGCCATGTAACACCGTATTCCATATTTTATTCGAATTTCCAAGTGCCATCTAATTTTTCTGGGAACTACGTGATCAAGAGAAAGAATCGCCCCGAATTTTCATAATAAAGTGAAGAGAACTTATGGTAAATCTTAGGCAACAGTGCAACAGGGAGAGGAACTATTTTCCATTAAACGTTGAAAAATAACAGTGATACATTTTTACATGAGTATACATTTGGTACATTTGCGGCGGAAAAATTTGTGAGAGTTGCGGTTGGTGGCATTTATTATGACCAGGAACTTTTCGAAATTCGTAAGCTAATAAATAGTTATCTTGAAAGGTGTGTTCTTTTTTATTTTAATTTTTTAATTTTTTAGTTTTACGCCACGTCGACGTCGAGGTCATTAGAGGCGGGATAGAACTGGGGACAAGGAACGGGAAGGAAATCGGCCATCTCCTTTAGAAGGATGCATCCCGGCATTCACCTGGACTGATTTGGGAAAACCATGGAAAAAATAAATCTCGATGCTCGAACGGGGATTCGAACTCGCGTCCTGTCGAGTTCGAGGCCAGAGCGTTAACCGCTCACCCACCACGCTTGGTGAAAGATTTGTTATGGGTAACTTGAGCTCCTGACAGCCATTCTGGTCTGAGAATCCGATATTTATACGTAACCTTACTAAAGGCTTGGAGCAAACATTGAATAAGAGTTGGGACAAGCCCTTTGTTTCATTTACGCTATTCAGGTAAGGTGTCACCGGAATACATTCTAAAGCCAGAGTTTAAAAAAGATTAGACGCAAGCCATTACAACAGATAAAGACTTGGACCTAGTGAAGTAAAGGGTATAATAAATACCGTCACAACATTTAACAGTGAAAGAGCGTAAACACGTATATAGACTCTAAGCAGGATTTCAGAGAAGTTGTCGTCGTAACAGTTAATAATTTTACTACCACAGTGTGTATTGGTTGAGTGCAGGCTGCATCCCGTTTTAAACGTGTTGAGATGGTTACGGCAGGCGCTTGGAGTTGACGAGTCTGTGCTGTGCTGTGTAGTGAAAGGAGAGCGTCCACTGATGCGGAAGGCTCGCCAGCCTTGCTGTGCTCCTTTCCACTGTGCCGCTAGCCTCGCCGACCACCAAGTAGCCGCGGAGCTGACCCGCCTGACACCACTTAACATCTAGTCACTCCGCTTCATTTAAGCTCAGTTTGCGAGTCGATATCAGAGTTCCTGTTATTTAGCCAACAAATATTTTCTCTTCAAAGATTGAATGTTATGATACCTGGATATACGATCCTTTGGGAGCGTCCATAAACTACGTGGCTTGGTCGGGAAGGGGGGGGGGGGGTTGGCTGGAAAGCGACGCTGGGCTACGTGTGGGAAAGGGGGTGGGTGGGTGTTCCGAGCCAAGTCACGTAGCTTTTCATTCATATTATTTATTACAGATCAAATACGGTACAGAACATACAACAGTATGTGAATACTTATTTCCGTCACTTAATTATTTCCGTATGTAATTTATGATAGCCTGACAAAAGAAGACAGGACAAAATGACTTTCTTCTGGAATCAACAGGGAAAAAAGCTACTTGCCACGCGTTAGGGGGTTGTTGAGGCAAAAACCACGTCGGGCTACGTGGAGGGAGGTGGGTTCACAGGAGGCCAAAATGGAGCTACGTGGTTTATGGACTCTCCCTTTGTTGCGGATTCATTCGATTGCTAGTACAGAAATAGGACCACATTTAACTGATTATAATTTTTTATTTTTTTATTTCTCAGACTGGTTGTGAGTTTAGATGGTGTTATGGCCGCCTCAACAAAGCAGTTGAATGTCATCATCTTCAAGGCATTTATTCCGCTTTCACACTTTTTGCTGTGTCCATCTCTTCGAGAACGTGCATAAACCACGTAGCTCCATTTTGGCCTCCTGTGAACCTCCCTCCCACACACGTAGCCCGACGTAGCTTTTGTCTCTACCGCCTCCCCCCCCCCCCACCTCCCGCGTAGCACGTAGCTTTTTCCATATTAATTCCAGAAGACATTTTATGCTGTCTTCTCTTGTCAGAATATCGTAAATTACATACGGGGACAATTAAATGACGGAAATAAATATTTACATGCTTCTGTGTGTTCTGTATCTCATTTAAACTGTGACAAATAATATGAAATAAAAGCTACCTGGTCTGGCTCGGGACTCCACCCCCCCCCCCCTCCACACGTAACTCACCGTAGCTTTAGAGCAAACCCCTCCTCCCCCCGTCCCTGGACAGAGCCACGTAGATTATGCAAATCCCTTCTTAGGTCGATCTATCCTCTTTCTTCCCCGTTTTGACTCGTAATTTAGCAACACCTTTGGTGGTCTCGTGTCCTCCATACGCGTTACGTTCTCCATCCATTTCTTCCTGTACCTAATTATTTCCTCATTCAGATGAAATTTTTTTATTTCTTACCTTATTTCTTCACTTCTTTTTTTTATCTTCCTTCTACTCGCAACCTTCACACAAACAGTTAAATGTGCTGCTTATGAAAAATAAACTTAACCTTTACCATCTCAAACCGATTCATACAGTAAGGCTAAGTCACTGATGCTGAAGCAAATATGTAAAGCGTTAATAATGCTTCTGGAAAAAAAGTAAATTCATCCATAAAACAAAAGACTGGATATCGTTTGCATGCTGTACGTATTTACATGTAAATCAATTAACAAAAGTTTTAGGAATATTCATAATTGCGATACCGTATGTCAGAGACGTAGATTATATTCATAAATCCACGTAGCAGCCAATCTTGTAGGTGTAAAGAAACTACAAGCAATTCTTATTAGTATGAAAATGTTTGTTCCAAGTACGAGGATTATATCTTATTCGATTTAATAACTCAGTTTGTTGTGTGATGTAACTTATTCTTTGTATGTTTAATTTGTTTAAATTTTCTATGTACTAAGTTTGGCCGCCCTGTGGAATAAGAAAGCTCATTGATAAAAAAAAATTCGAGTTTCCATCCCGTCAAATTGTTGTACTTCTGGCACGTTTTGAGGGTTTAATTCTACTTGATGATTTTTTTTTTTTTTTTTTTTTTTTTTTTTTTTTTTTTTTTTTTTTTTTTTTTTATCAAAAGACATCACCATGAAATTTTTCGATCTTACAAGAAGTATCATATGATTGCTTAGACTCCCGTGGTAACTGTACTATCTTGGTTCTGCTAGTGGAGCCGCGTTGATTTATTAAAAACTTACGTTTCAGCCATCGTGCTATGGATTTCACCAGAAGACCGTGTCTTTGTTTCGGTTTAGAGATATCGTGTTCATGTCAGATGCCTATATAGAACATTTTGATACTGTAATTTCATATCTTCTGCAGAGTAGTTCTCTTTAACCGTTATCTGAGACATTCAAAACTACTAGTTGAAATACAGGGCGTTCGCCGGGAAACGCTACCCTCCCAGTCTGTTGCCGTCGGCAACTTGCTGGGACAGGGGAGCCAGCAACTCCCGCCACACGGCGCCGTGAATCACCGCACTGTAGCTAGTTTGTGACTTCAGTCTCTTATTAATCAGTGTTGTGAATAAACGTTTCTTTGCGGTTTGGCTGGTTTGGGGCTTCATACTCTTACTAATTTGTACCGTGTTTGAGTGTGAGTAAAATTATGGTACATTACAGTTTGCAACAAAGAATATTTCTCTACGATACATATGTGAAGAAGAAGTCGTTTAAAAAGTGTCGCAGTGAATTTCGTCGCGAATATCCTGGCACTTTACTGTCAGCTAAATCAACAATTCCGCGTCTGGTTAAAAAAGTAAGAGAAAGAGACTGTCGGTCAACCGTATTCTCACAGAGGAGAAAATTGACGATATCGCTTTTCGACTAGAACAGTCACCCAAAAAATCATTAAGTCAGTTAGGGCAGCAGGCAGGCCGTACAAAACAATTGTGGTGCATAAAATTACAGAAATAGACCAGGGGCCTAGGATTAGATTTTGCAACTGGTACCTGCAGGGTGTCCACGATGGCACTGTTGATCCACAACTGACGTCACATTTAAATGCTTAGCACATACAAGTTTATGAAGCATAATTATTATGAAATAGTCCGCGGCCGACGGTCGAACAATGCCGGAAGCTGACCGCTCGCTCGCCGGGAGCAGTTTCTTCCTTGTAGCGCTAACAGTGGGTAGCGTTTCCCGGCGAACGCCCTGTATATGAATAAATGTAATATGATCACTATGTTTAAATGACGTTAATAAATCGGTTACTGATTTGGGTTCGCTCAATAAATTATCCATGTCACTCTCATTTTGCGCTAGCGTGGTTAAAATACAGGATGGAATGATAGTTGCATATTCGGGATAACACGGGTTCAAAATCCTCGCACTGCCGTTCAGATTTGGGATGTCTATGGTTTCCCGAAATCAGGGGAATGCCGGCATAGTTCGTTCAAAATACCAAAGCCAAATGCCTTATCCGCAACCATATCTCACCTCTAATGAAAAAAAAAAAAAAGATATTTATTTCTTACGTGAGAGTTCTCATATACGGGAGGTAATTACACATTTTTTATTTTAATGATGTGTTAGTGACGTCTGATTATGTTAAGTTGGCTAGCGTAAATAATTATCTCCGATTATGTTTGTGTAAGAGTGTTACCTTTATTTTTCTTCAAGATACTAGTGCTATACTTTTATTATTATTGTTTAAAGATCACTTTCAGAATTACAGAGTCTAAAAACAGATCATCCAAAGTATAGAGTAACTTGGAATCCCTAGGAATGTTAGGGCGCATTATACATCGAGAAAGCCTTCATTCTACCACATTTAGAAGCTCAGGGTATGCAGTTATCCTCCGTGTTCCGGCCATTAAATAATATGTTAACTCAAAAACAAAGATCATGGAAGTACAATGGAAACAACAATTAAAGCCACACAAGAAACAGCAACCTACATCAGTGGTGGATATAGGAATTTTTCGAGGCGGGGCAAAAACTGTGAGATTGCCACCCCTTTGAACATTATTTTGCCGCCCCCATTGTTACAGGGCAGTAGTGGAGATTTTAAAAAAAAAAAAATAGTTCACTGTGATGTAAATTTTATGCCCTTCAAACACGATTTTGCCGTCCCCATGGAAGTGTAGACTTGGAAGGAGCGGGAAGGAAACATTGAAAACCGTCAAAATGTACTTTCCGGGTGACTACGGTTCAATTCCGTGCCGCCCAGTAACAGGTTACTAACTGTACAACAATTGCCACTTAAAGGCAGACAAACTTCAAAATAATGAACTGCTGCGGAGTGGCGCAATTTGCGCAGAGACAGGACAGGATGCCGCTGCGGTTGCGTGAACGCTAGCGCTAACGAGCCTGTTGATACGGCGCAGCTTGTGGCGAAATAGCAAAGCCCCTTCAATTACAAGTAATGAAACAGCAGTTCACCATTGTTAGGGCACCAGAATTAACAAGATTCTTGTCCGGCTTTTCCACAATAACAGCTCAGACAACGTTCACGTACAGTGCCAACGAAGAGGAAGAAGTGTTGCACAACTAAAGCTAGGATATACTTATATAATAATAACTAGAACCCGGAAGTTCCAATCCAGAAAGCTACGCAATACGCCTCCAAGTAAGCTCTTAAAAAAAACAACAACAAAACCTGTAACAATAGAAAATACGTATAATATGCTAAAAGGAATTACGTATCCCGTAAAAAAAAAAAAAAAAAAAAAAGTCATCATAGCAGGATTAGAAATGCCTTCATTGTCTATAACCAGCCGTAAATACCAGTTCACGATGAACAAAGCAACATTGAAAGGTTTTGCATGTCGGAAAATTTCTGTGTTACATAAGACCACGTGGGGATGTATAGTGTGATTCCATGATGATGTTACAAACCTTCAGGGATGATGGAGAAGGGTGAATGTATCAATTTGAGGTAAGGACCCCGGTCCGGAAATTACTGAGTCGAAAGTTATAAGCGAAAATCTACAAGAGTTCTGCCTTAGCCTCGCGCAGCGCTCGAACTAAGGACCCCCCACTTCTGAACCCTGATGATAAGGTACAGAATTCCCCAATACCTTCATATAATTTCCCCTGTTGATGGACTAGTAGTGGTGCATGTAACTTGAAGAAAGAGAGACAGAAAATCCTAAGTCTATGATAGAGTAATAATGAATTCCATTAATCTGCACAAGATTCACAGGCTGCTACATTTACAACAGTTGTTCAAAATGGCGTTCCCCAGCGTCAATGCAGGTATTGTATTGTCGCACAAAGTTCTGTCGCACCCGTTCTGTAGTACCGGATTAGCCACGTAGCAGGATTTAGCAAATGCTACGGGCCTCGCGCCTTTTGGGGGGCCTGGCGCCTCCTACTAGGGGCTTTTTAGCTCTACGGGCGCCGCGCGGTCTTAATCCCGCCCTGCCGTTCTGATAAATCCGATGTCGTCTGAGCAGCGAGAATTTTCGCCACAAGACTTTTCACATGACCTCACAAGAAGAAATCAAGTGAATGAGATCAGGTGAACTTGTTCGCCACGGAACAAGACAGGTCCTCTGCCTATTCCCTTATCAGGGAATGTCTAATCCAGGTGTTCACGAACCCTCAATCTAAAGTTGGGTGGGGCTCCATCATGTTGGAATAACAAGTGGGATATGTTCCAGGAAGTAAGTGCTCGTTCGCAGTGCCTGCCCTACAATCTGAGCAACAACAGTACTGGTTCATGTATTCCACTTTCAGAGGTATCAGAACGATTTTCACTTATAACTTTAGGCTCCGTCGTTTCTGGGCCAGGATACCTAACCTCAAACTGATACATTTATCTCTCTCCATTATACCTGAAAGTATTTAACATCATAACGGAATCACCCTGTATAAGAGTAACTACACCGGGAAAATTATTTAGAGAATTTAGTTCAATTTATTCTAGAGCACCGAACATCTGAAAGTAGCCGGATATTTTTTAAAGTAATATTTTTAATTAGAAACCATTATTAGGCGAATAATTTGGACTGCTTCAGTGAATTAACCAATGTCAGTTGGCTGTTGTTTAGCATAGTAAAAGATAGTAGCGAGCGAAGTTATGTATTGGACTAACAATTTAATTTTTTTTTTTAAACTTTTCAGATAAACTAAATGATCTGACAATTGAAGGCAATTACATATCATCTAAGCAGTGATTTAGATGATCGAAGCATGTTGTATGAATGAATCTTCGAAAGTTTGTTCTGATTTGGTCATTTAGATAGCCTATAATATTTTCAAAGTCCCTATTCAGGGTTAGAACTGTATTGGAAATTTCATCCACCTAGCCTGTATTAAGGAGGAATATTTAGTTTGCAATGCAGTGATTCTCTGAATTCAGCTCTTTCATATATTGACACCATAAGAGTCCATTTTCTAGCTTATCTCGTGAATTCCAAATAAAGTTGCAGAAACAATTTTTGATGCATATTATACACTGTTGATGCTGGGTATATTTAATAACAAGCTTTTTGAAAGCAATGCTACTGATTTCACGCAATGGAATATAAGCTTAAGGCATTTCTAAATAGTCTAACAGTTCCTTACGCGCTGATTCTTTATTTGAACATTTTTGAGTTATATAGTCCTTACATATTATTTAACTTACACGCTGAACCTCACGTAATCTATCATTACAATTCACATATTTTTACACGTCTTTCAAAATAATCATCTACCTGTGTTAACATTGAGAATCCTGCACTGGCAACTGTATATTACCCCGGCAGACAACCGTAAAAATAATAACGCCGTTTCAGTAACGAGTATCCGTCATACTCTACAATTTGGAAAGTCGTCGACTTCATTATTCATACAAAGATGCTGCGGTTTATGCTTTTATTTGATGACGGGTTTATAAGAGGACTAACATTTGCCTGCAGATTCACCAGCGTGAACTGTTAAGAAAGAAACTTTTCCATCACCAGAGGTGTACAAATATTAAGGTAAGAAATTACTGGAGCACTGTTCAAATCAAATACGAAACTTTCAAACAGTGAAAATTCTTCAAACTACGAACAGTGTCTTCAAAAGATAAAATATACAATTACGTGAATTACAGTTATAAATTTTTCAGTCTCACTTTTCATAATTTCGTCAATGCATGGTTACAGTTCGCAAACGTTTTTAATGCCAAAAACAAAGAATAATGGCACAAAAAATAATCAGTGTTATGTTATCGAATATTTCTAGATAGAACAACGAATCTTTTTGTTTCAGGTACCGAATAACCAAAAAACAACATGCGATGAATTTGGTGGAGTGTACCATTTCTGTACAGGTTTGCCAAAATTTCGGGAAGTTATGCTAGCAAATTGTCCATAATAAACTAATATTAATGTTCGAAAGTCGCTGAGCAGATTGTAAATGAAATCCTAAACTTGCACATTGGAGATTCTTTATCCTTGCTGGTGTGAACAAACTTTGGTTGGGACTGTATTAAGAATCTTTCGTGCATATCCATTAAAGTTACGATCAGCTTCTCAATCCTTTCTCCGTCACCAGACCACATAGAGACTTAAGACATACAGCAGAATTTAGGCTAGACCAAAACTGTGAAAACGGTAGCTTTTCCGTGATGCCAGGATCAAGAAACAGGCGAAAACGGCTCCATTACAGATGTATACATATGTAGAGATTAATGTTAGGGAAGGAAAAAAGGCTGTAAATCCCGTAAATATGTCTTATAAACAAATGTTGTAGATATGCTACATACCGGACAATCTTCGTCATATGCAACAAGAAACTATGTTAAACAAATGCAGTACCTGATATATTCGATAAATTATGCATATTCATGTACTTAAGGCTCCCTAAAATAATAATAATAATAATAATAATAAAACATTATAAAGCACTAAATTCCGATCATCAGTCCACGACAAGGGAATGCTGAGCTAGGAAAAGCACTGAATTTTTGTCAGTCACTACTAGGATTACCAACTATCGAAGGAACCGAACCGTGAGATTTGAACAGATAGTTGAGGGAGGGGGTCGTTGAATAAACGTCGCTAATACGCCTCAATTTTATTTTTAAATTTAGATTTACATTGCTTTCAAGAAGCATATATAATTTTTCGTTTTTTTAGCACATAAACTTAAAAGATTTTAGATAAAAAACTTTTTTAATTATTTGTAACTCTGATTTTACTAAAGATATGTTTCTTTCCTTGCTCCACACTTGTTCTATCACGCTGAATACGCGTTCGCAAGAAGCATTAGAGACAGGAATGGAAAGAAAAAATGTGACAAGCTTTTTCAATTCTGGACAGGGATTTCTGTCATTTGATTCCCTCCTTTTCGTTGTATTACTGTTTTCACCTTTCGAGATATGATGAGACACTTTACGAAGTAAGGTACCTAATGTTTGCCACTCGCCGCAGTAAAATCTGTTGACGCAATAATTACATTACTGCAGGAATACGATATCTCGCTCTACTAACTGAGCAAGACAAAGGACTGGCGGCTGACTAGTTCGACGAGGAGCGATTTATCTATTTTGTTAATGATATATTTTTTAAAAAAAATTATTGTGTCTCGGGAGTTTGGGAGGTTAAACATTATTCTCGGAGTCTCCCGGTCATTTCGGGAGGGTCGGGAACCCAAGTCCCTACAGTTGATCTCTGACGAAACAAGTGGTTTGTAAGATGTTAATAATTCAGCTGATCTTACAGATAATCTTTCCACATATTTCATTATTATGCAATTACGGCACGAAATAATATATGAAAAAGGACTCTCAATAAATGCAAACTTAAAATATTGGGTTAAGCTAATTAGTAATCTAAAAGCTAGGTGGAAGAAAATAAGATAAACGTATTAAACTAAGCAAGTAACCTATGACTTCACGTACTGAGAGATTTATATGATATATATGTATGTTGCTAGCAACTACTTTCTACTCCATTTAGAAACAGTGTAAGCACAAATAAATCGAGTTTAGTCTGTTTCAGATGTCGTTAAGCCGGTTCTTAAGTCATTGCGTTACATCAAAAAGATTAAGAAAAAGAAAGAATGTAGTTTCCCTCCAAGTAGTTGGGAGGTTCTACTTAGTTGATTTCTTAGTAAACTCCACTGCTACACCACTCTACACCGTAAACAGCAAATCACTGCACGGTTACTTTTATCGTAGAAGACAAAGAATTCCTTGTGGCCACTAAACACATTCAGTTTCAATGGCATATGTCCATAATTTTAAAGACTCCTAATTTTAAATCAAAAATATTTCAGAGCGTCTCATCTTTAAGTCTAGTTTAACCCGTTTTTATGTCTGTGTTGTACGCCATGATAATGTTTTTATATATTAAGCGTGCAATTATAATATAACATAGATACAGATGAATCCAACTGGTTTGCCACCAGATCGGGCGATGTAAATAGTTATATAGTTTAAAAAAAGAACAAAAAACTGCATTAGCAAGCATGTATTGCTGGTGGACTTTTTAAAAAGCTGAATAACAAAAGAAAAAAGACATGGTTAATTTTAATTGTATGAGTGATGAAGATTAAATTGGTACCAAACACTGATAAACGGCAGAAAATCTGCTTTATTAGCTACGCAAAAAGAGAAAAACGCAGAAGGCAATACGAATATGGGAGATGCGTAATGTATAAAGTGGAATCAGGAGTTGAGCAATTCTGTTGCGCAAAAATATGCAATAATATCTTTCAGTTTATCAAAGCATGATCTTACAAATGCGAGTGTCGAAATACAACAATGTCTTCTACTATTTTAATTGATTAAAGGTGGCCATTTTAGGATTCTCTAATCGTTCAAACATTATTATTACTGAAATACAATAATGAGACAAGATAGAAGGTATAATAACATGCCTCAGTTTATTTAAGGATTTCATGTCATTAAGTATCAAAATGTAACTTAGCTGTTTCCTGCATGTAAAATTTAGGCTGATTAATTTTCTTTACATAAATTTTTCGACCGTTTTTATTATGCTGAAGTTGTGATAAATAGAAAAAGAGATTTTTGACAGTTGTCGTATCTTCAAATCCGAACTTATACTGCGGAAAAAGACGCTTCAGTTCATTATTACTATAAAGAGTGTGGTGAAATAATTGAAGATATCGTACCTAAAATTGAGAAAAACTGCCTAGTCGCGCTCATGACATTTTTGTTGAAATGTTATTTCGGTCAGTGTTGCTTGGTTAATAGTAATCCTAAAGTTTCGGTGCTGCATATCCACGATGTTAATAAATGGTACTTTGCTCCAATACTAAATAATCTCTACAGTGGCAAACGCAATCCCTAAAAGAACAAAGGGCGAAGGAATACATAAACACATCAGTAATGTTACGTGTGGACTGCCACCCAAGAGACGTACCCGTTCTTTTTACAGAGGCTGAATGGGCAGTTATTTTACTCCACGTGTTTAAATGTTGTTGACAGTGTTTAGATGACTTTTTGCACTGTGTTGCTCTAAATGTTGTGTGCAGATGAGTGAAGGGAAAGGGTGAAACCCGATACCATCATATTTAGGCCTAATCTGTGGAAAGACAGCAAAAGGGCAGTCATGTTTAACGTCCCCATTCGACGGTTAAATCATTTCAAAGTGTCATGTGCCCTCACTCCAAATTCTGGTGCCTTCATTGTTATAATTATTATTTTTATAAAATAAGTACGGTAAAGACAAATATTACAACTGCGTACGGGAATATTCTTAAAATATTTCGAGATATCATCAGCGTAATAACATGTATGGATCAGATAAAGTCTGTGTGTACGGGAAATGCCTGCAGCCGCTTATTAAGGCGAGAACAGAGGTCAAATGGGGTAGGTAACCCCCGCGAAAACAGTCTCATAGGACAAAGACCTGACCTGGCCGTTTTAAAATGCTTCCCTCAAGGACACGAATAACCTAATTTTGAAACACAACAAGTCTCACCCTTAAAATGGAGACAGCTAATAAAAGACGCAAAAACGGTAAACAAGCTGTAAGACAAAGCAATGGATAATTGAACAGGGGGATTCGCTGATATCAGCGAAGTGAACAGATGTGTTGCTGTAGAAAATTCCCCATGAGCTGATTAATATGTCTAAAAAGGTTTCATGGTGAAGAAAGAGCGAAACGTTATAAGAATGGAAATAACTGAAATGCAGCTGTGAACGATGGTCATTACGGGCGAGTTCTCGGAATTGGAGCGAGAAAAAGTACTTTCGCTCTCTACGGCATACACTGTTGAGTCTGGAGGCGAGATACATGCGCAATGCGACTTCATGCCAACACACAGAAAGTGGTAATGTGAACTCGGATTAATTTTTATGGAGATTTTTTTCCGGTATAAAACTGTCAGCGCCCAAAAGATCAAATTAAACCTGATTTCACTCGTAAAACTAAGGCACAAAGTGTGCTTAATTTATTTTATTTAACAAATCAGATGTAAAAGAATGTTACTTTGTGAATACATTAAACAATTATTTTAAATGCTTTAATGTGTTTGGTAAGTTGAAATAATTTCGTGTTTCTTTTGATCTATACAAATTAACGGTAATCTGATGATGTTTTACGTTAACTTGGGCATAAATAAATAATCAGCATTGGAAACCAAAAGCTAAATTTGCTTATGTAATCATTAAATTACATTGAAGATGCTATTGATTTTGTTAGATGTTGATATAATAATTTATTCTTGCCATGAGGTTTCCCCGCGAATAAGATTTTTAGTTTCAAAATAACCTATACGTAACTGATAAAATTTAGTATTTTAAAGGAATTGAATTTACGGTTATTAAAATATTATTTTCCGTATTAAAGAGCTTATTACAATATGTAGTGCATTCCGTGGATACTAGGAACTGTGTGCCATCCCGCCAGCCAAGTCGCTATGCTGAAAATGTCTTTTACCACCAGGAGCCGAATATCATCACGATGACGCAATGGCCTTAGCTTAAGTGGCAGATATACTCGTACAAATTAGTAAGGAACCTATTTTTCCTCACTATATTCGCATCACTAACCCAAATGCCTTGGTTAGAGACATATTTCCCTCACAGTCTCAAATGAAGGAGGTTGTTCGCGTGTTAGCCAATGAATTCAAGCAGAAAGTAACTTCGTCTGCCTTCCAGACTACAGGCCAACATTTGTATTAAATTTGTGACACTTTCGTAATTCCTATGGCATGCGGTCACTAAAAGTGTGGTTATTCTGCACATTTTCTAAATACAATTAACCTGTCCCTTCCTATAGTGATTACATGCAGCACAACGGTACTCTATGAGAGGACGAACAAGAGTTTTATTTATTTGCTATCTCATTTGTATAAAAGCTGAAAATTTTCAAAATTTTACTCACGACCAAGATTATGTGCTAGTCTTATTTCATGTTGCGGTGTTGTACTCAAAGGAATCTGCAGTCTTAAATATAGAACAGATCACTTTGTCCTGTTGCATAAGCGGCTTCTTTTTGTTCGTGTGCGCATTGCCTTGCACTTTCTGATATCTAATTTAAGCTTTTAATTATCTCACCGAGTTGAAACTAAGTCAAGATCACATTGAGCCTCGGAACAATAAGAAGAGACTTTACTTCCCTACAGATAGCGGCGTCATCGACGCACAATCTTAAACTGCTATTAATATAGTCTATAATGAAAGTTAATTAAGTTCCTGTTACACGCCATCATGGTTACTAGAGAATTTGCTCTCTGCGTCCTTCCAGTTAGGAAATCACATATCCACTCACAAATGCCGCATGTTGCGATACTCAATACACTCAGAACTTCGTTAAGAGGCAACTCTGTGGTACATTGTCGAAAAATTTATGAAAATCCAAGGAAATAACATTAACTTGTGATTCTACAGCAATATCTTTATCATCACATCATTAGAAAACAGAATTAGTTGTGTTTCATATAATATGTTGTTCCTGAATCAAGGTATATATATTTTTTGAATGAAGAATTTGTTATAGTTCAGAGATATGACATGAGAAGGATGTTACAGGTATCGATCAGTAGTTAGGGTCTCTAGATCTCCGTTTATGAAAATGGAAGCTATCTTTGCTATTTTCCACTCAACAGGTACCTTTTTCTCTTTTAATGGTTTTAGGTATATGTTAGGCAGGACGGATTGCATTTCATTAGCATTGCCTGAAGATATTCTAACTGGAATATAATCGAAAACCGTTGCCTTCTCGATTTTGGTAATCTCTGATTGTTTTACAATACCTGAAGTGTATATTTCTATCGAATCGATCACTAAATCACGCGACATGAAGAAAACGGTATGACATCCTATAGTTAAGGGATTTTTTGTCACTTGTTTCAACCTTGATGTGACTTCGAGGCACAAATGTGAGAAAGAGGATGTGAAGTTTCTAGCTGCAATCATCGACGATAAACAATGTCTTGCCTCGTACAATACACGTAGTCCTTACAACTCGGGAACGATACTAGAAGCTCTACATCGTCGAAAGTGCTATGTCTACTTCACCGCCTCTTAGAATTGAAAACCTTTATTCTAACATCAGTGAGTTTTCTCTAAGATATCATTTTTAGTAATGAGAATTAGCCATTTCCGTTTTAATACTAAATTTTTGCCGGGGGGGGGGGGCGAGATTTTCTTTTGAAGGAAAGCGGGGCGTGAGAACTTTTCATTTGGCAGATGGGGAGCATGGTAAGAAAAGCTTTGCGAACCCCTAGTCCAAAATAACTTGATTGTTTTATGCGCCACTGTATTTATGGAATTAATATTCATTTACCCAAACAGGTTTTGATAAATAGCATTAAGAAATGCTCCAAATGGATTGAATAAATTAAAAACTACTTTTCGATTTTAAGCAACAGATAATAACAAATTATCTCATAGCTTTTACACTCAAGCGTGGAACTGTGATCACTGTTATTTTCTGCCGAGGGTAGACCCATGGTCACAATTTAGTCTGACGAACGATAAAACAAGCAGTTGACATTATCTGATTGCACTACGCACCTCCCATTCTTGGTGGCAGTTCAATAGACTCAACAGGCAGACCATTCTTGTATAAGCGTGATTTTTCAATCGGGACGCTAAAAATCCTTCAGAAAGTACCGTTGACACACGATTGTTCTAAGCAGCTAAGTAAAGGTAAGAGTATATATAATTATGACAGACATAAGTACTGTAATGCATCTTGAAGAATGACAATATCTGAACAAAAGTCACTAAATATCAACCTTCTGAGAAATGTGTGAAAGGAGATACATTCTTCTATATGGATTTAATACGTAGAATCGGGTAGCACAACATGTTGTAAACAGAATAGACATGGAACCCGAAAGAACAAAGCAAAAATAAAGAAGTATTAAAAAAAAGCAGCATTGTTACTGGAGCCAAACTACGCTACCATTGTGAGCAGAAGGGGAAATTATAAAATACAGATACGTTTCAAACCAGTTATAAAAAAGAAATGTTCAATAGAAATATAGTTAACGCTAAAAAAACTTCTGAATTGCGAGAATATTAATTGTAGAACCAGCGTAGCTATTGAGGATTCCCTTGCAATGAGCAGGAATAGTCTATAGTATCAGGAAAGTATATATTAAATGTTTGGAAATGCGGTGACAGCCGATCGTAAGTAAAACAAAATACTAAGTTAGTTTGCTCTCTGTGAGTAAGGAGAATCCCTGTAAATTATCCTTAAGGTAGCACACAAGCAGCCACAAGGAATAATATGGAACTCACTGTGTTGGCAGAGAACGTGAGATAGTATAGAATATAGTAACTTTCGAGTAAATACAAAGATTGTATACCCGCCAGATCATAAAGGTTCTTCATTTTGTCTTCTGTCCATGAATAGGTGCCACTTGATTACTTTACTTCATACGACTGGCCTTTAATTTATGTCTGTAGGTTCCAGAAGTAGAAGCAGTTTTTTAGGCTACTTCTTTCCGTTCGATCAACAGAAACTTCGCTTCTTTCAAGATGTTATTTTTGAAAGGAAGGAGTTGTTTCTGTAGTGAGATATATATGCAGGGCCGCATTTAGGCTTTGTGGTCCCCTAGGCTATACATGTGGTGCGGGCCCCTGTCGGCAATTTATGGGCGCCTTTTTTTTTTCGGGGGCTCGTACGGCTGGTCCGGTCATCTGTGGCCCCCTCCGGCTGTGGTG
This sequence comes from Vandiemenella viatica, assembly GCA_031002005.1. Taxonomy (NCBI): domain Eukaryota; kingdom Metazoa; phylum Arthropoda; class Insecta; order Orthoptera; family Morabidae; genus Vandiemenella; species Vandiemenella viatica. The sequence goes on from CM061921.1 coordinate 34,898,041, forward strand.
CGGACCCCCTATGCTTAAATGCGACCCTGTTTATATGAAAGCAAATAAGTATTCCTGTAGAATGGTTTTGCAAAGTTGCTTCCTAACGCCGACATTTTCTGTGGGGAGTAGTGGTATGTTTTAACATTTTGTTAGAACTGATAGCAAGCTCTATATTCTCCCTTTTTCAGGTTTGTTTAAAGCAAAGTCATTAATTTCAGGGAAGGACGGTTAACATAGAAGGAATTCAGCAATGTCCTTCATGAAGGAACCATTCCGATTTTTGTCTTCAATGAAAACCGCAATATGGGTGGCTACGCCGGGAATCGAAGCCGTGTTCTCCAGAATACCAGCACCGAAAGATACTGCAGATTCTTAAGAACTCTCTGAAAAGTTAGTATTTTACAAGACAAAATGTTTAGGTTTTTCTCTGAAACACGTTTCGAGTTTTAAGCAAACAGGTTAAAAAACCTAGTTAGAAAGTTTACTAATTACTAGGTCTACTAATTAAGATATACTTCCGCATTAACGTAAACCAAATAATTTGATAATCACAGTAAGTAATAATTTCTGCTGGGAAGGAATTCATTTATGGCCTTTTGAAGGAACCATCCCAGCATTTGGCTGGAGTGATATGGGGAAACCATGAAAAATCGAAATCTCCATGGACGGGTGGGGATTTGAATCTGTCCCCTCCCGAATATTAATTTCTACGTAAATATGATCGTTTAGTGTTCATCTGAGATGCAATGTGATGTGGGGCGCCCATCTGTTCCCAATACGAACGAATTATCATTTCTGCTCCGTTCCCCGGTGATGTCATTTGATTACCGCAGAATTTAAGTTAAACCATAAGCTTTCAAACTGAGAAAAACCCATCGATATTGGTTTGATAGTTTTTATCTAATGCCTGTACGAAAGGGTACACAGGCGCAACCCACTTACAGATTTATAATAGTTAGATTCCTTGATCAATGGTGGCATGAACTTTCTCTTCAACCATCGTGACAATCAGTACTAAAAAATTTGCAGAAAATAAGCATTTAACTTTTATTGAGCCAAAACACAGAACATTTACGAGCTTTTACCACGTCTGTTTCAAAATGCTCGTTTATATTTGATCGAGTCTCGTTAATGTTTGCTCGCCATTTCAGTAGAATTTTACGACGTAGTCTGGTAGCTCTATTTGATGGTATGCAAGTTGTTGCTCTTTTTTGCATCTGTATGTCGCTGATTTCGTTTCACTTGACAGATACAGTTCACATTTCAATTATTTTTTCTTTGTTTGCCTTCGAATCCCACAAGTCAATCTGTCACAGAAGATAACTGTCACGGTGGTGTCTATGCAGTTTAAGCATGTATATCTTTATTGTCTTAATGTATGAACGACTCAATGTGCTTGGTGCTTTATTGATGCGACTATCTTGTAGCTCACTGTTAAATTTCTTACAATAACTAAAGAATATCCGAGCAAAACAGTGTTGCTTTCAATAACAATACAGCGAAATTTAGCTATATTTTACAGCATGCTGTTATCAAATAAGCTTCGTATTTAATTTCTCATTTATTTTTAAAAATTTTAATGTAAAAAGTGCTAACAGAAAATTTGGTACATTTGTGTAGACTCCGAGTAGATTTATCATAAAAAAAATATATTCCTTAAATAGATTGTTAAACTGGTCGATTAAAATAAAATTCTATTAAGGAGGAGAAATATAAATTAATAGAAGAAACGAACCAAAGCCAGGCCCCCGTTTTGATTTTTACGTGTCTTGTCTTTGATTTAAGTTTACTTTAATTTTAGTGGAATACGTTCTTTGAAATGTTTTCAAGTAACCTGCATGACAGAAATGAGTAATTATCTGATCATAGTCTTCAAATTATTTTTTTTTTAGGAAGAAGGTAGCCAAATTCGGACCGCTGTCAAGAATATACACAAAATTACGAGAAAAGTCCACTGGAATTAAAAAGGATATGAAACCATTTTATTTTAACATTTTACCAAGTGGTTTAAGCCATTTACTTTATTTTAAATTCATAATATTTGATAGTTTACCGTATAAGAAAAAAGTGATGGTTCTTCATTAATAAGTCCTTCCACTAACGACAAAAGTCACCAGTTTTTCTCACCAAGGTTTCTTCCCGTTTTGGCCATCTGAAGGAGCATTTCAAATAACTTTAACAAACTACGAAATATTAATTTGAATTATGGGGTTCCTACATAGGGCGTCTTTGACTTGACAGTTTCAGGCATTTAAAAAGAATGTTGGATAGATTTCGAAGTAAACAAATAACACAGTTATACAGAACAGTATCTGCCAAAGATACTGCAGTGAACACATTGTTTATTTCCCCCTATATAACACTATAAAAACACTGTGTAATGCACCTCTACAAAAACTTACACTCCTACTGAAAGCACTAATAGCGTAGCTGGAGGGATACTTGTATCTGCCCAAATACATTTCTTTCCATATCTACAGGTTCAATGCAGCATAGTCCAAGCGAAATAAGGAAAAAGAGGGGGGGGCGACTTAGGGATCCGGGTCCAGGTGCGGTTATTTTTGGGGTGTCCATTAATTACGTGATTTTTTTAAAAAATTTACACTCTCCCGTTTTTGTTTATTAATTTTTTTAGGCTCTATGGTCCAGGGTGGCAGAATATTCTTTGAAGGAAACGCTGCAATCCGAAATAAAAAGATAACGTGAGATTTTTATCGACCTCTCCTCCTCATTGGTGAGATTTTGTCGACGTATTTAATGGACCCCCCTTTCCTTTAGTAATGGAAATTGGATTTTAATTTCGTAAGTTATCTTAACAAATCGTTACTGTTACGCAAAATTTAGGACTTATAGTAAACATTATTTCCTTTATGCTAGTTATTACGTAAAATTAAGATAGTTATTCGTTTCTATAATGATGGCCTTGCTGAGAAATTAATGTTAATTTGCGATTTCTTGATGTATTCCGCAACTGAAGGGTCCTTTGTTAGGGTTAACGTCCTGTTGACTACCAGGTTAGTTAAGGGTTGGTCTGAACTAGGAGATGGTAGTTAGTGTTACGACCGATTCGAATGTTTAACGAAACGTTGTAGGCAGAAAGTAGAGTACCAGAAATCTGTTAAGCAAATTAGGAAAACTGCTTAGAAACTTAATCAGGGTTTCCGGTGTTTCGTAAGCAGTTTAGCAATTTGAGTGCGTGATAAATCCGACATTTGCGTGCAGTAAGCGATGGCCCAGTGGGAGATGAGGATGTGGGTCACGCGCGGTGGCTGAATTGGTCGGTGTAACACTTTAGAGAAAGCGACAGGAGTGAAAGCCAAGACGTGGTACCGTTAACCCAAAACTGGACAAAAGTTGCTTTGCAGGAAGCAAACAGCGCTGGACTGCCAGTGGAATGCAGACGGGCATCTCGCGGCGCGCCGTTGCGTCATCGACTACGCAACGACCTCCACGTGGTCGCCCAGCGCGGCTTGTAAACAAAGTCCATTGTCTAGGCCACTCCAATCACGCCAGCGCGTCATTCACTATTCACACAAAAATGTTTCTTCCTAGACATGTTCCTTAGCTGAAATATTTAAAAGAATATTTCAACGTGTAGTCACAGCATACGTAAGCAATCCGGTCTGACGCAATGGTAGTATTAGCATTTCGTTATATTTTTTTTCGTTTTCAAGCAGGATATTCCTTACTGACTTTCTTTTGCTCAAATACACCGTTGCTACTTTCATTTCACTTTTTTAACATGGTCAGCGATGAAATTAACAATCTAATATTAATATTTAATTTAATTTAATTGCGACTGTGTGCACATAATTTCCCTAGTCAGCTAATTGAACTTTTCTTAGTATTTTTATTATTTATTTATTTAAAGGTTTATTTAGCCTGGCTTTATTAGCCCTCTTTTACATCCTACCAGGTGTTTATAATAAATAATTTACACCTTACGCAAACCAACAGTATACAACACTTATTCCACTTAGGCTTAAATTAAGATCATGAGTAAAATGCTAACTAAAAACTTAATAATATTTATGAATAAAATACTAACTTAAATCTTAATCATATTCATATTTAACTAATGAATCATTTATTATTATCTTATACACGTTCAGTGTTAAATTCCTTCCCCGTCTACTTTTGCGATTTACGAATTTTTATTTAAATCCCTTCAGAGTTTTTGGTAAATTATTCATCACTTTCCTTTGTAACTTATTCGAATCCCCGGCACCCTTACTGAACGTGGTGGTGTAACGGCTAGCGTTCTGGCCACGCATTCGAGAGGACGGCGGTTCGAATCCCCGTCCGGGCATCCAGATTTGGGTTTTCCATGTTTTCCCAAATCAGTCCAGGCAAATGCCGGGATGTTTCCTTCCCATTCCTAGTCCCCCATCTTTTCCCGTCTCTAAAGACCTCGCTGTTAAGAAACGTTAAGCAGATTAAAAAAAAAAAAAAAAAAAAAAACCCGACACCCTTCTCACAAAAGAAAATTTTCCCTCACCCTTATGCATAAAATCAAGTGCCTTCTTGTGTCCATGGTCATCTTTAAATTCCATTGTCCGTTAATTCACCGGGGCACATATACTGACTTGTTAAAAACAAAATACCTTAATTACAGACTCCTTGTGACGGGAAACACTAACAGAATTCATAGCATTTTTTTAAAAGATATGTTGTGGTTTATCTAAGTTTGTGTACTACCAAAGAAACTTGGATATAGGGATTACGTGTTTTATGGAAATTTTTCGATTTTCTTCTCAACGTTGGTGTAAGCAGATGCTCGCAACCTTTTTTTAGCCTACCACCAACATTTTCAAAAAAATTACTTCTCAGCCCCTTTAAAAAAATACTCAGTACCTCATTTTCAGAAAAAAAATATACAGACTCTCCTTCCTGTAATAAGGTAACCCATACTGGTCCAACAATTTTGGCTCGTAACCCACTTTTTGGATCAGCAATTTGATGTCGCCCTTCTCAGGTGAAGTGTTCAATATTATAATACAGAATAACGAGGGAAAATTTCCAAAATTGGTTTAGCAGAATATACTGGTGTATTGTTAACAGTTTGATCAAAAAATACATATTATGAAAAAAAAAATATCGCCACCAAATTTGCTTTGGATCAGAAACGCCCCTAGGATCTCTTCAACACCCATCCGTAGTGCTTCCGTTGGGAACCGTTGGTTTAAAGCATTAACAAAACACGTAATTTTTAAAAAACATTCTGTTCTTTATCGTAGAATCATATGAGACTCTATTAAAAAATATGAGAACGTTTCAGATCATCTACGTAAGTTAGCTCTTTAGACCGGTACAATTTGCTGAAAAAAATTCTAAACACTTAAATCTTTGGTTCTAATAATTCGTGATCTAAATAAAAATTTTGAAATCCCTAGTGATTCTTCAACATCAAATATGACTTGAGCAAAGCCCCGATTTGCGAGTCTTCGCAGTTTTCGGAGAAAACCTTAATGACCACGAAGACTTTTAAAACTAGGCCGGATCGACGGAGAACAAGCGAATAACTTTAGTTAACATGCGTGCACCGGAAACTAATAGTTTCCGAGAAATTTGAGTTTGCAGTTTTCGACTGTCGTACCTAAAGGATTCAACTTTAGTGTTTCCCTCCGCTAGTGATCCGTGTAAACTTTGTTTTATGCGGAAGAATGTTGTTTGTGAGAACTGTGTAGTATTTGACTGCGGACCGTTTTAGAATTCGACTAGGTGATTGCGGTAAACCGAAAAAAAAACCGTCAAGGAGGTCATATTTTGAATCTGAACCACCCTGGTCCAGTATAGTTTCGCTTTATGATGACCACTATCTTTTGACATAGTATGAAGTCAAAAGATGTTATGAATACGAAAGTGATTAAGCAAGCATCAAAGACTGACGAAAATTAACTCACTAAGAATTACTTCCGGGAATTGCTTTTATTCACTGTTTTCACACTAGTAAGAATGTTTATAAAAATATGATATTTCAGCTCAAAATAACATTTTAACAAAGCTCGTATCAATTTTTACTAAAAGAAGAAATTCAAAAACATTAAGAGCTAATAAACAAAATAGACCCCACGGACATATGGTATGCGCGTGTTGACTGTTAGGCCACCAATACGTGTTGGTATTGGTCGAATCATTTAGGTTGTACAACCAAATCATGACCGTAAAAAGAAAACTTAAGTTTCTCTAAAACTGTTACATTTGGACCACATTTACTGTCGAGAACGGTTATAATTTCTTTCATCATATCTCGACCGAAGGTTACCGTATTCATAAACTAAAAACTTACTTTTTAACAAAAAAAAGTACAGATAATCACAACGCGCAGTTTTACATAAGTTCTTTTTAAATTTTCAAACACAACTGATCAGTTTAATTGACAAAATCAAAGAATATAGAAACAACTGATAGAATCACGGTTGCAGATTGGACAACGAACGAAGTAATCGAGGTGGGAATGGATTGGCGGTAAGGAACAGGAAGGGATTCGGCCATGACCTTTTAAAGGAACCATTCCGGCATTCACTTTGAGTGATATGGGGAAACCATTGAAAACCAAATTTTTTGGCATTACGGGGATTCGAACCCGTGTTCTGGCGAATGTGAGGCCCACCACGCTCTGTTACGAATCCCCGTCCGGCTATCCAGAATTCGGTTTTCCATGGTATCCTGACTCGAGGCGGGTGCCGCGATGGTTCCTTCAAAAGGTCATGACAAAATACCTTCCCGGTACTAGCCCACAGTCCTTTCCTGCCTATTATGACCTCGACATTGACGAGGCGTAAAGCCATATGGAAAAATTATTAAACTATAGACCACAGGGAAAGAGATCCCAAAGATAAAGATTTAAACAACAGCTATATTTGAAATTAGGATCCGGAACAGCCCTCAATGGCCTAAACCTTGCAGATTAATGATGATCCACTGTGCAGAATGTGATCAATATCGGTGAGATATATATTTCTGATCTTCTCCTTGTATCCCAATATAAGGACAGATTGTAAAAGTACTCGTAGTTAAGCTTATGGTGTGCTTAATACTGTAAAGTGCAGGCGTAAGACCGCTACAGCGCTAAGGCCACTAGAAAGTTTAACTATTGTTGGCGGTTGATGTATTGTCGTAACTAGAAAGAACGAGACCTCGGTCAGTAAAAGGCGACGGCTGACTCACCACTGTCCTGTGTAATTTACTGTTACTCTAACATATTCTACACATAATAAAGAACGCAAAAAAGGACAAAACGTTATTACAGTCAAGTCTTTGAACCACTTCCTTCTTTAGCACTGCCTAAGAGATATTTATAGTTCACAGTGTATAAAATATAATGCGGAGAAAGGTTTAATGAATTCCATTTACGGCAATGCCTATTTTTGGTTTTTTGCTGTCATGCTTTCAACGTTGTATGAGTTGTTTTTAGCGTCTTACCTTGAAGCCATGCTGCAGTTCTTCCTTTTCTCGGTAGTCTGTTAGCACAAAGCTTCCTTGCCCAAGGACTCCTGAAACATAATAATTGTTTGTTTTAAGTATTTATGCGTTTGCTAATAAAATTAGCTAACTCAATTGACACCATGGAGGAAGTTAACAGAATTTGTAAAAGCTTTTGGAAATTGACGAAGAAATATCAGTCCTCTAACCAGTACACTTAGAAATAAGCATGAAAACAAAAACGCACTTTAAACTACGATAATTTATGATTTGTACCGTATGACGTAACCTGACACTATTAAATGTTGTTTATGAGAAACGCATTTTAATCACATATCCAACCTATTATTCATTTACTCACATAATGAGTTGATATTTTTTAAGAAAATTTTTGAAAATTTTACATTGCTTTCGCCGTAAGTGTCAACAATTTGCACGAAAGCTTGATCAGTTATACTAAACGAGAGTCTATAAACATATACGTCCTTCAGATAATTCGTGAACACTGTAATCAATATCCTTCAGAATTAAGGTTTAAACATAGCAGTAAATGTTCTAAACCATAATATATCGCCACAAATTCCGAAATATGCGTAATTCACCTCTTTGTGGGAAAATTAAGCAGCGATATAGTTGATTATAATTTAAATGAAGAGTCATATAAATCCGGCAGGTGGAATATACATTGAGATGTCCCATTTCCTACGTATTTAATATTTAGATTTAAAAAAAAAAAAAAAAAAAAAAAAAAAAAAAAAATTAACACTCAAAATTTTCAGTATTCTACTGTGTCTATAGCACAGCGTCCCTGATCCATCTTCGAAAGTGCGACTTCTTCTTTAACGAAATAATGCAGACACGATATGACTTTACAGGAATGATGTAAATGCTCTGTCCATTTGTGCATGTTAAAGAATAGGACGAGGACAGCCATATAATGCCGAATAACCTAAAGGAGATCCGCACACGCAAATATCAAATCATCGCTGAAAAATTAAACGTGACTAACAAATACTCCTAGATTTATAGAAAGTTTCGTTGATAACAGCGAATTTTTGATAAAATATCGAGATTAATTTTTCCTGCAATTTGTAAGCTTATTACATCTATAGTGTAGATTTCGCACCTAGCTAGGTGGGAATGAGGTTGATCAAGATTTTGTCACTTTTTGCAGAAAAAGTTCCAAGTATACAACAACTTGAGCATCATGCTCCCCGTTGCCAAATTTAATATGTCGAACTTATTTCTTTTCTTTTACTTACAAATCCAATTCTCTATTTTGAATTCAGGTCTGGAGCTGTAACGCAATGGAGAGCTGTTAAAATTGTTGAACGAAATTACTTACATTAACAGTCTTTCTGAGAACAATCTCGTCGTGAAACTGTGCAAACCTTCCTCGTGCAGTGAGAACACTGAAGTACATAAGCTGTGGTAACTGCAGTTACAAGCAAGGTTACCCTTGACCTCTTATTTCTGTGGGAAACTGTCCGTTGAGATAACACAACAACTCTACTGCTATTACCGAACCGACTTCAAATACTTCGTCCCACATTCCTTGACCCCAATGTGCTGTCAGGTGCACCAAACTGTTGAAATACGCACTTTTATCGTCGTGTACTCCACTGGAAATAATGCGACGTATTGAAACTTACTTCAAAATATACCCGTAATCAATAAACATTGCTAGATTATTTTAATTAATAAACTCGTCAGTGCGTTAAATCATGTAGTACTAAAAGTAGAGAATAACGAGAATCAATCATCAGTTTAAAATGGTGTGAGACAACATTTGTTAGAAAAGTTCTCGCATCGACCATAGCGGCGAATGCCAATCAGTATACGTTTAAGTGACATAAATTTTCAGAAAGTCTCGTGAAACCTATAATTATTTACAGAGAGTGATTGTGCACGCATTCCCTTCAAATTCCTTGTTTCGTAGTTTTACGCTAGCATGGTCGTCTACGACAGAGCTCAAAAATTTTTCGGACGGGTTGGTACTTTTATTCAGAAGAAACATTAATAAAAAATAAATAAATGGTCGTAAGATTTAAAGAAGAAACACTCAATAACCTGCGATTTGCTGATGATATTGTGCTATTAGTATAAATGTTAATCGAAATTAAGAAACTGATAAATGGCAGGAAAAATTTTTTGGGAAAAGAATTTGTACTTCAAGTCCATTAAAGCAAGCCAAAGGTCAAGAAGAATGGTAGAAATGAGAACAATAAAAATAAAAAAAGGGCCTGTACTAGTTTTACATGTAGGAGAAATCTATCTGTTTCTTAGAAATTAAAATTACAAATGATTTTTTTTTTTTTAAAAAAAAAGATGAATAGAAAAAGCAACATTTCAGTATCGAACATTGATCTATATCAGACAAATAAATTTACAAAATGTCTCGTGAAACATATATTTGTTTACAGAGAGCGATGGTGTACACATTTTCTTCAAATTCCACGTTTCGCAGTTTTCCGCTAGCATCACCGTTCAGAATTTTTGGATAGGGTGATATTTAACTTGTGTTCAGACTAAACATTCAAAAAAGAAAGAAAAATTGAAATGTGGCGTAAGAAATATTCAATAAACTGCTAATAGCTCATGACATAGCCCTGTTAGTAGATAAAATTACGAACATTAAGAAATAATTGATTGACAGGAGCAAATGCCAAGAAGAATAGTAGAAAATATAACAATAACAGAAAATAAAAATAGAGCCAGAACTAGTGTTCATATAAGCGAATTATGTTCCTTAGAAATGAAAATTACAACTGATCATTTAAAAAAGAAAAAAAAAAAAGAATAATAGAAAAAGGAACATTTCAGCACAGAAAATTGATATAGAACATTATATGTTTTATTGAGACAGCTATTTATATAAGTGGAGCTCAGAGTTTAGAAATATCAGTAAGAGCAAATTTTAATCATTCAAAATGGGGTGCTATAGAAGGATGCTGAAAGTGAAGTGAACAGATAAAGTGTGAAACTAACATGTTTTTTTAATTATGGTTGTGGGAAGAAATTTTCGGAAGAGTCTGATAGAACGAAGAGACAGGATAGGCACGTGGGATTGGTTAGACGGTTAGTGAAGAGAACTTTCGACGGAGCTGTAAGGGAAGATAAACATCAGAATATACGAAGCACATAATTGAGGTCGGGGTTGTAATGAATATTCTGATATAAACGGATTAGCACAGGATAAGAAAATGCGCTGGATTGTATTAAACTAGTTAAGTGAAAAACTATCCCAAAATTAACTAATGACCGAAAACATATTAGCATGAAAATGGTAATATACTTTCATTGAAGTCGCTCTATATTATTGCAAGAGACAGGAAACAGTTTAGAAGCAAGTAATACTTTTAATTTTTTTCTTACGCCAGGATGGCAAGATAACATGAATACGACTTTTATAACGGCATGAAGTCAATTTGTTAACAAGCTACGACGCAAGAAATTCAGTGCAATATTCCAAAATAAAAATTTACAAAACTTTCTTTTCATTTGTTTAACCAATATTGTTTAAAAATTATTCTGTTGGACATTATGAAGTTTCAGGAAGTCTTTGTGAAATCACCATTCGGTTAAACGGTTTCAACCACATTACTAGCACTGTTACACTTAGAACATGATTGCTTTCATTATGTTTGTAATTTATAGAGTATTACTCTTTTACCAACTTTGGGGAAATCTAGGAATAAATGTTCCTATCTCCGATTTAATGAAAAATAACGTTAACGATTCACGGGAATAATTTCACTTTAATGGTGAGAGGTGTGTCTTAAAATGTTCTTTCTCAGGGGTACGTATTGTTTGTAATTATACGCAGTAACGATAAATTAATGTAAAGAATGCGGTGTATTATTTTGTAGGGAATACTGATTGTCAAGTCTTCTTGTTTCGTAGGTAGCTGTTATGATAGCAGCAGAGAAATATGTAACATACTGGCGTTCCTTTTGTTATGCTCCACTGGTGTTGTACTGCTGGTCAGTCTACCTGCCCCTGCATGGAAGGAGGCAGAACATATATGCGTATGAAGCGATACGGTGAAGTGTTAAACTAATTGATTATTTTAAAGTTGCTTCAATTTAAGTTCAAATATTTCGACCTGTACGATTAATTTATTTAGACTAAATTCAAGCTGAAATAATTGTCACAATTTTATATCAATTTCGACACGTAAAGTGAAATATTTGCGATACGATTCCGCTAACACAATCAGGGTATTCAAGAAAAACCAGTAAATTATTTAATGGCAGTCGAGAGATCATTCGCTTAAGCCTTTCGTTTCAGAATGTTAATGAATATACAGTAAAACGTGCAATAAAATCTCGGTGAAAAAAATTGAAACTCTTTATTGCTTACAGTAGATATTATGTGCGCTTACAATTTAGGTACAAACAGTAAAAATTTGTTAAACGTCCACTCTATCCGCTATATGGGCACATTTACAAGAACAATATTGTCATCTTGCGTCTATCCATACACAGTCCGAAAAAATATAGAGTGCTTTTTTTGCAGATGGAAGAAGATATCTGTAGTTCTTAAAAAAAAACGTTCTATTTGAAACAATCTTTAAACTGATCAGAAATTTTCACGAAGAATTCACCTATCATGGTGGTGTAACGGTTAGCGTTCTGGCCTCGCATTCGGGAGGATGGCGGTTCGAATCCCCGTCCGGGCATCCAGATTTAGGTTTTCCATGGTTTCCCAAATCACTCCAGGCTAATGCCGGGATGCTTCCTTTATAAGGCCATGGCCGAATTCCTTCCCATTCCTTGCCCTCCATCCTTTCCCGTCTCTAAAGACCTCGCTGTTAAGAGACGTTAAGCAGTTAAAAAAAATAAAAAACCGAAGACATTTTTTGTTCCGTCTTCCTGTTCAGCTCTTGTTCGTAAAGATATAACGCCATAACAGTGTAAAGAAAAAATGAACACAGCAGGATGGTACAAGGCTGTATGTTATTCTTTAGGGTAGCTGTATAATCATAACAATTTCAGTTTCTCAGCTTACGGCTACTTTTACAACGAACTAACGATAACAATGCAGGTTTTTTCTACCATTTAGAATCCCGAAAATATTTGTGAATTTTGGTTTGCTCCATTGTGAAAATTATACAGATGATTTCTTTTAATGGGTGAGGCTACATTTCGTTTAAAGTAACATTCCTGCTTGTCTATGACCTCCGCCTAATGTATATGTGCATGGTCACTCAACTGTTCAGTTTCTCCTTGAATCTCCGTTTCTCCTTCATCCCAAGGTATCCATTCATGAACGCTGCCTATCTATATTTCTATTTAACACATTTCCGTGGCAGTGATGCACTCAACGAAGAAAAACGGGATCCAAGCACATAGGATATCCCCAGTGCAATTGCATCACTTTAAAAAAAACACGACCTTCTGTAAACTGTAAGAGTCATAGGGTGACGAGCTTATTACGGATATGAACGTAAAAGTTACATAAACGTTTTTCTTTCTTTTTCAAGACTAGATATGACTTGCAGGAAAGCTGAAGCAAATATCAGTAACAAGGTGCGCAGATTCGTAGAGTTTTATGGATTAACTAATTATCGAGGGATTGGCTGATAGACAAAAGAAACACGAGTCAATAATTTTCGATTCCTAGAGGAAGATGTTTCTATTTTGATCTGTGTATATCACTCTAATTTGTTGATTTAACTCTGTTTCTGAATGAAGAATCTATGAGACAACATGGGAGAGTTTAGATGAAGTGAACATTACTACTATTCTCAAGCAAAAACTTCCACAAACCTAGATTTGTAGTAAAAATCTGTGTTACTTGTTAATCAAAACAATGTACAAAACTAAATAGTCCACTATGATATGAATGACTTAATTTATACCATTAGATTACTGCTAACAAATATATCCCGATCTTTAGAATCGTTTTCAGATATTAAGTGCAAAAGTAATGGCTTTATATTTTGTTGTGACGACATTAGTAAATGTATTACGAAAAATAGTAAAAATTTACTTTACATCCTGAATCGTGTCTCCTTGCAGGTGCAGCCTAACGAACTTATTTGTTCATAAAATTACTCCTAGGGTTTATGTCAACCGTATCGTTATTCAGTCTCTAAATCAAAAAATATAGTTTATTGTCTCCCACGCAAAGAGAATCCAGACTTTTTTTTTTTTTTAATGTTATAGGAGATATTTAAATTTGGTAATATTAAACTAGCTTCTTTTCTTTGTTTAATTTCAGTTTGTACGTCATTTTTTGCTATAAAATGTTTCGTATGACGCATATTAATATATAAATAAAAACTTTCATAAAATTTGCTAGTAGCTGGAACATTAATTTTGACATTTCTTTCATATTGCTCTGTTCAGTACAATGTTTCTTACACGTCAGGCGAAAGTATTCGAAAACATCAATGGAGAAAGTAATTTCGAGTTTTGTAACATAGCATGTCACTGTCTAGTTGCAAAATATAAGAAGACATGACTTTACAAATCATCCAAAGGGAAACAAGCAACATCCTCTACAAAGAAATATCATTGACCCCGACTGGGGTATAAGCAGTGGCCTTGGTCTCAAGGTGCCGAAAACATAGTTACTATATGTGATTCCTTGTTTGATATTCATTTTACAAACGAAATGACAAGGAGCTTAGTCGGGTTAATCTTCTAACAATTTGTATATCCCATTTTACATTTGCCTTAAACATGGATGCTCAGAACATGATTGCTTAAGAAACTTAAAAGTAGTAACTAATCACACATGCGTTACAACTGAATTGCTTTAGATTTGGTCAATTGCATTACAACACATAACAAGTCAGGTATCTGATACTGAGTAAATATCGTCAAATAGTTACATTTCTTTAACCACAAGTCGGTAAACTGAATCGTTATGTGTCAGCTAAACGTTAATTTTAGTGATGTAACTGTTAAAATTTCAATTTTCGCCGACATATTGTGTTTACACAAAGACTTTTCGTTAATTAATACTGCATTCGGTCTACTTTTTAACATATATCAACGATTTTAACGGATTCTATTTCTCATATTTATTCAAGACTAGAAAATTCTACCTCAGCTGCATTTTTGGGAAGTAAAGTAAAGCTAAAAATACTTTCAGCACATAATCCAATGAAATTTTATACTATTGAAGTGGCATTCATGTTTGTATTTCCAGAAAAAACTTTTGATTACGAGAATAATTGTTACTATGAACACCTATCTGCTCTTCTATGCTTGATGCCAGTAGTTTTAGGATGTAAGGAGGTAGTAACTTAAGTCCTTAATTCGTCTAATCTTGATCACGAATGTGACAATAAATTAAAGTGTTTTTTTTTTTGTTGTAAATTCGGCATGAAACTAATCCGTAAACGAAATACAGGTATTTTATGGACCATTTCGACTCAAATGGAATCTACGCATACTTCCAACACATATGTACTAAGACAGTAACGTCCTCACGAACTTGAATAGTCCAGAGAGTTTGTGTTAAGATGGGAAACAAAATGAAAACTAGGAAAAATCGCTTTACTTGCGAGGAAGTTAGTTGCCTGTGATTTCGTCATTAATTAGAAATTGGGATTTTACGAGAGAATAAAAAAGACGATGGTTTGCTGGACTTGAGTTGTAAATAATGGAAGCAGTAATATAGAAAACTTTATCATGGAACTAATGATAGTATGAATGTTATTAATTTGTTGTTTACGACACTTTCGAAGCAAAGATTATTTTGACTGCAGATAGTGAAAAGGAGTAATATTACAGAAGTGTGACAAGAGACTTGAATGCGCGCGTCAAAGGCCGTACTGCGAATAATATCAAAGCGGCCATTGCCACCTGTCTTAGAGTACAGCAATCTAGATAACGGACCACAAACCTTCATTTTCCGTCATCTATGTCTAACATAATCACTTTTCTCACTAGTATTAAAAATTAGTTCTATTAACTCAGAACGCAATGTATTTCTTTCAGCGAAATCATCCTATTCCACTATGTTGTAGGATTTCACTCTCACTACAATGCTATCATAGTTTACCTGTGTGATTTCGAACGAATTGTTTCTCCGGTTTCGAAGTTGTTATTCACCTGTCACTTTGGAGACAGTAGCTAAGCGTTGATATAGAACACTAGCTCCCGTGTACCCATTCCGCTGTTGCCTCTTCGGCTGGCTTAACGGAGAACATTTCTAAAGACATCGGTCAGCTACTACGGAACACTGCCACAAGCCACGCACGGATCACATCCACAAAACTTACTTGGCGACGTCGCTGGCGCTGACTGGGAGGTATCCACACAACACTGCCGCCGACACGGGCAGAAAAAGCACTGTTCACCGAACCAGTTAGTGTTGGTACAGGTGCACTTTCTCTCCGCACTGTCAAGCGGACAGAGCCTGGGCGCGCGGCGCTCGGGACACCGGTATATATAGGCTCTGGCTGCCGCGGAGGGGCGCCCCTTCTCACCAAGGGCGTCGGGACCTGCGAACGCACGCACCTGCTTCAACTCCGTTACAGTTCGTTGATCTTCACTATCATTAACACTACGCGATTTCGTCGAAATTCCTCTTTATCTTAGGGGGCATCCATAAATTACGTGAGGGTGTTTTTCCGGAATTCTGGACACCCCCCCCCCCCTCAAGATGACGTGAGATTTTGAGGGGACCCCCTCCAAGGCTGGCCGATCTTATAGTCTTTTTTTTTATTTTATTTTTTTATTTTTAGTTCCCCTATATCCGAGGGCGGTTGTACCATCCATTAAAGTCGGTTTCCACGTTGTTTGTAGACCTTTATTTTTCTTAGCTCTATTGTTCTTCACGAATTTAAAAGAGATTTCCGTCGACCCCCCTCCCCTTTTGATGACATTTGGTGAGATTTCACCTGACCCCCCCTCCCTTTTTTAACACCACGTGATTAATGAACGCACCCTAAGGCATCTGACTGGGGATCGAAACAGCTTGCTGTGTAATGTGAAGTACGCCAGAACGCTTCCGTGGTTCGGATTCCACGTTAAGCTGTAGGTCCCCAGTACCCAATACGATTGCCGGGTTATTTATTTTTATTTTTTAACTGCTTAACGTCTCCTATAACAACTAGGTCTTTAGAGACGGGAAAGGATGGGGGGGCAAGGAATGGGAAGTAATTCGGCCATGGCCTTTTGAAGGAAGCATCCCGGCATTCACCTGGAGTGATTTGGGGAAACCATGGAAAACCCAATTGCCGGGTTAGGCTAGGTGACTACGATAAGGACGGATTGCGCAGCCGGCAGGAAACCCAGTCACCATGTCATTACGGCCACGCTAATTTATTTCATTTTACCGAGCTTGGTGGGTGAGCGGTTAACGCTCTGGCCTTGCATTCGGGAGGACGCCGGCTCGAATTCCCATCCGGGCATCCAGATTTGGGTTTTCCATGGTTTCCCCAAATCACTCCAGGCGAATGCCGGGATGCTTCCTTCAAAATGCCATGGCCAGATTCCTTCCCGTTCCTTGTTCCCGGTCCCATCCCTCCTCTAATGACCTCAACGTCGACGAGGCGTAAAGTCATAAGTAAAAAAAAAGTTACTTCATTTTGGGGCATTTCTCTCTGCAATGGATGACAATGCTACCGGCAAACTGGAAAACAAGAAATTTTACCGTTACTTCACTATCATGACCACTTGTAAACATATAAAAATTTCTTAAGAAATTCTGTAAATGTATTTGTCATGATAATATAGAATAATAAGAATTTCCCAGAGTCAAAGCAGAGAGCAGTTCCCAGAAAACACTATCCTTTGATGCAAATCATTATTTGTAAAGGTATAGATAATTGTTTTGCTCAGTGAGTCACTTAGTCCCTTAATCTGTGGTGGGAGCTTATCAAAGTAATTTTTAATACGGGTGAGGAAAGAAACTTGTGGAAGAGTATTACAGAAAGAAGAAACAGGATGGTGGGTTACATTTTAAGACATGCGGGATTGGTTGAATCGAAGGTATGATCTGTAGAACAAAGCAGAGATCAGAATATACGTATGAGGCAGATAATTGAGGACGTAGGATATAAGAAGTATGTTGACATGAAGAGATTATCGCAAAATAGGAAGAAATGGAGTATTGTATCAAACCAGTCGAGAGACCGATACAAGTGAGAAAAAAATCTTCTATGCCATCAGCTTCAATAAAATTTTAAATTATAATGTTTATGATCTCTGTATCTTTACAGTATGTACTGCTCTTCACTAGTCTTAAAGTTTAATGAATTTTGAGACGTCACAGGAAAGCTCAGAACACCAGTATGATGCACTGTACTCAAATCTCACTGGAGTCAGAATATTTTCTCCTTACTTTTTTTTATCAATTATATACTGGGATCTTTTCTGTCCCTGTTTAATATTTCTTAGTCCCTCCAGACGCAGCACAAATTATTCAAATTTTTCAGGGTCAAATAAAAGTCAAAGAAGTATTCCAGCCTGGTCATACATAATCTGTGATCCTAAAAACTGATTTCCTCCGCCCTCTTAAAAACTCAATCTTTTCTCACTTTTAGGCTCTATACCAGGGGTGGCCACTTTGGAAATGCATCATAACTCCGCGGACCGGATATAAAATTATATATCTCCATATTAGATTTAGACCCACTATAGACAGTTTATTGGAGTGAAAAATTGAAACATAATGAATCATTATTATTGTGCTTACTATTATTCATAGATAATATAATAATAATGATACTAAACGCACATTTTAAAGAAATACATAACACTAAAAATGAAATATAAAAAATAAATAAATTTAAATAAAGTAAATTTTGAAAATATTTATGCACAAATAATGTATTTTTTTAATATATTGGTTTTCACTACATTGGTAATTATAAAATAAATATATTTTGTATAAGTGTGATGAATCTCGCGGGCCGGGAAAATATTAAAGGCAGGCCGCGGGTTGGCCACCCCTGCTCTATACATTTTTGAAATTTAAATCGACCTTACGAGGTCGAACAATGATCCAATGAGGTAACAGATCATTTAAAGTCACGTGGTGACTCTATGACATGACAATATCTTACAACTCAGCTCCTTATAAACAGAAAGGTAGTGTCACGAAGTTTTGCCCTCGGGTCCATTACTCGCTGAAAATGAGCAGCATGTTGAATGTAAACAGACTATAGTATAGGTCGGTCCTTTGGTTTCACGCTTCACGCGGAAACCTATCATTCTGACGTCATAAGGCTACGATGGAAGCCGTGCTGTGGATCTATGTTTTCTAGTGGTTTAATATGCTTATGATTAAAACCGCTGTAGCCACTGAATAGCTTATGAGATCTGAGAAATTCTGGTGTCAATTTGTGGGTTAAAAAGGGAATGAAACTAAAACTCAATAATTATAAATAATAATAGTGACTAACTAATAAACAATTTCTTTGCAGGTTACAACCAAAAATACTTGAAAATTACAAGTTAGGCGAAAAGAACAATAATGATATTAACAACATAAATAATGTTCTAATACTGAAAGGATGACTCAGCTACCTAAATCCATTTCAGAATTATATGAAAAAAGAAACTGACAATTCTATGCAGCAGAGAAATACAGACGTGGTGATTGTATCATTATCGTACGTCCATCACGTAACAGGGATAGTATAAACACCAACAACGCATTCAGCCCAAACGCAAAAAGCTCTAACATAATTGCAACAAAGTCAGGGATCAGAGCATACACATTGTAGTTTCAACAGCTACAAACGAGATCAGCTTTGCTTTTGTTTTCGGATACACATTACTTCGTTAGTAGGTAGAGCAAATTCTAGGCTGCGATTCATAGGTCGAATCTTGAAAAATTGTAATGAACAAACAAAGGAGATAGCGTACAAATCTCTTGTGCGTCCACATTTGGACTACTGTTGTGCCATTTGGGACCCGTTTCGTAAGGGGTTGATTGAAAGTATAGAGAAGGTACAGAGAAGAGCCGCTCGATTCGTGACCGCTTGCTACAGTCCTTATGAAAGCGTCACAGAACTGATTAGTAGACTAGATTGGGAGTCTCTGGTAGATAGACGACACACGTTTCGTTTAAACTTATTGGTAAACATGCGTACTCCCACTTTCACTTTAGAGTGTAGTGAAATACTTCTTCCACCAACCTATCTGAGTCGGAAGGACAGGAAAGATAAAATTAGAGAAATAAGGTGCCGGACTGATTCTTATATGAATTCTTTTTTTCCTCGTACGATTAGGGATTGGAATGCACAAAAAAAAGATTAGCTTTGGTGCTGAGTACCCTCTGCCACCCACAATTTTGTGAATTGCAGAGTATATATGTAGATGTAGATACATCCCAATACATCCCGGAACAACTCCACACAATACCGTACCAGGCTCTCTTCCCGTACATACCGCTTATCTCTGCGTATACTCCGACATTCCCCTTGTGCTCAATAATGACTTCAACACTGATATCATCGTGAAATCAGAATTCGACACCTCCAACTTAGCCTGTACCTCCACCACACTAATCCCAAAGACGATAGGACGTACTTTCCTGGATCTCATATTTGTCAGGCCATCACTAATGAGGCCATATGTTTTATATTGTGTTTCTCGTACCGTCACCGAATAGTTAATGCGCCGATGCCTTCCCACAGCTTTTAGTAGTAACGAATAAATTCATTTAAACAAACCAAAACCGCGTACCTATTTTTCCCCCCTCTCTGCAGTCATTGGTATTGCAATGGCCGTGTAGTCGACGCGCAACGCCACATTTTTTTTTTGCTGTCATCAATCTTTCGACTGGCTTGATGCCATACTCCATCCCTTCCTAATCTCTTCATCTCTACATATCCCTTACAACCCACGTCATCAATTACCTGCTTCATATATTCTAATCTCAGTCTTCATCTACAGTTCTTACCTTAGACTGTACCCTCCACTAACAAGTTAACCAATCCATCACATCGCAAAATATATCCATCCGACCAGCCTGTCTCTTCTTTCTGTAAGCTTCTTCCACAAACTTCTCTCCTCACCCACCATCTCCAAAACTCGTTCATTTCATACTTTGTCTGTTTACTTAATTTTGAGCATTTTCTGTATCACCACATTTCAAATGATTCAATTTTCTGGTATTCCTAAAGTCCATGCTTCGCTACCATAAAGTGCTGTGCTTCACAAACATAGAGTTTTAAAAAGTTCTTTCTAATTCCTAGATCAATATTTGAAACTAAAAGATTTCTCTTTTCCATGAACGCTCTTTTTGTTAGTGCTATTCTTTTTTTAATATTATTTCTGCTTCGCCCATCGATTGTAATTTTGTTTCACAAGTAACAGAATTCACTTACTTCTCCTATTGCATACGACCCTATTTTTATATTTAATCTACTGTTATTGGTATCATCTCTCCTACATTTCATCACTTTTGTCTTGCTTTAATTTATATTCAGTTCAAAAACTTCCTAAAAAGTTTTTTTGTCTCTTTAAGCCTCTTTGTAATGTATTTTTTGTTTAAAGATCCGAAACACTGTCACGGTGCTCCAGCTAGTCCTGAATACGCTCTTAAACCACTTCATTCAAAGAAGTACAAGTGATTAAAAGGTTAACGTTTTCTCTATGCACATTTTTGAATGGTGTTCTCAGTGTATTCGGGAACGTCGCTCTTGGACTGAACACGGTGCTGTCAATGAATAAGGTATCGGGACTTTATGGTGTTTCAAACACTATATTTTTCAATGTAACTACGAACCCCTTCTGACTGACATACAGCATAAATCGTTAGAAGAGGAAAAAAGCACATTTAGACTGGAAAATAAACCATGTAACTCCCGTTTTCAAAATGGGATCTACCCAGCGATATCTGCAATAGATAGTTGTAGTAGTCATGGAGCTTATTGTGTTCTCGAAAAGTATGAAAATTTTAGATATAAACAAATTGCCTATTCCGATCAACACGGATCTGGGAATAGAAGATCGTTGAAACCAATCTGCCTGGTGTTGAATGTTATTCACGCTGGATCAAATTTGGTGCTATGTCATTCCATTTTCAGAAAAACCACACGGTACAACACAATTGCCTCTTAACAAATACTAGAGCATAAGAAATATCAAGATGGGGTTGTGTATGGATACAAGATTTATTATGCGGATAGTCGTTTTATCATTTTTTTTTTTAAAAAAAACATTATAAACGAATAAACTGAACAGATTCACAAATCGCAAACCTTAAAAACTTAAGGCTTTATTTAAGCTACCAACAAAACGCGAAGCTGGTAGCATGGGAGATATGCCGAAATCTTAAAAACTTCGTTTTTCGGTTCATATCAATGAAAGATCCAAGTGACACATTGAAGGAGAAAATTATCTGCACGTTTAAAATAGTAGCTGAAGTCCTCGACGTTGGAATATTCTTTATATTATTTTATAAATAAATTTACAGTATTTTGAAAGAAATTTATATTTGTTTACAGAGGGTAATACAATCATGTTACAGTAAAATTGTTTGTTTTCTCGTTTATAGATGACTAAGAATCTGTTAATTCTGATGTTACATCGGGCGCCCCACTAGGAAGTGTAATATGATTACTTCCTTTATTAATTACCTTGTTGGCAACTTCTTCTTCTCCATTCGAGAATTTTTACATAAGAGTTAATTGTATCTAACTCTCCTTTTGCAAAATTATGGTCCATAAATTAATGTTGATTTTTTATTTTATTTTTGGTTTTGGCATATAATATCTTTTTTACACTATAATTGTTATTAATCTTGTATGAATGTATATTAACCTTTACTTGTTTCACGTCCAAGAGGTCCTTTTTCAGCTGGGATGTATGGAACAAGATTAATAAATAAGTAATAAAATAAGAAACCTTTGGACACCGATAGTAGCAATTTGTCATTCCTGGATAATGCTGTTATTTATTGTGCAGTAGACAGTTCTACTGATTGTCTACACATCAAAAGTGACCTTGACGTCATTTCAAAGTGGTGTCACAAATGCAGCTTTAATCTAATCGCAGAAAGTGCAAGGTAATTGGCATTATGAACAATAAGAAACCAGCTGTTTATGAGTATACACTAAGCTGAGCTAGCCTTGATAGGATAAGTAAGTGTTTGGATGTAACAGCAAAGAACGTGAAGAGTTAGCAGCAGGTAATTTCGGTCATAGGATAGCTAATTCAGGAATGTGACTCGAGGTTAGAATTTTGGAGAACGATTATACATGGCGTTCGCCGGGAAACGCAACCCACTGTTAGCGCTACAAGGAAGAAACTGCTCCCGGCGAGCGAGCGGTCAGCTTCCGGCATTGTTCGACCGTCGGCCGCGGACTATTTGATAATAATTACGCTTCATAAACTTGTATGTGCTAAGCATTTAAATGTGACGTAATTCATTAGCTTACCTTATAAAAGATGCTGGAAGTGTTGACCCTCTTGTGTAATGCACATTTCACATCTTCTGAACATATTTCGAGACACACGCTGCCCTAACTGACTTAATGATTTTTTGGGTGACTGTTCTAGTCGAAAAGCGATATCGTCAATTTTCTCCTCTGTGAGAATACGGTTGACCGACAGTCTCTTTTTGTTAAAAAATGAACCCGTTTCTCTTACTTTTTTAACCAGACGCAGAATTGTTGATTTAGCTGGCAGTAAAGCGCCAGGAAATTCGCGACGAAATTTACTGCGACACTTTTTAAACGACTTCTTCTTCACATATGTATCGTAGAGATATATTCTTTGTTGCAAACTGTAACGTACCATAATTTTACTCACACTCAAACACGGTACATATTAGTAAGAGTATGAAGCCCCAAACCAGCCAAACCGCAAAGAAACGTTTATTCACAACACTGATTAATAAGAGACTGAAGTCACAAACTAGCTACAATGCAAAGAAACCGTTCTTAACAATGTAAGGGTCCCATTATACTGCGTCACTGCACTGTTGGGGCAGCGGATGTGTTAAACAGTGCGGTGATTCACGGTGCCGTGTGGCGGGAGTTGCTGGCACTGACCGAGCAAGTTGCCGACGGCAATAGACTGGGAGGGTAGCGTTTTCCGGCGAACGCCCTGTAGAATGAAAACAACTTATGCAATTGTTGTATGTCCTCATCTAGAGTTGCGTAATGCTTTGTGGGATTCATACTGAATGATTGGTATTGATCAATAATATGCATGGTGATTCAGGAGGAATGGTAAATATTGAAGGAGGTGGCAGTATGAACAATGTTGAGTAAAAAACTTCATGTAAACATGTGTCCTGTTTCCATTTGTTTTGAAGGTACAGGTGCCGGAATACTATGCACAAAATAAACCTCAGAAAATAATCAAGAGCGCACAAATAACTTATTGAAGTACTTTATTCATGCAAAAACACACGCATATTTTACAACAGTTTAAATTAAATGCTCGAAACACCCTACATCGACTTAAATACACAAAACTGAACCATTTTTTTTGATGCCTGAAGTCGACACGTACATTCCAGACGCGCGCATCTCAGCATCTCAGATAAGAAGAGACTGTGTATTAAAGTCGATGGTGGGATTTTCGAACGTTTAATTTAAACAGTTGTATGTGTTTTTGCATGAAAAATGTACTTCAGTAAGTTATTTGTGTGCTCTAGATCATTTTCTAAGGTTTATTTTATGCATAACATTCCAGCACCTTTATGTCCAAAACGAATGGAGATCGCACACATGCTTAAATAAACTTTTTACGCAATATTATTCGTATTGCCACCTCCTTCAGTATTTACCATTCCTGCTGAATCACTCTGTAGTGGAGCCGCCTGTTTTCTGACTACTTGTCATAGTCCCTTAGGAACGTGTAACGTTCTTAATACAATGACCCGACGTGGTGGGTGAGTGAAAACGCTTGGTCTGCCATTCTGGAGTTCGATTCCCCGTCTGGCCATCCAGATTTCGGTTTTTATGGTTTCCCTTAATCACTCCTTCAAAAGGCCATGGACAAATTCCTTCCTGCCTTAATTATCTCGACACAGATTAGGTGTAAAGCCATAAGAAAAAGTATGAATGTTGATTTGGGTTAATTTTGCAGATGACGTGCCTTCGTGTTATTTCGTATACATCTACTGTCAATAATTCCCCCACCAAATATTTTGGTATCAGGAAAATAAGGAGCAGTAATTTTACTACCTCAAGCCGTTAGCAGTTTTGAATACACAGCGAAAAGCATTGTTGAACGATAACCGCCCTCTATCACCAACAGTTTTCTGAAATACACAATATGCATCCGTCTTTAGACCCCATGTACGTTACTGTTAGCTGCAATGATAGGAGACGAATATCATCCATTTGTTGGAAGGTTAGAATTGGTGTTACGTCGTGGTACAAATTTCATAACAATAGACAGATTATTTTTGCTCAAAACTGGATACGTGTGTCTACATCTCGCCAACAGCAATGAAACCAAGCCTGGTGGGTGAGCACTAACGCTCAGCCTGGTTTACTGATTTTTGGAAAGAGATAATCACGAATTGTAATGAAATTTTGTGTTTCGTAATTTTTTGTTGTTAGAAATTTTGAGGCTTCAGAAACATGGTAACACAGTTTCCTGTCCAGTTAAGGGCAATAAACTGCAAAATATGAAACAGTTTGGAACACTTTACACGATTGAAACCTGAGCCTTTACTTGCAGTACTTTCAAAGCCTCTTCAGATCCAAATATCAGGAATGGAAAAGGAACAGTTTGATCTTCCTGTGCGGAATCTTACTTGCTTAATGGTGTTCTTTTTATGATTTCGAGAATCATCTCATACGTTCGTTACCTTACCAGGAGAATCGTACAACCTTGCGAAAACTGCATATAATTTTTTAGCTCTGCGTAGAACGGTGTCTAAAAATGTAACACCATAGAAAAAATATTTTATCGTTTCACTTGTGCTCAAAGAAGATAAATTATACAGTACTTTTAATCTGAACTAGACAGGAAAAAAATTCGTACTGTGTTTCAATATTTGCTTAAGAAAGAGATGACACTGAATGAAATTAATCAGGGTATGTTGCCAACATTTGAAGGAGGGTGCCGCTTTCTAATGCACAGTAAAATATTGAGACACAGTGTGGAAGAACCAGCGCTGAAGTTGATCAACGCACAGGAATATCAGTGGCGACGTCCATTCACATAAATGTGGACAGAATACTTGCATTAGGCCCAGAAGATTGAGGACATATCAGAAATTCTAAGAACAACAGTAGGTCGTATTCTAAAAGAGTATTTAGACCGAAAAAAGCTTTCGATCCGTCCTTTGGCGAAACGATTGTGAGAAGATGAAGAGGCAATGCAGAATCAAATGCTTGCAGACAATTCAACAATTTATAGCAATAGTTGACGCTCGGGATCATCACTTTAGTCGAGAATTAAATCAACAGCCACTGGATTGTAAGAACGCTAGTTCTCACTCTCCAAAGCAGATCATGACTGTTCCTAATGAATGGAAAGTGATGATGTCTATTTTTTGGGATTATGCTTCCAGACTTCATGAAATAGAGTGAAACCATCATAAGGCATTAAGCTTACCCTGTGAAACAATTTCGAGCAGCTATCAAGAAAAGATAAGGGGCAAGTTATCAGCATGATGCTTGCGGTCACAATTCTTTCATTGACATGGCTGCAATTCATGAGGGTGTATTTTGTTAGGTACCACAAATAGCCTATTCATCCAATCTGACCTCCTCAGACCTGCTGGTATCTATCTGGCAGTCATTTCAAGCCAGGTGATTAGAATCCATTTCATGCAGATAGAATAAAAGCATTGGAACATTGCTCAAAAATTGCGTTGAGCTAAGAGGGTACTGTATTGAAAAAAGATCTCAACTTTTCTTTATACTTATTTGCATCCGTGTGAGATAAATTACTTACGGAAAAAATCCTCGTATGAAGGAAACAAGTATGCAAAACAAAAAAAGAACAACAAAAATCCATTGTGTACAAAAAGAGTTGCAAGCAGTTTGATAGGATAGCAGAAATTTTGCCTTCAGATTGTTGGGCTTACTCATTTACATCCCAGCATTAAATTCAAGTCATTCACGTGAATTTACACCAACAGAATAACATAACACACGTTAACGTGGAGCTCGCACCGTTAGCAAACAGATGTTGACACTTGACACTTACTACTTAGGACAGATCTTCTTTAACGTTACGATTTTAAAAAAAAAAAAAAAAAAAAAAAAAAAAAAAAAAAACTGTGGATGACTTCTGGAAAACGAAATTAAGATGCTTGCTTTATCAGGGCTTTAATTCATTGTGTTTCCTCTATGTGCTAAAGTACTATTTGTGTTTCCATTACTGCTAACTGGTTATACAAACAACCTAATCTTCTTTGGATTGCTATAGGTGTTGAGAGTTTATTGTTGTGGAAATCCATAGATACACATTCTTCTTCTTTTTCCTCACCACTTTTTCCCAACATTTTATGGTCGGCTACCTTTGATGATTTTTATTCATCATTGGCATGGTCAAATTTGAACTTTGATTTTACGGTCGCAATCCCTTGCTGATGACAAGCGTTTTATACCTAATGCCAGGTCGTATTAAGTACTAATGTCTGTGAAACGTGTAACTGTGTTTTGTGTTATAAATGTATTTTTTGTTTGTGAAATGTGTACTTTATGAGGTGGAGATTCGGGACCGTCGCAACATGCACCTTGATGGCTGCGAAAAGCCGCCTAAACATCGCAGTCAGTACGCGGAGGCCTGGACTCATGCCCGATGCTGTTAGTGGCGCCTCAGAGCAGTTAGTCACATTGGTGTATATAGGTACATTTCCACGCTTCTTTCAATCTCACGTTTCATCAAAGAAATACTATAACAAGACTTGACTGAGCAATAAATGACTAAGCTCTGAATAAATATATGATAGTAAACGGAGTGAAAAGCACCGATCAATATTACTTCTGTCAGAATCATGGAAAATAATTCAAAAACAAAATTATAAACTAAAGAATTTGCACAATTTCACATTCATAACGAAACGCAGCCATTTATACTTATTAGATGAACTTTTTCTCTATCATGGATTATTTATTTTCTGTTTAGTTTTTTAAGTATATTTCAGTAACGTTAAATGTATGGTAATTCGTACAGCAGATTAAACAGTTTTCTTTTTTAAAGTGAAAAATCATTTTAGACAATAAATAGATCTGTCAGTACTTATTGTAAAGGAAATATCAGATTGATTTTGTTTATTGTGTGCATTAAATGGATAGCTAATTTATTAATGGTTTTGCGTTAATTGAATACATAATTATATAATGACGTCAAGTGGCTCCACCTACATTTCTTTCTTGTACTATTATTTTTTCTTATAAATAACGCTACAAGGTCGCCGATTCGAGTCCGGCCGAGCGCATTGGTGTTTAAGTGTTGTGTGTGTTAATGTTGTTTAATGTCGTGTCCTTCCTGTGGTGTCCATACTTAGAAGTTAAAATACACTGGAGACACTGATTCCCACTGAACTGGCTGAATGGTTTTAGTTGCCGAATGCAATTAAAAAATGAAAATAAAAAATAAATTTAAAAAAATAAAAAATAAATAAATAAAAGGACCCCACATTTGCTGTTTCAAAGATTAGGTATGCTGCAGATATTACTGTAACACATTTGGAAGATTTTTTAACACTGTTTTTTCGGTCATGAGTAGTACTTTAACCTTTTTCCAGCCAACATTTAACGTTCACAGAATATGCAGAATTCATCCTTTCCCTTTCATTATATTCTTTGTCCTGTTACAACAACTAGAAATTACCAATGTCAGATAAATTTGTGACAAAGCAGGGTTGATAAGCGGTGACTTTCGCTCCTGGTATTCGAGAAATTTCGGATTTTATTGCAGGTTGCATCACGCAGATTTCGGTTTTCCGTGGTTTCTCTAAATCACATAATACGATGTATAGAAAGGTTCTTGTAGTAAGGACATCGCCGCTTCCCTTCCAGTTTACCCTCAACAATCCCCATCCTAGCTGTAACGACCACTGGCGACAAGTAGTTAAGCCTTCCAAAAATATTTAATATCAATACTAATATTATAAATGCGAAAGTAACTCTGTCTCCCTGTCTGTTTGTTACGTTTCTTGTGCTAAACGGCTAATCCGATCGTGATAAAATTAGAAAAGAAGATGCAATTTGGCATTAGGATGGACATAACATACTTTTTCAGTATAAATAATACATGTTGTCATTTAATTTTGACAAATTACTGACCGGCGATAGACAGCCATATAGGATGTGTAAGCCTTTATACTAGTTATGGTATGGTAGCTCAGTGGTTAAAGCGCTTGCTTACTAATGTTATGTATCCGTTTCAAATCCCGGTGGAAGCGAATATTTTTAAAAATTGTTTATCATCGTATGGGTTACGCTTGGACCGTCGGTTGTTCGGATTCCATGTTAAACTGTAGATGCTACATATTTAGTGGTGCAATGCTTGGCAAATCGTAGGTGGTCTGACAATGCTGAAGGTTTACACTTTTTTACGTCATATTGACCCCTCAGAGGTTGTTACTGTCGCAGTCAGTGTGTGTGTGGTCTGAACTAGTAGTATTATAAATGCGGAAGTAAGTCTTTGTCTTTTTGTTCCGTTTTTACTACTAAATGGCTATGCCGATATTGATGGAAAATGACAAGGAAATACTTTATATCTGTGGGAATGACACAGGACATTTTTTTTCGGTATGAATAACAGTTGTAGTCACGAAACTTTCAGAACTTTTCGAATGGTGACAGAGAGACGGATGTGTGTGTTAGTCTGTAATGTTATGTCGGTTGTTCAAGTTGTGCTTCTCGCACAGTGTGTTAGTATATGATTTGTTAATAAATTTAGTTTAGAGACAAAACGGATTATTTAGTATAGATGTCGATTTTTTCTATACTGTTACTTTGTGTCTAGCTACAAGTTTCTGGCACCAGTTTATTTTTTCTTCTTTTTTTGACATACCTTGCGGGCGTAAACCTGGACTAAGGTATAGCTCTAGCAGAGCACGAGCAGCTAAAGTTATCAGAACCCAAGAATCTGATGCTCATGCTGAAGAAAGAAGAAGAAACTAAGCTGAAATAAAGCTGCCCTTAGTTAACCCCCCCCCCCTTTCCCACATCACCGCACCTTCGTTTGTTTTTCTGTTTTTAAATATGTTGTAAATTGATTCCCTTCATGAGACAGGTTAGATGGTAGAATGATATAGTGATGTCCTTCCTGTCATATTGTGCCTACTCGGTGTTGTTTGGTACGAATCCTACTTTACTAACAGCTTTCTATATTCAATTCTGGCAACGAAATTCTTAATCCACGCGTACGAAGTCGCGGGTACCAGCTAGTTCTTTATATGGGAAAGTAAACGGCGTAGATTTCGATCTAAGATCCAATTTAGTTAACAGACACATAACGTCTTACTGGTTAATACAATTTCATATTGAGAAAGGTTTTTATTCTTTTCCTCTTTCGTAATACGACGATGCTGAACTAAGGTCTTCAGTAGAAGTCATTAAACACGATCTATGTTTATGAGAATTTATGTGTGTCTGCCAACCATTTAACCTTTGACCAAAGGTGTGATACATAATTATGTATACGAAAAAATAAGTGAATAACAACGCTGTACTCTGTAAACATCAGTTGTTGCAATGAAGCAAATTACTCCAATTTTTATCACTACATCATCCGCTGCCATCAGACTTTAGGATTTTATTCTCAGTCTGATAAGCATGGAATCTGAAGCAGTTCACTCAGTTGTTGTGGGGATTTACGAGTGGTAAAATTTCACTAAAGCTTTTGCACAACATTTATCAGAGAAAATTATTCTGGGAAGGTCAAAGAGAAACCTACATTTATGTTCTTAAAGTACTAGACTGTTAAATTACAATTCGCTTATAAACCACCTCTTCAATGGCATATTCAAAGGTAGTGACACGATACAACATTAATATTCTGTTATCGTTACAGTCGAGGCCAGGGATTTCGGCGAGACTTTACCCCACTGCTTCCGATCAGGTATTCATCCTCCGAGTCCCAACTGGTGTTGAAGAGATGATAAGGGACATTACCGGTCCAACGCAGATTAGGGGGCGTTGAGGTCCAACCACAGCCCTCTGCTTTCCAGTATTATATCCAGCTTTATAAGCTACATTAAACAAGTTTCGAATTGCCTTACTATACTCATATGTAGTCAAAGAGTATTTAGCGTAGTCAGCAATTTATTAGCTAAGAAAAGAAACAGATTTTCAGTGATGGAACGCGGTGATTCAAGATTGCTTATGCTCCAGTGTGCTGACCACCATTGAAGAGAGAAACAACAGTACTGTAGCAACGGGAATTCAAAAAGACCTCGCAAGCGATATCAAAATTCGCCTGAAGGGTCTCAGCCAAAACAGGACAGCATATTCAATCCGTGATGTTCGAGCGTGCCAAATATCAATATGGGAAGTGTGTGGGAAGTCGTCAATCATTATCAGTCTAATTAAAACTTTTTTATAAGCTAGATTAATGGCGTGGTTAGACCTAAACGTGCGAGCACTTAGGATTCTTTATGGTGCAGATCCGTATTGTCATTCTTAAACTGCGGCTGTAAGGCTGGAGGGGATGGCCTCAGCACAACCACCAGCTGAGTTTTTCTCCCCTTCTTATCATCCTTCACCACCGTTTCCAAACATTTTGGAGTTGGCTGCATTCCATGCGTTTTACCCATCATTGGCATGATCAGATTTGGAGCTATGCCCTTGCTGACACCAAGTGTTATTATTATTATTATTTTATTTTTATTTTTTTGCTTTTGGCTGTATGCCTCCTTGACGTCCAGGTGATTGGAGGCAGGATGGGACTGGTCGCAACAGGTAACAGTAAAGGAGGATGAAGTTGGGAACCGGAAAAGGAGACTTTGAAATTGAACTGCGAATTCTGAGTAAACGTAGTTAACAATTTAAGTGTTGATTACAGATCCTTTTGATCAACGACAACTGACATTTCAGTTACGCCAACAACTAATATTTGTGCGTGTCGACAGCTCTTTTGTTCTCTTGTTATGGTAAGCACATTTATCCGTGACTGTATGACTGACTCTGACTCTCTCTCTGTCAAACTTCAACTGTCAGAATGACTGTCTCTGTGTAGTTCTTTGAAACTACTAACCTCAGAGGCGTAGCTCAATCGGTAGAACCTGAACGACTCGCATTCAGTTCCCATTGAGAGAAATATTTTTATTGGAAGTCGAATAACTGGAACGGAACAACAGGTCCACTCAGCCTACTGTCCAATAAGTACCAGGGAGGAAAAGTCAGCTGGCACTTGTCAGTTGAGGCGCCGCAGGCCTCCACGTACCGGCCGTCCTGCCTGCGGATTATAGGCAATTTTCCTCAGTCATCAAGTCAAATGCCGGGACGGTCCCCAATTTCCCCCTCATCAATTACACATTACACAAAGAAATACACTTATCACACACAGAACATAGTTACACGTTCCACAGACAGATGGCAACACTTCACTTCACTTCCCCCGTAAATACGTATTACGGCCTGGTAGTTGGTATAAAATACTAGGACAGAGCCTGGCATCGCATTCGGTAGGACGCCATCCAGATTTAGGTTTTCAGTGGTTTCCCCTAACCACTCCAGGCGAATGCCGGAACGGTTCCTTTAAAAGGCCATAGCCGAATTCCTTCCCGTTCCATGTCCCTAGTCCCATCTCGCCTCTAATGACCTAAGCCGTCGACGAGGCGTAAAGCCATAAGTAAAAAAAAAAATAAAAAAAAATCGGCGTCACAATGGTTTCCGGTGCCCCAAAGGTGGAAGGAATTTTCACCATTCTGAACTTGTCCAGCGGTTGGAGAGTTGGTACTGCACGATCTCTAATCACCAGATTGTGTATCAAAATCCAGGATTAAATAACAAACCACTCCGCAGTGCTTGTATAATGAGGGCATACGACATTATTGATGATGTTTGGCCCGTCGGATGGATACCTTTAAACTTGGTGACCCTCAAGGTTTCTTTCGGAAGAGCGGGTCTGAATGGTCCGACACTTCTTTCAATTCCTATCCACAGTACAAACAAAATACTATACTGAATACACACCCTTTCCAGTAATCCACAGCGGAAACCACACCAGTATACAATTACAAAGGAAGTTTCGGTGGATAGGTGAAATAAATGGGTATACCACGATAAAAAAAATTTTGCCTTCAGTGCCAAACTGGAAATATGTCCCATTGTATTCAAGCCTGACGCCACAGGAACATATTGTTTAGTGTTTTACGGGACAATAAGCACGAAATATTGGTGGAGAAAACTATAACAGGCGATAAAATCTGACAATGGGAGGTCACCAATTGTAAAATTCAGATTCGATTCATACTGTACTGTAAGTGTAATGTGGCAAAGTAGTAATATGCGCTTCTTCGTCATTATCGAGAAAATCTGAATTGAAATATTCTGTTGGGTTCAAATACTTTCTACGTTATTGAGATTTAAAGGGGGCGTGGCCCAGCAAGCAAACTCTCTGCCTCAAGGATCCCTCATCACCGGATCGAATCTCGCTGCTCGATTTTTTTTTTATTCATTCAAATGTGTGTACAGACAATTCCTGACAATCAGTATCAACGATTATACATATAATAATTTATTAAATGCCGTTTGTCGTAAAAAAACCGGATGCTTTCGAACTTCGTTATGTTGTTAACAAAAAAAGGTATATTTCAAAAAATAGGAATATTTGCTCTGGCAGGCATGAAATACAAATACCCTTACTCGATCCTTGCAGTTGAAGGACAAATGTTCATTCCCCCACCAGAGGAGGGGAGGGTCAAAACTAGACGCCGTCGGTTTTCAACAACAAAGGCACATAAAGAACTTATTATATTCATAACTGTTGAAACTGTATAAACTATATAAGAATCAAGTGGCTATAATAAAAGTAGAGAATCACGAGAGACATGCATCAGTTAAAAAGGGTGTGAGACAAGGTTGTAGTCTATCCCCGTTAATATTCAACTTGTATGTGGAAGAAGCAATGAAGAAAGTCAAAGAAAAATTTCCATGTGGCATAAGTTTTCAGGGAGAAAAAATCAGTATGCTACGATTTGCTGATGACATTGTCTTGTTAGCAGAGAGGGCTGAGGATATTGAGAAGTTACTTAATGGCATGAATAAAATACTGAAGGAAGATTTTGGACTGAATATAAATCAAAGCAAGACAAAAGTGATGAAATGTAGCAGAAATGATACAAATACTAGTAGATTAAATATAAAAATAGGATCGGATGCAATAGGAGAAGTAAGTGAATTCTGTTACTTGGGAAGTAAAATTACAACCGATGGCCGAAGCAGGAATGATGTTAAAAGCAGAATAGCACTAGCAAAAAGAGCCTTCATGAAAAAGAGAAATCTTTTAGTTTCAAATATTGATCTAGGAATTAGAAAGAATTTTTTAAAACTCTTTGTGTGGAGCACAGCACTTTATGGTAGCGAAACATGGACTTTAGGAATACCGGAAATAAAGAAAATTGAAGCATTTGAAATGTGGTGCTACAGAAGAATGCTGAAAATTAAGTGGACAGACAAAGTAAGAAATGAACGAGTTTTGGAAATGATGGGTGAGAATAGAAGTTTGTGGAAGAAGCTTACGGAAAGAAGAGACAGGCTGGTAGGTCATATTTTGAGACATGCTGGATTGGTTAATTTGTTAGTGGAGGGAACAGTCGAAGGTAAGAACTGTAGAGGAAGACAGAGATTAGAATATATGAAACAGATAATTGAGGACGTGGGCTGTAAGGGGTATGTAGAAATGGAAAGGTTAGCACAGGATAGGAAAGGATGGAGGATTGCATCAAACTAGTCGAAAGACTGACGACAGCAAAAATTTGAATTATCTGTATACACTTTGAATAAATGAAAAAGAAATTACCAGCACTAGGATTCGTATTCGTAGAAAGTATCTGATTGCAACGGAATATTTCAATGCCGATTTTTCTCGATAACGGCGAAGAAGCTTTGCTACATTACACCTCTGACCATTAACTTTTATTACACACAATATGAACTGAATCTTAATTTCAGAATTGGTGGTCTCCCTTTGTTAGCTAACTACAAAGATATCGGGATTAAAATTTAGGGCTCTCTAGTCTGAGTTTACGTTTAGCAATTAAAAGGCACATTAGCTCCAATTTAATATGAAACTCATGGCTACCATATTTTTTTTATCCTTTTGCGTGTGGTCGTCAAAAACGGGTTTCTTCACAAGGACATTCGACTGTCTAATTAACAGCACTTTAGGTATCAGAAACTAGATTATAATGCTAGCAAAAAAAGAAGCGTGTTCCATAGTTGCCCCATTAAGAGGACGTGTAAGCGATTTTTACACCAGTTAATCCACTAGTCTGGCGGTAAAACAGGATTGCCAGCCTCTCCCTGGCGTTTGACACTGTCCTTTCCGATTGGACTCCAAAGATATATTTCTTTGATATTCAAATACAAATCATTAATAGAAATACAAGATTTCAGTCATAAGGAAAATAGGAGTGGTGTTCATATTTAATGTATGTATTTTATTAACTCTTTTAGTAGCCTGTGGCTGAGTGGTTAAGGCGTCTGACTGAAGATTGAAAGGTCCCCGGTTCGATTCCCTGTCTTGGTCACGTTTTCATAGGCCCTTAACCCGACATTTAACCAACTTGCTGTATGATGTGAAGTACGCCAGAACCTTTCCGTGGTTCGGATTCCACGTTAAACTGAAGGTTCCCTCTTGGGCTAACAACCTTAGTTGTACCATGGATGTGAACACATCCAAAGCAGAATTCAAGCCAAACGAGGCTTAACGTGGTCCAATTTAACACACATATATACATTATTAATGCTTTTTTCAGGTGTATATATGTGTATAGCTGAGTACTGTTAAGGAATTCCGTACTCTTAACCACCCACAAATTTGTATCTCATTTCAGTCCTGCAATGATGTAGATCCTTTACCATCCCACCAGCTAAAGAAGGGCTTTTCCGTAATATTTTATATATTTGTTTGTGTGGATTTTTTTCTGCGTCGCGACGCCTTTTGCTGTGGTAAGTGATGGTCTTCCTCTTTGATCTTAATCTTATTATGCTAAAAAACACCCTTTCCAATCTTTTGAATTCACTGGTCGCGCATCCTGGTGGCTTATGTATTCCCAGAGAGAGAGAAAAAAATCTTTTACGTGCCAATGATTATTGAACAACAAGTGAGTGGTTCATTGCAGACACATTATCGCCATGTTTTTTCAAGTTTGGCTGCTCTTATAGACCCTTCTGCCTGACTACCTTCTCTCATCACAGTTTCGTTCAAGTTCTTCATATGTTTTTCATGGTTTCAGATTTTATTTTGTAAGAAATGTAACAGCAGTGATTGATGAAAGAGTGAAAAAAGTAGTATTTTTCTCATGTATAATGTAATGCATCAAACTTTTGTTTTTGTTTTGACTGAACGCTACACACAAAATAATAGTTTAAATTTTAACGGGCCTCGTATAAAAATATTTATAGAGAATTGGAGACATACGGATAAGCAGCAAAAAAAAAAAAAAAAAAAAAAAAAAAAAAAAAAAAAAAAAAAAAAAAAAAAAGAGAGAGAAATAAATCCAAATTCTAACTTCCCCCTAGAAATTTTAGCAATCGTCTGAAACTAACCATATGGCCATGTCAACTGTTCATATAGTTTAGGACAGTGCTTCATATTTCTGAATGTCTGTTCGTCGGAGATGTAATTTCAACTACGTCCTTCTGTCAATCGCGAATATAAATATTACCTTACAGAACAATAAAGATATATGACCGAGCGTGGTGGTGTAACGGATAGCGTTCTGGCCTCGCATTCGGGAGGTCGGCGGTTCGAATCCCCGTCCGGGCATCCAGATTTGGGTTTTCCATGGTTTCCCCAAATCACTCCAGGCGAATGCCGGGATGCTTCCTTCAAAAGGCCATGGCCGAATTCCTTCCCATTCCTTTCCCCCATCCTTTCCCGTCTCTAAAGACCACGTTGTTAAAAAGGGACGTTAAACTGTTACAAAAAAAAAAAAAAGATATTTGAGCTTTGTAGCAAATTTATAGGCCAAAATATCAAGTAGGATGGGATGGCGTGTAGTTTTATCTGTCACCAAATATTGTTTCACTATTACGTAGACAAGCCGTTCACCATAATCATAGATGGTTATTTTCATGAAACAAATTACCGCTTCCCGGAAACTCGCTTTGTTTTAGAATCCTGCAGACTTCAAGATGAACAAACTGAAGCCTACAATATTACCTAGTTGCTTCATTAAAGGGCTATAGCGTCCAATAAATCCATAATTAAATCCAGTAGTTGCTACAGATATTAATGCATTACTTGACTATGTTTTAATAGGAAAAAAGAAGTTTCAGCCTCGGCAAATGTTGCTGGCAAGCAAGCCTCCAATCTGAGAACCTCTGCTATGGTTGTAGCTTTTGTCCTCGAACACAGATGAGTAACTATTGAAATGATGGTGGAACAAATTGGTG
Source organism: Vandiemenella viatica (assembly GCA_031002005.1). NCBI lineage: Eukaryota > Metazoa > Arthropoda > Insecta > Orthoptera > Morabidae > Vandiemenella > Vandiemenella viatica. Next base: position 34,934,915 of record CM061921.1, read on the forward strand.
TTAGTTATGTCAATGAGCAACTGCACATGTGTGTAATGTCAGCAAGATGGTTTCCTCGCTCGTTGACCCCATTTCAGAAGCAAACTCGACGCGAACTTTCGCAGTGAGTGAACACTCTGTTGGAATGGAATGACGAGAATTTCTTTCCAAGTCTTGTAATCGTTAACATTGGTCTACATTTTTATTCTTCATTGTTTAAACTTATATTCAGTCTGCAGTAAATTTATAAGGTTTTAACCTACTCTCTGCTGCAATTTCTTTCACGATTACTTGTAATTGAAATGATGAGATTATGCAGTCTAAATCATTTTGTATTGCAACAAGTCAGGGGACGCACTAGATGGAACTTAAAAAGTGGCAGAAGTGTAAGTAATTGGTACGAAAAATCTGTGACATCCAGATCCTTCAGTTAGAAAAAAATTTTTTTTTTTTTTTTTTTTTTTTTTTTTTTTTTTTTTTTTGTAACTGCTTTACGTCTCTTTTTAACATCGAGGTCCTTAGAGACGGGAAAGGATGGGGGGCAAGGATGGGGGGCAAGGATGGGGGGCAAGGATGGGGGCAAGGAATGGGAAGGAATTCGGCCATGGCCTTTTTGAAGGAAGCATCCCGGCATTTGCCTGGAGTGATTTGGGGAAACCATGGAAAACCCAAATCTGGATGCCCGGACGGGAATTCGAACCGCCGTCCTCCCGAATGCGAGGCGAGAACGCTAACCGTTACACCACCCCGCTCGGTCTAAAAAAATGTCATTTTGGAGAAATTTCCAAAGCATATCAATAATATTGACTGTTGCTGATGAATGTAGCTATATCGAATGAGACTTGGTAATTCTGAAGAACACAAATGGAAAATATTTCTGCACCTGCACTACATTAATAACTGCTTTAATTGCATTCGTGCTTTTACAAAGAAAAACTAACTGGGTTCCTTATTGAGAAATTTCGCTGATCGACTCAGAAAACATGGGAAGTATATATATGCAAACGTTTTTTAAACTCTCTGTTTAGTGTTTTAAGGAATTAACTATTTTTGAGATGATAAATTACAAGTTTTTGAGAAGAAAATTCCTAAAGTTGAACAGATAAAGCGTAGGAGAGTTGGTTTATAATAAGGTTTCGATTTTAAATCCTCCGCACGGGAGAGGCCGTTAAAGAGCAGTCCGAGGTTCGAATCCAGTGAGGGGAAGAAATTTTCATAATCCGTTACCTGTACAACAGGTTAGATGCATACATACATATCTCCTAAACGTTGCAGTGTGTACCAACAGCCAGGATTAAATTCCTGAAGCACTGTTGTATCGCCCGTGGGATGGTAATGTTTAGTCTGGAAGTTACTTCTACCTTTTTAACCATAAATTTTAAATGCAGACATCGGGCTTTTTTTCCTATCACTCCCATTCTCACACAAAAAGACCTGGTTATAGTTTCGGAATACAACTAGATCGTCCTTGGTTAAGTTAGATACGCCGCTTAAATGTGTGTGAATCGGAAAACTCACATCATGAGGCGGGATATCACTGTGCTTTTACAAAATTGCGTTTTAAAATTGTAGAAAAAAGAAACGCTAATATACGTCTGCTCCTTATAGAGAGACAGGAAATATAGTAAGACTACAATCGTCAGACGATCACGGTGCTACATTTTCAGTGCGAGTAATTCAAAGTGTGGAGGGGGAAAAAAAAAAAAAAAAACAATACAATAGCAGCCTGTAAACGAATATTACTCGAAATCAAGAAAATCAATAATACATGTTATCAGGGGGTGTATTTTACATCCAAAAAATTCGCGTCGAAACATACTTTAGCCCATTTTTTTATTATTTTTGGTTGCTTGGAGGTGGGGAAGGCCTGGGAGCAAGGAAGGGGAAGGAATTCGGCCATGGTTTTTTAAGGTATGATTTGGGGAAACCATGAAAAAAACCAAATACGTCTTGCCGGACGGGGATTCGAACCCACATGCTCTTCAATGTGAGGCCATCAGCAATACCAGACTGGATGACGTTATTACTATTGTTTTCTAATTTTTTTGTTGTCTTGTATATAAAAAGATAGAATCTATCCAATGTAAGTGATCTCCTCATAAATTTTCATCAACCACAAAATTTAAAACAAAAATTAATTACTCTTTAGCGTAGAAGCAAATAAGTCTGACCCTTGTACTTTTATTGCTAACGTATTAGATATTTTAGCTGAACGAAACAGCGGACATGAACAAAGGTTATTTTATTATTAAAATTATTTTGTAATGCAACAGCAGAATTTGTGATTACTCCATTTCTGTGAGCAAATCATTTAAATTTTTTTTCCAAATGCTCCCTGTTATATACAACATGAACAGCACACTACACCTAACAACTGTTCACCACAGTAATCTACACATTCACAATCATATCATATTGGCCTTTCGGAGGAACGGATATGGTTAACATTTATCTGTTGGCTCAACACGATTCGTATGGGAATTTACAATCTGAAATATGGCAGGACATCTCTCATATTTCAATGTTTAAGGTTTAAATCTGTATGGGGAAAAATTAGCAGTAACAGTGCCACGAAATACAAACGTCGTGTATAGAAATAAGCTGTCGCTAATGTATGTTATCACATTTGTTAATAGATGGTACCTGATGTAGGATGGGTCGAAATTTCAACTTCGAGAAAATAATTATTTTTAATATTTCATGAAACTATGAATTACTAGAGGCTTATACTAATTACAGTGTAATGTAAAACTGTCAATTTAGGATGGTGGTATACTAATTACAGAGGGAAACCATAATACACTGTGCGATTTGCAACTTGATGAATTAACGCAAAAGTCGAATACCTTCTTTTTAGTTATATGTAAGACTGATTCGTCAGACCATATTTTCTTGTTACGGAGCAACAATGGCATGTGACTTTGGTCTGCCTTTTAAACAGATAAAATTGAATGTGGTTGGTAGCATAATAAACATACTGCATTGATGTAAATTAACAAAATTGTTGTCTTTTCCCTCGGGCTTTACGCCTCTTCGACGTCGAGGTAACTAAAGGCGAGAAAAGACTGGGGGCTAGGAACGGGAAGGAATTCGGAATTTGCCTTTTGCAGGAACATTCCCGGCATTCACTCGGAGTGACTATAGGAAACCAAGGAAAACCCGAATGTGGATGGCCGCGTGCGTCCGAATGCGAGGCCAGAGCGTTACCGCTCACCAACCACGCTCAGCAACAAAATTGGATTCAATTTACTTTTACTGTGAAGAGTTCCTCATAAGAGGAGACTTGAAAATCACGCTCCAGTTCTAAAGTTGTATTTGAGACGTCACCGCTCACCTTTTCATCTGCAACAGTCAAATAATAATAAAAAAGCTAATGAATTGGGCTAAGAATTATTTGATGTTATAGAGGAAGGCAACTCAACTGTCGTGAATAATGAAACAGCAGATATAGCCAACTGACTTCGCCAAACCGGTCAATGGCTAACACCCATCGTAAATGACAACATCCGATACGTATGTCTAAAATATTTGTCAACAATTAGGTTTTAAGTTAAGAGGCAACTAATGACAGCATCTAAGTAAAGTTAGCAATGTTTTCTATCTTTTTTTTTATTGTTATGTTTTCGTTCTCTGAGCAATCAGAGTTTTAGTGTCTGAATGATCAATGTTAATAACGGAGGGTTTGTGCATATCCAGCAGTCTTTGCCTTTTTCCGCAAATTTCTTTTGAAGGGTCGAAAAATCGAATACAGTACCATCATTAAGTAATATCAACTGTCTAAAGCAGCCTCGTATTGGTGTTTGGGAAAAATGAGTCAAATTTTTACTAGTCAGACTATAAGGTCAAAAACTGAAGGACTAAGAATAAAGGTTACTCGATACTAGAAGATTTGAGCATTATAGATCCGTGGCAGGTAGTTCAACATAGCAACAGTTGTGCCCCAGGGTCGGAAACGTTCACTACCCTTTGATCCGACGGACGCCAAGGAGAAGTAGCGATTGTGTGTATAATGAGCTTGGTGGATAATTAATTAACTTTATGCCTGGTACTTGGAGACCACGAGTTCAATACCCAGTCCAGCTTTCAAAATTTATATTTTCCTTGTTTTCCGAAATCTCACCAGCGAATGCAGAAATGGTTTAATCAGGAGGACATGACCCTAATTACTTTCCTTTCGTTGGCCCCATTCCCTCCTGGTTTTAATGAAGTCGATGTTGACGAGCCGTAAAGCCCTATGGAAAATACCTAGGTCTATACTGAACTCTTGAGGTTAACGGATCAAGTCTAAGAACTGAAATAGTTTATTAAGTTTCTCAACAATAAACGGCCCTGAAGTGCTCTAAATCACAAACCAACCGGTTCTGTGTTATACATTCACAAGGCATTACAACTTTTGCTTTACTGTCTTTCTATTTTGTGTAATTATTTGGGTTTATTACCGAACTACCATGATAACTGTGAAATTCAACCAATTATTAAATTGCACCCTTGTAAAATTTCTTAGGAAAATTATTAATTTTTGACTTTGTATGCAAAATTTTCTCTGAAAAATAGACCACTGCTCAGAGCGAGGAGACCATTGGTAATTTGGACCACTGTGAATTTGGGTATAGTCACTGATTCAAACGCACTTCCTGCTGGCTTATTTAGCCAAACATAGGCATAGTTGTTTTTTTTTTGGGGGGGGGGGGGGAGCAGACATGACATTAACAGACACAACACTTAAACTCTCGTACCCGCGGCCGGACTAAAACTGGCGACCTTCGGCACGTGGTGATAGCACTCGAGCCCCTACGCTAACGAGGCCGGAAGTCGAATCTTTGGAATCTCTTTCTTTTTTTTTTACTTATGGCTTTACGTCTCGTCGACGTCGAGGTCGTTAGAGGCGGGATGGGACTGGGGACAAGGAACGGGAAGGAATTCGGCCATGGCCTTTGGAAGGAAGCATCCCGGCATTCACCTGGAGTGGTTTGGGGAAACCATAGAAAACCCAAATTTGGAATCTCTTATTACGCGGATTTTACCCTCCGCGTCTGAATAATTTCCATCGACTTTTCCCGTATGCAACTGTGCATAAGAGAAGTGTGCACTGCCCTAGGTAACAGACCAATAGTAATAATGGCTGAAGCCAATGCTAAATCCGAACTCTGGCATAGTGGGGTGACAAACAGTAGAAGCTATTAGTGAACTGGATCTAGAAGTAAGAAATCTACCGCATAAGCCCTACACATATAGCAACCGAGCAGGAGCTCGGTCAAACATTGATGTACTGGTAACATCGGCCAATCTGCGATGTGGGAACTTATTGAGGAATTGGAATGTCTTAGAATGTTTAACTACCAACGATCATAATGTTATTACTTTTGAGTTGGTAAGAGGGAGGAACGATTTTGACACATCGGAGGCGCAGATTTCCAAGGTGCATTACAACATCCGATGAGCAGACTGGAACAGGCTGAGGAAAAGTTTTGCACAACAGGAAATCCTATTAGATGATGATGTAGATCGAGCCGCAAGAGAACTTACCCGGGCACTCCAAATATCAATGAGAAAATCTATTCCTCTAAAGAGAACTATTGGTACAGTGGACAGACCTTGGACTGATAGACTGAAAAGACTACGACAAAGGATGCATAAAGCAAGAAAAGATTACCAACGCTGTCTCATCTCCAATATTAGAGGACAGCTGCTGGAAAGATTTAGACAAATTAAAAGTGAATTCCGAGAACTGTTAATACTAACTAAACAAAAAAGTTGGGAAACATTTGTGAAAACAAACTTACGAACAGACCCCTGGGGTATCCCCTACAAAATTGCAGCAGGAAAGGTAAAACCCGCAACTATACTGTCTACTGTGCAGAAACAAGATGGAACAATGACTACGAGCTGGAAAGCTACTTCAGAAGTGTTACTCCAAAAACTCCTTCCAGATGATAAAGTGGAAGATGACGAGATGGAGCACAAGCTCTCCGTCAGGAAATAGACCAACATAGGCAAAACTGACCTCCAGATATTAGCATCTTGGAGGAAGTACAAGCAATAAATGACTTGTCCAGGAACAAAGCTCCGGGTCTGGATGGTATTCCAGCTGAAGTAGTACAAGAACTGGTAGTGCCAGTATAAGCTCTATAATGCATGCCTGCATCAGGGAAGAGTACCAAACATCTGGAAGCAGAGTGAGATATTAATCATCAAGAAGGGAGATGATAAAGAATCAAAATTGCCTAAATCTTATTGACCCATCTGCTTGCTAAAGGTGCTGGGAAAAATACAAGAAAAAGTGCTGTGCAAGAGGTTACAAGAACAGTGGTGGAAGGAGGGGATGAATCCAAACCAATATGGATTTAGAGCGGGTAGATCTGCAGAGGATGCAATCAACGAGACAATGAATCTCATAAAGAACTCAAATAAGAATTACGTGGTAGGGATTCTTGTCGATATATCTGGCGCATTTGATAATTTATGGCGGCCTGCACTTTTTGCACGGCTTAAGGAACTAAATTGTTCAAAGAACTTGTTTAACACCTTTAAAGATTATTGTAAGAACAGGTATGTCAAACTTAGGTGTCCTGGAGTATCTATTGATAAAAAGCTAACAAAGGGTTGCCCACAGGGATCCATTTTTGGTCCGATATTTTGGAACATTGGGCTTGAACCGGGAATGGCAAGGCTGCAAATAATGCCTGAACTCCTGGGACTTGTTGCCTTTGCTGATGACCTATTCTTAATTATAGAGGGTAAAACCAGAGCTGAAATTGAGGCTAAAAGCGCAAAGGTTCTTCGTGAACTCAGTCGATGGTGCAGACAAGTCAAACTAAGATTACCACTTCAAAAAACCTGTTATATGTTACTGAAAGGCAGATTACAGAGCAATCCAACCATTAAAATAGACGGAGTTACAATAAGAAGAAGTCCTTTGAGTCGATTCCTTGGTGTGAAATTAGACGAAAGTCTAAATTTTTTGGCCCATATGGAGGAAGCATGTGGAAGAGCCACCTCAGTCATGAATAAACTAATCAGTATGGGGCAAAGACGTTTCCAACTGTCACCGCTTGTTATCCGAATATACCACAATACAATATTAACATCAACTGTAGGGTATACAGCCAGCGTCTGGGCGATACACCTCAAAAAAGTAAAACCCAGCAAACTTTTGAGGAGGACACTCCGAAGTATTCTAATCAGGCTGAGTGGTGCTTACAAAACAACAGAATCTGATGCCCTTACCGTGACACTTGGGGTGTGGCCACTGGACTTGGAAGTTGGCAAGCGGGGAGCATTATATTGGCTCAGGAAAGGGAATCTGGAACAGGTAGAGAAAATCATGGGACAACCAGCAACAACAGCTGTAGAGGTAAACAAATTGTTATTGGAAGAATGGCAGCAAAGGTGGAATGTTAGCGCAACGGGAAGAAGGAAGTATGATATGTTTCCAAGTGTCTGTGAAAGGCTCAAAATGTCGCATCTTCTCCCATCGCCTGGCTGGTACATTACTTAACGGGTCATGGCCCATACAACAGTGAACTGCAAAGAAGAGGAATAGTGGACAGCGGTAGCTGTGATTGCGGAAACGAGGGCACTCCGGAACATGTTGTATAGGAATGTGTTTCAACAGCGGAACAAAGAGCGCCATATCAGCAAATGTCACAGGGCAGGCGCATTTATGAGATATTCCGTGACCAGGAATTATGGTACTTCCTTGCTGAAGCTTGCAATCTGGCCTCACAAGCAGCCAAAGAAAGGTTCTTGGCAGTTAAAAACAGTTTAAACTGAGGAAACACTTTCAACCGACAACGACCAGCGACCGAGCAGTGATCATTCCTGAAGCAAGACACTCCCGATGGGTCGAAGGAGGACACCTCTACTTCCAGAAGTCATCTCCTGAGGGAGGTAAGTTACTCCGAAGTGACTGTGATTTGTGTATGTGAATGTTTCTTTGTTTAATTATATATAGCAGTATCTCTGTGTGAACGTAAGTTACTAAAATTACTAATTTACAGTACATATGTATCTATCCATAAAAAACTAACATTTATCAAATACATTCTTACACATTGTTAATTTAATTATGTAACTAAAATTTTGTGAAATTTGATTAGTTCATGTGTTACTAACTAGTTTTACATCCTGAACAACATTTAGCTATTAGTTTTTCAAACTATAATTTTATCTTAATGTATTGGACCGTCGGTTAGGGAGGGGGGAGCCAATACGTTGATGAAATATAATTATTAATAATATGTATGATATCCAATAAGTTGGTTATTTGCTTAAATGGTGAACTAGAACCATGATTTCTACAAGAAGTTAGTTTCACACAAAATTATACTCAATTTATTTAGTCTTCTGGCTTATACAAGGCCGGGTATAGTTAACGTTACGTTAAACATAATCCAAAGACAACAAACAAGCAATACCCGACATTTACAATCCGCCGGATAAAAGCAAACATAAAACTGATTTAGATATCTCAATGATTTTGCTAAGTCAACATGTTTTAAAGTGGCATCACAGGCCGACAACTTAAAGTTAACATTTACAAAAGAATCCCAGGGGTGCCGTTTAAAGTTAAAAGCATCGTTTGAATTCAAAACAATGAGCAGATGCTTCGAATTTGAAGTTAAGAATATGAAACGTTGGATAGCTCAGTAATTGTTATGATGGGAGCAGAGTCTTATCTCAGGAGCCGTTTACGGGTTAGCAAGCCTCGTTAAAACCCAATGGAACTGTTGACCTATGCGCCGTTACTTTACCGTAATCGCATCTTCTAGACGAGGTGTGACACGCTCTGTGCCACTGCTGCAACGAATGCCAGATTTGTGGATATGTCCGCGCTAGCACATCAGCTTACAATCTCTGGCAGGTGGACCGCTCAGCTTCCAGTCCATCTGAGCAAGACTATGCGATCAGACACAGTCACTGATCAACGGCTAAGAGCGTGTCGGGTGACACGTCCGCACTGTAGCTCGTCTCGGCAGCAAGTGAAGTCGAATATGGCGTCGTGTCCTCTTGTCGCGTCGAAGCCAGCTTTCCTCTCCCCGCACATGGAACAGAAGCCTTGAATTAACAACTGTGAACCCCTGTATCCGTTCACGATTGGTGCATCGATATATGTCCGTCATCACGTGCTTCGTGTCGTCGCTAGCATTTGCTACCCGTTCCCGCACATTTTGCTTGACCTTGTCGGGCCACTGGGGAGGGGTGAGGTCAGTACACTCGGCATGTAACGGTTCCCGCGCGCCACCCCTTTGTAAGCGAAGGCGTCAGCATGTCGACGACACTGGGCATTGTCCCGTTCTCTGAACGTTCGAAACTGCAGTTCCAACTACCCACATTTAATTGTTGTTGTTGTTGTTGTTGTTGTTGTTGCTTTAGGGCGCGTCGACAGTGAGGTCATTAGCGCCCTCCCACATTTAATATTTTCTGAATGGCAAGTTTTGCACAGAAATTAAATCATATAATAATAAATCTGACTGCCGGGTTTAATACATAATTATTCACCTATGAATTAACCCTAATATTTATAATATTTACAATTTAGATAAGTGAATATTTCAAGGAAAATCTGAATATTAATTAATTATTTATTAATATTCATTGTGGATGACTCTGTCATACCACAATTATGTACCTCTTGTAATATACTGGAAATATGGGCCCAGAGTAGAATCTAGGTGCTGGGCTATTATGTACCAGGATATAAAAATAAAAAAAATAAAAAAGTATGCAACTGTGCATTATTGTGATGGCAGTACAAACCTTCTTAGAGCAGATGCTTCAGTAACGCGGAGGGACAAAACTGTACATGAAACATATTTATATGTGGTTAAACACGTGAGGTAGAACCACTGTAGTGACCCAAAAGTAATTTGGCTTGTTTCAAGTAATATCTGCATGTTTTAAAATCGAAAACAGCTATCATAGAGATGATCGATAAATGGGTAGAAAGTTATTTTCATTTACACCTATTCCATATTTAGTTTATCTAAAATTAATGTGTGTCATATCATTCGCTCAGGGTCTTCCTCGAATATATGAGTCACAACGACTTCATAGAGTAAATTTTCGCTGGGAAGAGCTTTTCATCTTCGATACACTTTTGAATATGTAACGAAATTATACGTATGAGTAAAGGATAGAAAAGGGTAACAGAACTATAGAACTTTATTTGACATTATTCATCTTATTACTATGCCACGCGTAATGCCTGGGTTAGGCTGTTATCATGGAGGTTGTACCCCTCCGTGGGAACTTACCCAATGTATGTTTGTATCTGCTGTTGTAGGTCTGGATGACTTGTGATAGTGTGTTCGGTATAGATTATTGTTTGTGTTGTATGTAACGAGAAATGATAAAGGGAGAGGGTGAGACCAGGTGCCATCCCATTCAGGCCTACTCTTCCGAAACACACCTTAAGGCCGCCAAGCTTAACGTCCCCATCCCACGGACAAATCACAGTCAACGGTGTCGTATGACCTCTCTCCATACACACTGCAGAGAGATTTCGGATTTACCGCAGGACTTAAGCGCACAATATGGTGATTAGGAACTGTCCACCACAACATTTCCTATTAAGTCCTCATGATTAAAATTTCTTCTACCACCAGGACTCGCTCCAGATAACCCCGTCAGCGCCGGACACAACCACTGTGTCGCAACCAACTGTAATGATAAAGGTCAATCACTTGCCTAAAGCCCTCGTATTTCTCAAGTTAGTATCCCGGGCGGGTGAGCATGAAATAGTTAAGCAATAGTAGCTATGATCTGAAAAGTAGCACGCCAATCAGCAAGTCCTAAGTCGCCAATTTCCAAGCGCCTGTCATTCTGCAAGCTGGTAAAATGACACCGAGCGGGGCGATGTAATGGCTAGCGTTCTCGCCTCGCATTCGGGAGGACGGCGGTTCGAATCCCCGTCCGGGCATCCAGATTTGGGTTTTCCATGGTTTCCCAAATCACTCCAGGCAAATGCCGGGATGCTTCCTTCAAAAGGCCATGGCCGAATTCCTTCCTGTTCCTTGCCCCCATCCTTTCCCGTCTCTAAAGACCTCGCCGTTAAGAGACGTAAAGCAGTTAAAAAAAAAAAGTAAAATGACCTCACGCAGCAGGTTAGCGAGGAGTATTGCCCTCTCCATACAGTGGTAATAGGAAGGCGAGATTCTATTTAAACCCTGTGGGCCGGGGTCTGTCGGTCTCTTTACGAAAATCTTTCAACGTACCACATCGACGCAGGGGGCGTCGTCGCCGGCGCCGCCGAGGTGGCTGTCGCAGACAAGAAGATGATGCCAGTAGTCTAACACAAAAGTGCGCTCTATTGTGATAACTGGGTGTGGACACTCAGAGGGTCAATCATTTGGTCATATTCATGTGGGCATAGTCTTCGGGGAGATTAACAAAGTTCCATTTAATTTGGGCTGCGAGGCGCCCATCAGTTACATGCTCGCCAAGTCCTTGGCCCTATCTCTAATGCTGTGTTAATAACACTGTAAATATTCAAGTATGCCACCAGTCGTTTTCATGTAAATAAATGTGCAGATATGTAACTGCCTTTTATAGTAATCTAACCTAGCCATCTCAGCCAATTTTATATTAATATCTGAATGTGCTGAGCCATATAACCTGTCAGGTGTTGCAGTAGGGACCTACGACGAATATTAATATCAGAACCATGGTCGACTTTTATGATCGACCCTTATCCACGGCTCCAGTGGAAGTTTACGCTCTTGTCGATCAGCTGACAGGATAACACAACTAAGCCAAAGGGGTGGGTCATTTCACATTACATAAAAATACAAAACACTCAGTTTCTTTACTTGTTGGCCTCGGTAGCGCCTTAGCTAGCGCGAAGACTTGATGTTGCAAGGGTCACCGAGTCGAGTGCAGTCAAGGGTAAGAATAAATTTAATTGTAATGTTCTTCTTGTAGTGTTTGCGGTATAAATTTACCAGTCGTAAAAGCACTTTATATAGTTGTGGAAGCAGTAAAAGTTATACTCTTGTGGCCATAATGACCTGGGTTTCTTATCGGCTGTGCAACCCGCGACCAACGTAGCCGAGTAGCTTACCCCGGTAGTCTTACCGAGTTTACCGTGGAATCCAAACCACGGAAACGTTCTGGTGTGCTTCCCATTACACAGCGTGCTGTGCCAGAGGTGAAGGTCGGGTTAAAGACCTTTGAAAGTCCCAGTCGAGACAAAGATTCGGGGGAACCTTTCAATCTGCCGTCAGATGCCTTAACCACTGCGCAAGCAGACTGGGATTTACAACCGGGATTTCCCGACTGCCATTCTGCTAAGCAACGTAATCGATTGCGTGTGGTGATCACCGACTTCTTTCTTATACGTAATACTCCAGAGTGATGCCAATTGGTAGATAAAAGCTTTGTAATTACAAACCAGCACTGCCTTTAGCTCCGTAGGAAGAGTGACTATCTATAAACTGGATGACATATGCTTAGATACAAGTGAATCCAGCCACAGTGGCCCTAGCGGGCTAAATAGCGCCGGTCTGGGTCACGCATGTTTTGATTTAGGTGTTATGTTGCCCTCACTCATAAACACTTTGAAATCAATGAATCCCAAATGATGAAAATATTAATTAAAATTTGGAGCTTTGTGTATGCCTTAATCAGACAATACCATTAAAAACATTCCATTAAATACAATACTTTCTCGGCCTGAAGATTCTTTAAACACATTTTTTATTGTAATAACTTTACAAAAATAAGTCATTTTTAAATAGAGTTGATTATTTGTTTCGTGCAATTGACTTCTAAGAGGTATATGTAAATGAAACACACACAAAAAACAGTTAAAAAATTATAGAGGAACAAAGAAAATTTTTATGGAATGATGGCAAATTTATTGAAATTATCCATTTAAACTCCAGAAAGATAGTTAAAAATTTCGTTTAATCTATACAAAGGTATATACGTGGTGTGTCGAAAAAGTTCGTTGAATGGTGTCATATCTGAAGGGCAACTTGGCGCATGTGTACGTACATGCGCATGGGTCTCCAGAGACTTCAGGAGACTCAATACATTGGCGGTGTAAACAGACTGCGACCAGTTGAACGTAGTCAGTGTGAGAGGAAGTGTCACAGCACAATGGAGCAACGTGCAAACATCAAGTTCTGCTACAAATAGGGGAAGACTGCAACGGAGACACATGCCAGAGTTACACAGGACTGGAAAATGGATGCTGGTCCATGACAATGACCCTGCACACTGCGCGATCCGTGTGCGCCAATTCCTGGCGCAGAAGATGGCAACTGTTCTTGAACACCCTCTGTACTCCCCTGATCTGGCTCCTGCGGACTTCTTACTGTTTCCCCGCTTGAAGGCGCCCATGACAGGTGAACGTTTTGCGGGCGTGAATGCTACCAAAGATCGTGTGACAGCCGTTCCGCGATCGATTCCACAGGAGGCCTTTGCTGATAGTTTCCAGACGCTGTACGAACGTTGTCAAAAGTGTGTTATAGCGGTTGGCGACTATTTTGAAGGGAAATAAAGAAATTTTGTTCGTATCTTTCATTTTGTTTGTTGTCTGACAGCATTCACCGGAATTTTTAGACACATCACGTATCACTGTAAATTTCTCAGATTAGTAGCTCTGAAAGCAAAAGGGGAATTAGAACCTTGGACCAATCGTGCAATAAAAAGAAAAATTTGCGCGCTCATAGGTTTAATCGCCATAAAAAGTATCTAAACTAAATTTTACATTATAATTGTGATTAGGTTAGTAAAATATAAAATAGAGCGAAATTACAAATTTCTAAGTTAAAACATTCCGAAGCTACGAGGATGTGGAAAACGGTCAGAGGGAAATACATAGAGATGAAAAAATGAGTGATTCTGTAAGGGTTCATTCAATAGCTACGGATCTCTAGATACGGTAGCAGAAGATTTTTTTTGAGGATTAATTTTCTGAACGGCACACAATCCATTTTTTTAAAATCAAATGCACAAAGTTCTAGGGATATACAGTAAAACATCAGGAGGGAAATGCTGAACACAGTAGCTCATCCCTGACTTATCACTAAAAGAATTTCGAAGCTTTACTCCGCCAGTTCTACTTTTATAGCACCAACTCCAGGACAGATATATTTATTTTAATTTCCTGCCGTTCTATTTCACTACGAAGTTCCCAAGAAATTTGAAACTAAGAGGTTTTAATTAGTGCTTTACTGGTCATAGATAGGTTACTAGAGTAGAGTTAGGATTATATAAATAAATCAGCCACGGCTTTTAACATTCTGGAATTCTCCAGAAATCAAAAGAAAACTGAAACTTGATGGCCGATTTTTGAATCGAAAACACACCCTCGTGAATGCAAGGTTCAAATATTACCACACTGAGTCTGGTAAATAAGCAGTAACACTTGGGCCCAGTAATTGGGAGAACCATGTGCTGTTTTCCTTGGTTTCCCAAAATAACTTCATGCGAATGCTGGAATGGTTCCTCCAGAAAGGTCATTGCCGAAATTCTTCCCGTTCGTTATCTGCAGTCCTCTTGCTCCTCTAATAGCCTCGACGTTAACGAAAGTAAAGAAGGAATAAAACGTTACCATCCACACACAAGAGTCGCTCAGGACGTTCGTGAACGACAGATGTGATGTAAGGGAATAATTTTCTAGTTCTATTGTACCGAGCGTGGCGGGTGAGTGGTAACGCTCTGGCCTTGCATTCGTAAGGACGCGGGTTCGAATCCCCGTCCGCGCATCCAGATTTGGGTTTTCTATGCTTTCAACAAATCACTCCAGGCAAATACCGGGATGCTTCGTTCAAAACGCCATGGCCGAATTCCTTCCCGTTCTTGACCTCAGTCCTTTCCCGCCTCTAATGACCACGACGTCGACGAGGCATAAAGCCATAGAAAAGCTGTACGGTAAATACCAAAATATACTTCGGGTAACCCAAAATGCACAACTAGATTTAAAACATTTGTGAGGCCACCATATGGAACATAAAGGACTGAAACTTTGTACACTTACAGTCATATGTTAACTCCCTTCCGTGACATAGTACGCTGATCCTATCTGAGAAAGTGCACTTGTACAGTCACTTCCAATATTTTTTACCTCTCCCGATACGGGTACCTGTTTATCAAAATTGTAAACGATATTGTTCTCATTCTTTTCCACCATTAAATATATATGAATTTCTCTAACTGTATGAAGAATGGAGAAAATACAGTTCAAAGAGAATTTGTACCTTAATTTTAAATTTGGAAGCAGTATACTGTTGTAAAAATTTCAATATAAATATCGCTAAAACCTCCAAATGGATAAAAGGATGAACAATTCTTCACAGATATTTGTCCCTGCAATTTATAAGTCCTCCCTGAAACTTTCACTTCTGTATTCCTTATAGACGTTGAGGAAATTGTTCCTACGCGCTAAAAAAATAGACATCTGAGAAAATGGCACTCAAAGTTTAGGAAGATTTTTTACTTGCATTTGTTGTGCTTGGTAGCGGCAGATAAAACATTATTTTAAAAATACTTTCAATTGAATTCACACCATACAGATAAATAACTATATAATCGGAAAATATAATTTTCAAAAAATCAATTTTTTGAGCTCTGATCGGTTACACCCCTTAAGCCGGGGAGTATAAAATGTGTTCGTGTTAATCCTTGATGTTTTTTCCCCGCGACCGTGGCGCCGAAGCGGCCAAGGCGAGCGTGAGCCGCAACACTTCCGGCTAACTGGCCTGTCATCACAGTCCAAGGGCGTTAATCACATTGCAGCTAACACGCAACCAACAAGCTCCATATTAATTATATCGACACAAACACCTTACTTAACATGCAACCAAACGTAATGATGATAGGAACTATAGTGTAAGGAAAACAAAACATTGTCACAGAATTCACAACACTACAATCAGTTTACTTATTTCAAGGTTTATTTACGTCTTACAAACGGTCATTGCCTGAAAATTTCTAAACCTTGACCATAGCTGGTTGGTAAAGACTACTACAGTTCATTGGTGTCCATATATCATGACCATGAGTTACTGGGGGTAGACTTCCGTGGAAATAATAAAGAAAAAGTCAGGGTGTTAGTTGCTTACCGTAGTGGAAGAATGAATGATAAACATGACGCTTTTGGAGAGAAACTTAATTCGTATTCAAACTTCAGAAGAGAGCACAGAATGGTCTTTATTGGTGGGGATTTAAACTTACAGGTGACAGCTGGGTAGGAAATAAGATTAATAACAATACAAGGGAACAGATTTGCAATTACCTTAGTAAGAGAAGGACGCCTTACACAAGTGGTTGAGCAGAAAACAAGCGGACCAAACATGTTGGATATCTTACTAAAGGTGGCCATACACGATTGCTCCATCTGTCCAAATGGAGCGATGTCACTCCATTATCGCGTCGTATGTGGGGAAACTGATGTGGATGACGTGGAGTGACAGGATTATTTGGATATCCGGTCAGTCCAATATCCATCAGTTTCGTCCATCATGCCATCAAGCCGACTGACGGTGTGTGGGGAAAAACACGTGGAGCGACACCAAGCCATCACTCCAGTCGGCTCGTGTATGGCGAAACCGCGGTCCAAACTCTTCTCATTCTGTCACCGACCACCGAGCAGACAACATCAGTGCCTTGAGTGGACTATGCAACATTGTACCATTTCGTTTTTGTTTTGAATCTGCTATAGAAATATTTGTTTTGCTAGTAGTTAAATATTATTTTGAATGTAGAATTGAAAATAATACAGTTTTAAATATTATTAAGTAACAATTAGAATGATTATTTTTAAAAAAAAAATAATAATGTCGTCTCAATAAGACTTTGTGCTGGAGATTATTGAGAAGTGTAAGGACTTACCATGCTTGTAGGATCTCTAATCCTGACTACCATGACAAAATCTAAATAAATGTGGCAATAGATCAATTGCTAATATCATTTAAAAATAAAGACATAAACGCCAACAGAGAAACCGCGTTGAAAAAAAAAAGAGAATTCTTTGCGGTCTTCTTTTTAAAAAGATCATAGTATCATAAGATTAATTTTATATGAGCCTGATTGTTTAAATATGTTGTTTTACTACATTTGGCGTACCTGTCACTATTTTCAGCCTGCCAACCTATTTCAATTTAATAAATCTGTTTTATAATCATTTTGTAGTATTTTTAAAAGTTTTCGTAATATCACAGAGCTTATTTTTCATAATTTTGCATTTTTTGGACGTTTATTTAATCATCAGGATTTTTATTCAGTATTCGATAGTTTGAATATCCTTTAATTAATTCGGGCTCATTTTATTTAGTACTTGGCATAACTAGATTGCTGTATAGCAAATTGACAACCTATTGCTTTGCCTCTTTTTTCATTGTCGTGGCTGACTGGAGTGATGGAATGATCGTGTATGTGCTACGATTTTGGATGTCATCCGCATGGATGTCATCCATACGGATGACATCCAAATGGAGCGATGATGTATGGCCACCTTAATAAAGCCTGATGATAACCTTATCGGGTGTCAAGTAACTGAAGGAATAAGTGATCACAATGCAGTTCTGATGGATATAAGGGGACTCTGTAAATCAGTGGCCAGAATCGAAGGGGAAAATAGATAAAATTATAAAAAGGCACACATTTTGGAACTGAAAAGATATTTCACGGTTAATTTTTTATTTTTTTATTTATGGCTTTACGCCTCGTCGACGTCGAGGTCATTAGAGGCGGGATGGGACTGGGGACAAGGAACGGGAAGGATTTCGGCCATGGCATTTTGAAGGAAGCATCCCGGCATTGGCCTGGAGTTATTTGGGAAACCATGGAAAACCCAAATCTGGATGCCCGGACGGAGATTCGAACCGGCGTCCTCCCGAAAGCGAGGCCAGAGCGTTAACCGCTCACCCACCACGTTCGATATTTCGCGAGTACAGGGGAGACGAAGTGGAAACCGAGCGTGGTGGGTGAACGGTTAAAGTTCTTGCCTCGCATTCGGGTGGACGTGGATTCGAATCCCCGTCCGGGCATCCAGATTTGGGTTTTCATGGTTTCCCCAAATCACTCAACGAGAATGCCGAGATGCTTCCTTCAAAAAGGCCATGGTCGAATCCCTTCCCGTTCCTTATCCCCAGTACCATCCCGCTTCTAATGACCCCAGCCGTCGACGAGGCCAAAAGCCATAGAAAAAAAAAGAAGTGGAAAGCGTTCTAGGAAATAATAAAAAAAGTATGAAGAAATGTTTACTCCAAAACAAAAAATAGAGAGAAGCACAGACCCTACAAACAGGGAGGTGAGGAGGTTAAAGAGGTTGGTGAAACGAGAACATAAGAGTTGAAAAACAGCAAGGCAGTAGGGAATTCTTGAAACAACTAATCAAGGAATTAGTTATATCAAAGAAACTGGCCAAGGATGAGATTATGAAGAATATTATAGGTGGAGAGGGACCACTCACTGATACATCCAGAAATTTCTATAGCTATATCAGGAAACTGAGGGGAAGAGACAATTACAGATATGGATGGAGAAGAAGTAACTGACGATTTAAAAAAGACAGCGTTATTAAGTAACTGGTTCAGTATGACCATTAGGGACAAAAATTCAGGAATGGTGGGTGTTATATCAGAAAAAATGCCTATCCGCAGAGCTGTAAGTGAGTAGATTAGAAAATTTGAAATTAAATATGAAGATATCATGAAGGAACTAAGGAATCTAAAAAACCGTAAAGGGTCTGGTGTGGATAATATTACAACGGATGTCTTAAAGGTAACAGCGTGTGGCATTGTACCTTATCTTGAAACATTATTTAAATTGAGTCTGAATACTTGTTGTTTACCAGATGACAGAGAAGTACGATAGTAGTACCGGTCCAAAAAAGAGTTGTGACAAATAGGGTCGAAAACTTTAGGCCAATTAGCTTGACATCAGTGGTAGGTAAATCAGTGGCGGCTGGTGGGTTATCGAACTGGTGGTGCACTTTACTAAAATATTAAAATTAGAAAATGCAACAAAACAAAAATTTACATAATATATGTTTATTTTTTATACATTAAATCAATACGACGACATTTTTCTGAAGCGAAATGTTCAATCACCTTTTTATTAAAATCGGGTATTGTTTGTATGAATTTTTTTTCAATACTAAGCACAGAAAGTGTATTTAGCCGATCCTGAGACATGGTATTTCGGAGAAAAGTTTTGATTCTTTTCAGTGTCGAAAAACATCGCTCGCTCTCTACTGAAGTCATTGGTATAGTGCACAGAATTCGCAATAGTTTCATTGACTCTGAAAATGATTCAGTCAGGTCATTATTATAGAACAACTGTAAAATTGCAATTGCACTATTTGCGTTGGTGAAATCGTCGCGACTGTATATTGCTGAAAGTTCGTTTTTCAACTTGTACTTGTCCAAAGCTGCATAGGTGGAAACTGTGATCGTGAAATCTTTGTCGGGAAAAGTAGAACGGTATGTGGTAAAGTTCTCGCAGTAAAATAATTTGGCTGCTATCAAATGATTACAAAAATTGAATCTGTCTTTCACTTGAGTAATAATTATATCGCACACTTCTTTTGCTATAACAGAGCTAGACGATTTAAACCTTTTTTGAGGCGGTTCTTCAAGTTGATCTATGGTGTTACGTGCATTTTGTATACTGATTTCAAAATCATTAATACAGTTTTTTATATGAACCAAATCAATATTTCTTTTTTGCATTTGTTTGAATAAAATTTCACTATGTGGCAGAATAGATTGAAAAAAATCAAGCCAATATAAAAAAGTACTGTCGTTCAAATACCTGTGAAGCATATCAGCCTGATTTATAGAATCGGTATCATTTTCCGTTTCTATAATGGTGGTCATGCATTCTTTTAAAGGCTCCCTGTAGCTATGTACTGATGCAACGGTCAGCGAATTAAAGTTCCATCTCGTTTGCGGAGAAGCTGGAATCTTCTTTGATACAATAGTTTTCAAAACATCTGTACGCTTCGGTGATCGTGAAAAAAACTTTGGAAAAGCTTGAAGGTTAGCAAAAAATTTCTGTACGGTTTTGTTTTGACTTACACTTTTTTCTATTATTAAATTTAGTTGGTGGGCGTAACAATGAACGAATGAAGCATTTGGATAGACGGTTTTTACCTTAGCCTGTACTCCACCAACATTCCCGCTCATTACAGCGGCGCCATCGTAACATTGTGCTATTAATTGTTGCGGAGTTATTTGAAGTTCCCGTAATTCTCTTATAATAACAGAACTAAGTCCTTCAGCAGTATGGGAATGCGGCGTAAGATATTTCCAAAACCGTTCGTGAACCTGTCCATTTTCTTCGTATCTTAAAATCATTACCATCTGCATAGTCGTCGATACATCGGTAGTTTCATCAGCTTGAACTGCTACGTATTCACATTTTGTTATAATATTGGACAATTCTTTGTGGTATACACATAAAATTGAGTCCAAAATATCGTTCTGAATAGTTTTTGATGTGCCTTTGAAAACTGTAGACGACGTGAGATGCTCCTTCATGACCGTATCCAACTCTGATACAAAGTCTATTAATCCACGAAACACTCCAGCATTACTAGACTCAATAGTTTCATCGTGACCTCGCAAAGCTAACTCAAATGCACCACAAAACTTGACACAATCGATAAGACGTGATAAAATATACCTGTTTTTATCAACTTGTTCATTATACTTTTGGATATTGCTTCTATACACAGAATCTAGCTGATTACGAATGTCGACCGTGCCTAACACAGACAAACTCATTACATTTTGTAGGTGTACTTGTGAAGAATCATGTTTTTTTATTTTTTCACTCAAATGCGTCAAATCCTTGATTCCTGTTTCTGTCCAAATCGATTCTCCGCCAAAAATAATGCAAGGAAAACAAAAGAATGCATTAAGACGCTCACATCCACACAACCATTTCTTTCTATTATACATTTCACTTTTAAAACTTCGTGTAAAAGCTTTATTTTTCGATTTGCACTCTTGTTTTAAATTTAAAAAGGGCCGTGGCGGTCCGGCCAATTTTATGTTCACTTTATTTTGAAAAGTTCTGTTATTTTCTTTAATATAATCAATGTTTATGCTCATTTTCACTAACACCATACACAGTATAGAATAGAAGTTCTCGAAAAAAATCGAAACAAAAACTAAAAACAATTATTTATGGTAATATAAATAAACAAGTATTAGCGCGTCACACATACAGTGAAACTATACTGATAGTCTAATAACGAGATGTCAATCATGGCTGCCGTCGCCTCGCGCGCGCCCATGTGCCGCCCGGCCAATTCGTCAAACATCGGGTGCTCTCGGCAATCCTCGGTTCGCTCGTGCGGCGCTCGACAGCCGACTCATTACTCGGTACGTTTCTATGAACTATCTTTTGTTTCACGCGTCAGGCGTATTAACTCGTATCACCTACAAGTTGTATTAGCAGTCCTCGTGCACTCGCCGAAGCGCACGAGAATTTGTCTTTACAGGAAAATAAGTCTTAATAGTTTAGTAAAGCGCTCAAACTGTTTCACCATAATTGGAGATTTAATTTTTTATACGTTTTTGTTTTTGTATGTTTAAAAATAAATATTAAAATGGTAATATAAAAATAAAGATGAAGTAGGTACTTAATATTTTGTCATTTTTAAATCTTTTGGATTGGTGGTTCAGCGCACGAGCGCACTTAAGGTACAGCCGCCACTGAGGTAAATTAATGCAGATATTAATATGCAGCCATATCAGACGTATCTGTGAGGAATGAAAGTGGTTTTCAAGTCAGCAACATGGCTTAAGACAAGGATATTCCTGTGAATCTCAGTTAGTAGGCTATAAGCAAGATATTTCTGATGAAATGGACAGGGGAGGTCAAGTTGATAGTGTAGCACTAGATCTCTCAAAGGCCTTTGACAGATTGAACCATAAAATGGTGCTAAATAGGGTAAAAACTATCTTTTTGATAAAAAGGTGATTTGCTGGGTAGAAGAATTCCTAAAAGGTAGAAAGCAAAAAGTTAGAGTAGGAAATGCAATATCAAATGAAGTAGGAGTGAACATGGGAGTTCCACAGGGTAGTGTATTGGGACCATTGTTATTCGTTATTCTAATGAATGATTGTGTTAGTGGTTTAATGTCAGAAGTTAGATTGTTTGCAGATGATATAATCTTTATACAGGGCGTTCGCCGGGAAACGCAACCCTCTGTTAGCGCTACAAGGAAGAAACTGCTCCCGGCGAGCGAGCGGCAGTTTCCGGCATTGTTCGACCGTCGGCCGCGGACTATTTCATAATAATTACGCTTCATAAACTTCATAAACTTGTATGTGCTAAGCATTTAAATGTGACGTAATTCATTAGCTTACCTTATAAAAGATGCTGGAAGTGTTGACCCTCTTGTGTAATGCACATTTCACATCTTCTGAACATATTTCGAGACACACGCTGCCCTAACTGACTTAATGATTTTTTGGGTGACTGTTCTAGTCGAAAAGCGATATCGTCAATTTTCTCCTCTGTGAGAATACGGTTGACCGAAAGTCTCTTTTTGTTAAAAAATGAACCCGTTTCTCTTACTTTTTAACCAGACGCAGAATTGTTGATTTAGCTGGCAGTAAAGCGCCAGGAAATTCGCGACGAAATTTACTGCGACACTTTTTAAACGACTTCTTCTTCACATATGTATCGTAGAGAAATATTCTTTGTTGCAAACTGTAACGAACCATAATTTTACTCACACTCAAAGACGGTACAGATTAATAACAGTATGAAGCCCCAAACCAGCCACACCGCAAAGAAACGTTTATTCACAACACTGATTAATAAGAGACTGAAGTCACAAACTATCTACAATGCAAAGAAACCGTTCTTAACAATGTAAGGGTCACTGCAATGCACTGTTGGGGCAGCGGAGGTGTTAAACAGTGCGGTGATTCACGGTGCCGTGTGGCGGAAACTGCTGGCCCCACTGACCGTGCAAGTTGCCGACGGCAACAGACTGGGAGGGTAGCGTTTTCCGGCGAACGCCCTGTATATAAAGATGAATGTATGTTTGTTTGTTAGTTTGTTTGTTCATCATACAAATCCAAAGTATTCATCCGATCTCGATGAAACTTTGCACACTTATCCTTTGAAACAAGGAGAAAAATACTGTCTACATTTGGTTGAAAAATTATTTGTATAAATAACACATGTTGTCTCATAACTTCGAAATACGGCGATAGACAGACACGTTGGATGTGGACGTCAACGTACCGTAGTGGACTGCCAGCTGAGTGGTTAAAGAGCTTGCTTACGAACGTCATGGTCTCCGATTCAAATCTCCGTGGAAGCTAAGATTTTTAAAAATTGTTTTTCATCGTAAGAGACAGGCCTGGGCCTAGGTTATTCGGATTGAATGTTAAACTGTAGATGTTAGAAAGTTAGGGGTGCAATGCGAGGCAAATCGTAGTTAGTCTTGCAATGTTGTAGGTGTACACTATTTTACGTTATAATGATCCCTCAGGTGTTGTTCGCAGTCAGTGTGTGAGTGTGAACCACAGTAATATTATTATAAATACGGAAGTAAGTCTCTGTCTTTTTGTTACGTTTTTACGACCAAATGGCTATAGCGTTGTGATGGAATTTTATAAGGAAATCTGTATGAAGGGCACAGGATATTTTTTCCAGTATGATTAACAATTGCAGACACGAAAATTTGAGACCTTATCGAATGGTGACAGAAATTTGTTGGAAATTGATTCTCTTCAAGAGACAGGTTCGACGGTACAATGATGTAGTGATAGCTTTCCTGTCATATTATTCCGACTCGATATTGTTTGGGACCAATCCTTCGTTACCAACAACTTTATATATTTAATTCTGGCAAAAAAATTCTTAATCCACGCGTACGAAGTCGCGGGTACGAGCTAGTGTTATATAAAAGGATCAACACAATAGAAGATTGTAAATAGCTGCAGGGTGATCTAGATAGGATAACTAGCTGGGTGAGTCAACATGGGATGAAGATAAATGCAAAGAAGAGTCTGCTTATTAGGTACACAGATAAAAAGCTAAAGGTTGATTATGATTATAAAGTGAGGAAGGGGCTACTTATTGAAGACTCGAAATGTAAATACCTTGGCATAACATATGATAGCAAACTTAAGTGGGTAGGACACATTGAGCAGGTAGTAGGGAACGGGTTCAAAATCCTTCACCTGTTGGAACGTGTATGAGGGGATGTACTAGAGAAGTAAGGGAATTGGGGTACAAAACTTTGGTCAGCCCACTGCTGGAGTATGGCGGTGTGGTTTGGGACCCACACTTTGTGTATCAAATACAGTAGTTAGAGGGGTACTTCAGTATCAATTTGACCTACCATGTCCATTTCATCAGAAACATCTTGCATATAAACTACTAGCTGAGATTCGCCGGAATATCCTTGAAAACCACTTTCGTTCCTCACAGACACGTCTGATATGGTTGCATATTAATCTCTCCATTAATTTACCTTCACTAGATTAGGTTCGCCGGGCTAACAGGCCCGGTTAGACTTGCGGCAGGTACCCGCGCCTCAAATGTCACATATGTGTCTCAATAATTAAACCTGTAGAGAACTGGCTACTTCAATTGTACGAAAAGATGATAGCCTGTCATTAAACCGTTATTTGAGATGAACATTAATATGCCTGCGAGTCAATGATGGTTTAATAATTTCTGATTTTCGAGCAACTATTTTAATATCAGTATTTCTAGGGTTTGCTCTGTGGTAATGCCTTTTGAAATCTTCATACTTTTGCAGATATTTTAACAGTGACATTCATGTTTTATCTTGCAACTACTGTAGTTGGACGTAAAACAAGTAAATGACGCCGAATGACAGCCTTAGTAGATACTGTAGCAGTGAATGTGAAGTTGCGCGCTGCGATGTGTATGTGTGGCTGTCTAGTTTCAGGCGCTTTTCAATCAATTTAAAGTGCGCTATAGCGCGCTAAGGAAGTATCATCACACCAAAGGCAGCGAGAAGACACTGTTTACACATTATGTCAACTCACACACACAGAGAGAGATTGAGAGATTGAATGCAAGGAGGCAAATGTAAGATAACAATACCTGTAAATCGTTTGTGCCATTTTTCCTCTTTAGAGTAATATAAATTCTATACCATACTTGGTCCCTCATACACTATCTACCAAACGTCATTGGGCATCTGTCCACAATGTTTACTCAGTGGTTGTCACCCCGTAAGAACCTCGTAAGGCCATCTCTTGCGGTTGTGACTGTGGTCAACATGCCTGGCATGATTTATACGAGTATTTGCAGGACATCCTCTGGGATTCGTTGCCATTCCTCATGCAACAATTCCATGAACTGAGCAATGGAATTTGTCCGCTCCTGACGAGTCCTCACCCTGCGATCCAATTCATCCCAAAGATGATCTGCAGGGTTGAGGTTATGGCTCTGAGCGGCCTAGTACATTGTTGTCGGTGTACCACTGCATGACATGGCACCTGGCATTGTCATCCTCAAAATAAGGGTACATTCCGCAATAACTCCATAATGATGTGGTGATTTCACTATCCAGAATGTTACAACAGCCCTACACCATCACTCCACGACCAGCACTATACACTCTTACAAAAGCCGTTCTCCGTGTAAACGCCACACCCAAACAAGTCCATTGGACCGAAATAATGTAAATCTCGACTCATCACCTCACAGAACCGATTTCCACTGCTCAAATTTCCAACTACGATGGTCCAAAAACCACATGAGTCGCCGAACTTTATTGCTTGTTGTGATGTGGGGCTTTTTTTTTTTTTGTAACTGCTTTACGTCTCTTTTTAACATCGAGGTCTTTAGAGACGGGAAAGGATGGGGGGCAAGGATGGGGGCAAGGAATGGGAAGGAATTCGGCCATGGCCTTTTGAAGGAAGCATCCCGGCATTTGACTGGAGTGATTTGGGGAAACCATGGAAAACCCAAATCTGGATGCCCGGACGGGGATTCGAACCGCCGTCCTCCCGAATGCGAGGCGAGAACGCTAACCGTTACACCGCCCCGCTCGGTATGTGGGGCTTATTTGCAGCTGCTCTAACTGAATACCCTAGTGGGTGGGCGCCTGTAGGTAGTGTTTCAGTGAAAATCGAATCTCCTGTTGCTTTATGAAACTCCTGTCGGATGGTAGAGGTGGGTTGTTCCCTATTTTCAACAATTTCACGTTTCAGGGTTGTGCGATGTCTAGCGGTCAAACTTGGAGGTCGCCGAGAACGTGTGACATTGACATAACGCCCAGTCACACAATGTTCATCAATCTTCCACTTACGCAGGAATGCGGCCGTTGATTTGGATCTGCTAACCTTCACTGCAATTACCTTGTTTGACAGCCCACTGAGATGGTGGTCTGTAATCACACCCCTATCGTAGTCCTATAGCTCTGTACCTCGTGACATCTCCTTGTCAACTGGCTTGTAGTAGCATATTGTGGATACACAGGTCAACTGAAGTACTGAATTAACTATCTTCACAGGTGGTGCCCAATTAGTTTTTGGCAGATAGTGTACATTGGTGGTCACTACGGAGCGAGTTCCCTCCAAAGCAAGTTCTCAGGAGTAATTTAACTGGAATGGTTTGCCATTCTCTTACTGTGGTGTGTCTGTTGTTCGTGTAATGCATTAGAAATGAAGGCGAAGAAGGTGCTGGACCAATCTGTACTGTTTTTTTTTGTTTTTTTTTGTTTTTTTTTTGTTTTTTTTTTTTTTTTTTTGACAGGAAACGAAGGCAATCGCCAAGTTTTACGTCCTCATTCAACGGAAATATTGTTATCAACAGTGGTGGATGCCATCATTACACAGGCACTGTCAAGAGGTTTGTGGTTTAACTCAGGATGTTGGTATTGCCCTGGCCAAGCGCCAAATGATGAAAATGTTTTCAACCACTCTGGCTCAACCAGCGCCAGGCGCCGTCATAATACCTCAGAGTTATCGGCAAGTGAGAAGAGTGTTACAGCCCTAAAACCAAGCTTCCTCTGAATTTCACTCTCATAAATTAGGTACTGGTGCTGGAGAGAGATAAACAATAATTAATCGTAAAAATGTATAATTTTCGTATGAATGAGTATTTTTTTGGTGGATGGAAATTGTTTAGATGAAGTGTAATGTTATTATGAGCAGTATAATGTTAGTTAAAAGACTGTTATTGTGAATGTTACGTAAGCCATAGTGTTTTAAATAGATTTTGATCTTTACGTAATTGTTTAAATTTGTCAGTATTATATTTAGATGCCTGTAAATATTCTCTGTTTTTATATAAAAATGTTTCATCATTATTGTAAGTAATTTTATACAGGATCTGATTGTTTTTTAACTATTTCCATTGTTAGGACCAATTGTTAGCGCTAAAAATGGAACAGGCGGCGCTTGTGATGTTTTCTCGAGATTTCTGTACAGCCTATTAATCTCCCGAGATCGGGGGCTGCCAAGTTTGCTTAAAACGTCCTGACAGGACGCTGTGTCTGTGTATTAAAAATGTGTTTATAATCTTCGTAATAAATCAATGTCTTATCTGTGTATGTGTTTACGAATAGTTCAGCAGAATAAAAAGAGTGAAATTAAACGTGTATCGATGTTATTGTTATTTTATCAACTACCAGATCGTTTAGAAGTTATAGGAATTTTCATACTTTGGTAAAAGTTATAAATCACCTGGAAACCCTACTTGTAAACCTAAGGACTGATTAATTATGTTGTAACACCTTACAGCGATTTGTTACTATCGCTTCCGCGACAGGACTGACCAACAAGCAACGGTTAACGGACAAATTGTTTATTAAGGCTCATCTGTATACTATATACATATATTTTAATGACATCTGGCTACATAGGCCATACAGCTAGTTCAATGTGATAATCATGACTCTTCCAGTCTATCAGTTTCTCCAGTGTATCGTTGCTACTAAGTAAGGACACTACAGGACGGACACGGACACAACACTTAAACACCCATGGCCTCGGCCAGACTCGAACCGGCGACCTTCGGCACGCCTCTACGTTACCGAGGCCGGCATAGTATATAAGTAACTTGAATCTTAAGTGGCAGAATGGTTATCATTAGAATCTACATAAATACCAATGTTAACGTGGACGATAAAGGGATAGTACTAATCTGGACTAAATACCTATCTCAAATCAAATCTTTGCTCTAGAAAAATACTGGAAATTCCGTTTCGCTGTGCATTTTGAAAGTTCTCCAAATATCTCCCAGACGAGGGTGCGGTTATTTTCAGTGTTCGCTTAAAAAACAACTGTTACAGTCAACGTATTATCTCTCACTAACACGAATGAACAGGTATAAACCTAATAAAAGCTCATTGGGTGTGTTTTGCGTAGTTGTAACAAAAGGGAAGGTTACTGGAAAGATTCCCGAGAGGCCATTGCGCTTACTCTTTTGCGCGCCGCAGTTGCCGGTTAGACAGGTTATTATTTAACGTAAAAGTGGATTGCGGAAGCAGCAAGTCGGCGAAAACGAGTTCTACAGTAGAGCGCAGGTTGAAACTGTGCCACAGGACGTGAGTAGCGTGAGGAACCCGCTGCGAAATATGTCACAACTGCATCGCGTCCGTCATTACTTTCTACACCTACTAGTCCGAACGTAAAAGAGATGCATGCAATCATCTGCTATCCCCAAAACATTTCATTCTATCCATCTGGTTTCGTTGCCATTTTCCACTCTTACATCGAGCGTTGTAGGTGAATGGTTAACGCTCTGGCCTCGCATTCGGGAGGACACCGGCTCGATTCCCCGTCCTGGCATCCAGATTTGGGTTTCACCAAATAATTCCAGGCAAATCAATCCAGGCGAATGCCGGGAGGCTTTCTTTCTGGCCGAATTTCTTTCCGTCCCTTGTCACCAGTCCTTTCCCGCCTCTAATGATCTCGACGTCGACGGGGCGTAAAGCCATAAGTAAAGAAAAAAATCAATTCTTACGAATTTCTGTTACTTAATGTTTTTAACTGTAAACAGTTCTCACTTGACTTTGGAATCTAGTAGCCGTTCATATTTGTATTCGAATATAATTTTATGACGTATTTACAAATGTTTATTTCAGTTCTTTTCCGGAGTCATCACCGAAAATTATCCATAATCTCAAATGTTACTAAATTCCTATAATTGAAGTTACTTGTTAGATTATCTTTATGACCAAAAAAATTGGTAAATATGCATGCAAATATGAAATTAAAAATGGGTAAATATGAACTATAATGACAAAATAGGACCAAACATTTAAATTTACTATACATCAAAACATGCTCAATTATACATCATTTATTTTTCCTAATAGTGTCGCTTTCATGTAGATAGCATGATTGGCTTCCGTGCACTCATTGCAGCATTGGGAAATTAAATTTTTAATCGCTTTGGTGAAGTCATTTTAACTCTACATTATTTATAGAAAAGAACTCTTTCGTCTCTAGTAAAATACCTATCTCCAAATTTCTTCTATAAACTCCGTAACTTCACACTTTCAGAACAATTTATTTTCGGCATGGCGCTACTCACTGATCCTTTGCAGGATTAACACTGACTGACGATTATTTTCAAAAGTTTTGGTGACAATGAGACATTAACATTTAGAGAGTGACGATTATGTATAACTATAACTCTTGACTGGTGAATTCTGACCGATTACGTAAAAATTAGTTTTCTTTAGGAGTACAATGATTATCTTAATTTCTTCTCATCTATAACTTCTATAGAATTCGAGGTACTTTTAAAAATTACCAGATTTACCTCAAAATATAACCATAAATACTATCGTAATATGAACAAAACTAGGAAAATGGCCTGAATATGCATTTATATGCTACATAAAATACATTTAAATACAATTAGAAACGTCCAATCACTGTTTAATTCAGCATTACCGCTCAAAAAGAATGCATGAAAAAAATATGACTTGTCATAAAGCTCCGAACCATAGTTATCATTGTAGCAGACTTGCATAATCCAAAATATACCTCCTACTCTATTTTGATATGTATTTTGCTGAAGAGCATTGCACTAATGTTCCATTCTGTAGACAATTTAGATTTTTATTTTATTACAAAAAAAAAAATGTTCATATATTTGGATTTCTCACATCAAGAAGGCAACTGCATCTTCTTTTCAATATATTTCACTCTATGGTAGAGCTACATTGTTATAGAAAACGGTGAGTTATCATAGTTTGTTGGAGTGTTGTGTCAGCAAAGATTGTATGGAAGAGTTCTGGTCTGTTAATGACACGTTCTTGAATTATAGATTCTTTTTAACGAATAAGTTATTGGTAAATCAATTCTGCTACCTGACGCATAAACTTCTAAATTCTGCCGCAACTTAAATTCTATTATCACTAGCCTGCTTTGAAGACTTCTGCACCACAGAGGGCAATACTGTTGGTACATTACTAAGCATTAAATTTTAATATAACTGAGTGACAATCAATTGCTTAAGATTACTACGACATACAGAAAATTTATTTCTTGTAACAGAATAACATCTGGGATAATTTATCTTTGAGGTCAAGAACTGTTCAGACTTCCATCGCATATAATAGGTTTACTGGCTTATTTATTGTTGCAATTACTTTGTCCAAAGTAACATACATCAAAGAGACGATCTAAAAAAATAACTAGTCTACCTTGGTGCTGTAAGATCAAGGCTTGCAACAGCAGTCTGCATTCCTAAGTTTCCCTTGACCGTTTCACGGTCGCAACAGTATTTAAATAATGTTCGTGGGCTCAAACTCTAGGTCGGATATAACGTCTTAATTATTTTGCAAAGCTTGGAAGGCAATGTGATGTTAACTGTTCAACTATAAATGAAACTGTAAGTTAAGCGAAAAACTTTCCAATCCTTTTAGAGCAAAATATTATAAAAGGGCTTTTTAATTCATAGAATCTATAGCGTTACTTTATTTTAATGGCATCAAAAACGAAGCATTGTTTAGATAAATAGAGATAAACGTCTTATCAATTCCTCTTAATATTCATAAACATTTCACTCCCTCTAAAGTGTTAATGTATTTCTTACAGGTAATTAACAGCTCTCCAATACATAAATATTTTACTAATACTTATGGCAGTTACATCTTCTTTTTGCAGCCTTGGCGGACCCCGAGGCATCGGCACCTTTGCGCAGGGGGATGGTATACAATCATGAGGGTGGGAAGATATGCCCTACCCATGATAGAACAGAATTTGTCAGATCCGGAACATTTACACTATTGGAGGAATATGGTGTCACCACCTTCCTGTGAAACTTGCAACTATGTGCTGTGTGTAGTAATTTTATTTTTGTTTGTATTCCGGAAGAAGCAAAACCAAAGACGATGGAAGTAATCATACTAGGTGGAGAGGCTGGTCCCAAATATACACGGATGGCTCAAAGGCGGTGGAGGAGGCTTCTGCAACCGCCAGGTAGGCGATCGTCGAAGCATTCCGGTTACCAGCCCAATTTTCGAGCTTCTCATTGGAATTATTTGCTATCCTAAAAGGAAAACAACATATTCAAAAGACAGATTTAAAGAAAGCAGTCATCTGTTGAAGTGCATTACATGCAATCTCGGGGCTTCCCAAAGGCAAGGACAAAAACTACATTGCATACCAAGTAGCAAGAGAGATAGCTAAATTGACAGCAAAAGATATAGATGTGCGGCTACAATGGGTGCCAACCCACGTGGGCCTAAATGGCAACGAAAGGGCTGATAGGGTAGCAAAAGAGCAACAAGCGGCCTCAGAAAAAGTGGACGTTGCTATTCCTTACACAGACCTTAGACACTTCGCATCAATCTTGACAAGGAACGAATGGGAAAAGAAATGGCAAAACAACAAAGGCTCAGAAGGAATATGGCATCGAGCAATACGTAATCAAATCGGAAAGAAGCCATGGTATGAATCGAAAGCTCTGAGCAGAAAGAATATCACTTTGATTAAAAGACTACGCACAGGACACGCCCTCCTAGACGATAAAAATATATCATTAAAATCGTGGAGTCTCCGAATTATCTCGTATGTGGTGCAGTGGAACATATATACAACTACATACTCAGATGCGAAGAATACAGTGAGATTTCATATATAATATTTCTGATGACTAACCTTTCGTATCCATGCACAAAAGCGGCCAAAACAATACACAAGTATGTCGCAAAAATCAAAGTTTTCATATAAACTTTAAAAAAAAACCTTCAGTAGCTCTACCATAATGTTCCTGACGAGATTGGCCCAAGGCTAACAGAAAAAAAAAAAAACATTTGGTGTCCCATTATCCACCTTGATGATTGCGGGAAACGTGGCCAGAACTTGATTCCCGTCCCGAGCCATCGTGGAGGCGCTTTAATGCACGCAGACACACTGGCGCCTTACCATTCGTATTCATTTACATAATTAAATTTTGGACTGGTATTAGACTCTGATAACAGTCAAGAAGGATTTAGGAATGTACAATAAGGGACGTGTCGTTCTACGCGGAATTAGAAGTGCAATGGTCTACATACCAACACCAGCTGTCGACAATTCTAATTGTTTTCAGAAATAAATTGAGTAGAATTCCGGCATATTTCCCTCATAACTCGAGGCCGCATTAGTTTCCGTTCTTAATAGCCTGCAATAGCTTTTCCCTGAAGAAAAATTAAAGAAGTTTATTTGTAACCCTATTAAGTGGAATTTTCTTAAAAAACAAGCAATTCGAAGTTGGAAACGGTGAATTTATGCTCAGGAAATTTTGGGATTGTTTTAGCAATAGATAACTGACATGCATTTTAATAAAAAATATTACGTTCACCGATTTTACGTTGAAAAACCATTTGGCAACGGTATGAGCAGTTCTGCAGTAAACTAACGAAACGTGACGTGCAATATAAAAATTTCTGTAGGGTTCAAGACATCTCGATTAATTTTGGCTAATGGTATTGGGGAGGATATTCATTTTACTCATCTCGTCAGATGCGGATCTATATCATCTTCAAATGGACAATTTTCCGGCATCTCACATCAAAACAGTTAGGATTTAAACACATCTTCTTGAAAACTTCGATGGTAGCTTCCTGCCTTGATACTCCGGATATGACAGGTACAAGCATAACCGATATACTACCACGTATCTTACTCTAGAGTATTAAAATTCTGTCTTTCTGCTGCTCATCAGTACTCTATGACTATTTCAGGAAGGAACTGCTAATACTTTAAAATACGGTGCTACTAGTTGACTTTTTGGATAGAACATGTGGACTGAAAGTAAACAGCCAATCGAGATCGAAGTAAAGTAGTATCAACATTATTTATCTGACTTCATTCCTACACATATTCAATAACTTATTTGAGATTTAAAAGATGCGTGGCACTTGTATTAAACCCAATATCAAGTAAATATATACATTGATTGATCCAAGTAGAAGCAATAAGAATTAATATCAGTTTCTAAACTGTGTTTGAACTTAAGGTTTTCAGCCACAAGAACATCTTCCTTGGTTTCTTATAGGTATCACAATTGCAGCGTAAATATTCTTTTGGTCTTCCTAAGTAAATATTTGCAATACTAAAATGGTTATTCTTTTTTAATAACTACTCGACTTCAATTGTTACAAAATTGTACACCACTAATTAAAGTGCTTTTTTTTTCCTTTTTTCATTTTTTTTAACTTATGGTTTTACGCCTCGTCGACGTCGAGATGATTAGAGGCGGGATGGGACTGGGGACATGGAATGGGAAGGAATTCGGTCATGGCCCTTTTGAAGGAAGCATCCCAGCATTAGCCTGGAGTGATTTAGGGAAGCCATGGGAAACCCAAATCTGGATGCCAGGGCGGGGATTCGAACCGGCGTCCTCCCGAATGCGAGGCCAGAGAGTTAACCGCTCACCCACCACTCTCGGCTATTTATCTGTTATTACCTAATTAACAGTTGCCTTGGCGTATTCAGTGCTTTAGCCAGCCGCTGTACTTCAGACAAAGCAAACCTGCTTTATTTTACGGGTGGGTCTGTGCGTGGGTCAGCCAGTGTCATGTGAAGGGTATTAGTTCAAAGCTGAGTGTAGAGAGTTAACTGGCTTTGATCCTTGTGAAATTCTTCCTGTTGACCCTCGGCCCACCGGATTCAAACCTTGGCAGAAGTATGTGTGTCAGTGGTTTGCGGTTGACACGTGCACACTTCAGTGCGTCATTTATTTATCTATATAACATGAGTAATGTTTTTATTTGTTGGATATAACTCTCCAATTAGTTGCAATGCTATATTTTATTTATCTTTACAACTGGTGTATTTATGTTAGCTTCATTATTTCCTTGTCTTTATCCTGTTGTATCTCCATTTTAATTTTCTCCCATATCTTTCCCCACCGAACGAGGTGGGTGAGCAGTACGCTCTAACCTCGCATTCGGGAGGTCGCAGATTCGAATCCCCGTCCGGGCATCCAGATTCGGGTTTGTCCATGATTTCCCCAAATCCCTCCAGTTGAATGACGAGATGGTTCCTTCAAAAGGTCATGGTAAAATTCTTTCCATTCCTTGATCCAAATTGTGTTACGCCTCTAATGACTTCGACATCGAGAAGGCGTAACGCCAGATGCACAAAAAATCATACCTTTAACATTTTTTTTCTTAAATTAATGATTATTCTTTAATAATTACGCCGGTACAACTGTTTTTGATAATATTTATTTAACGGACGCGTTTCGCCTCTCGTCGAGGCATCATCAGCGTACAACGTTTTATTTTACATTTCTGTTTTAAGGTGTGGTTGTTGGTCGCCTGTGCCCTCAACCAGCATGTTGTTTATACTATTGTGCATATTTACATATTTTGTAGAAAATTGGTCTTTTATGAAAACACTTTGAAGCACATTTTTTTCCAACGACATTGTACAAAATATGTAAATATGCACAATAGTGTAAACAACATGCTGGTTGAGGGCACAGGCGACCAACAACCACACCTTAAAATAGAAATGTAAAATAAAACGTTGTACGCTGATGATGCCTCGACGAGAGGCGAAACGCGTCTGTCAATTAAATATTATCAAAAACAGTTGTACTGGCGTAATTATTAAAGAATAATCATTAATTTAACAAACAACTGTGGAAGAGATGGCCTACAATAATCACATTTTTTTTTCTGTTCGAGACAACCTTTATTGTTAATCCATCTGAAATTAAGATACGTGTGAAAGTGTCAGTGTTCATTACACGGTCCGTTTGGGTTGTTAATGAGTTTCAATTTGTCATTCAAACCACGTATTGTAGAGGAATGCCAAAAAGTTACAGTATGAGACTTTAATTTCCCACGTGACTACATTATCGTACCTATTATTTCGGAAATCGGTAGCTGAATGTACATACTTCTAAATAGTCCATGATTAATCTTCACACATGATACCTTCCTAGAA
The DNA here is from genome assembly GCA_031002005.1 of Vandiemenella viatica. Taxonomy (NCBI): domain Eukaryota; kingdom Metazoa; phylum Arthropoda; class Insecta; order Orthoptera; family Morabidae; genus Vandiemenella; species Vandiemenella viatica. The sequence goes on from CM061921.1 coordinate 34,970,260, forward strand.
AAATTTTGTCAGAATTTTTGGTTTTCTTTGTGCTGGCTTTAATCAGCAATTAATCTTTTACTAAGTAAGCAACTTCTGATTCTGATAATACGGATAAACTATGGTCCTTCAATATGGGGGTAGAATAATCCGGCATTAAGAAGCAGAAATCTGAAATCTGCTGGTAGAAAAATTACGCACACCTTGTTTTGAAATATACTGTTAACAACCACAGATTAAAGTGAATAATATGTTCCTCAAATTTCCTGCTGCTTCAGTATTTTCCTTCCGCATAATGTAAAAGTTAGTTTGTACTCTAGACTGATTTAAAAATAGACTTACTCTACTACTATATCAATAAATAAAATAAATATTAGTAGTAGTGTATTTCAAATTGATAAAAAGTCAGTAACATCTATGTTGAGGGCCTTATTTGTGGTTTCACTTCTGTAAGATTCACGTAAAATCAAAGCGGCAGTTATATTCTGTTTTATTTACTTCATATCGTATTGTTATATTTCACACGTGGATTGTTAATCAAACTCCGCAATGTTTTATAAGAATCAACTCTTAGCGATAAGGGAGCGTCCATAAACTACGTAGCTCCATTTTGACCTCTTGTGAACCCCCCCTCCCCCTCACGTAGCCCAACGTGATTTTTGCCTCTACCCCTCCCCCCCCCCCTCACGAAGCACGTAGTTTTTTTCCCTATTGATTTCAGAAGACATTTTGCACTGTGTTCTCTAGTCTGGCAATCATAGATTACATCTGGAGATAATTAAATGGCGGAAATAAATTTTTACACACTGTTTTGTGCTCTGTACCTCACTTTTACTGTGACAAATAATATGAATTGAAAGCTACGTTACTTGGCTGGAAATCCCCCCCCTCCTTCACGCAGCCCAGCGTAGCTTTCCAGCCAACCCCTTCCCCCCCCCCCGCCACACCGAGCCACGAAGTTTATGGACGCTCCCTAAGACCCAGCATGGTGAATCTCGCGTTCAGGACGACCATCCAGATCTGCGTTTTCCATGGTTTCTCCAAATCAGGTGATTGCCTGGATGGTTCCTTCAAAAAGGCCATGGCCTATTTCTTTCCCATTCCTTGTCCCCTATCCTTACCCACCCCTAATGACCTCGACGTCGATGAGGTGTAAAGCTCTAAGTTTAGCGGTAAACTAACATTTCAGACATGTAGTCAAACAAATGCCAAAATTTTATAAGGCAAGCCATAATGAACGACGAACACATAATTAATTAATGCCACGATGGTTCTGTAGTTTATTTTATACGTAATTTTACCATCAGCTTCAGCCGCATACGGCAATGGTTACAGCGAACGTGAAATCACACCAAAAATCATTGACTTTCACTATATATAACATACATAAATTTCTTTTGTGAATTTATTTGTCAATAAAAATTAACTGTTAAAATAATCGTTGTCCCCAGATACAGCTGAGTCCTAGACTTTTTTGGATAGTGTTGTATATTTTAATCGCACTGTGTACTCAGAAATTTTTTAAAATATTGCTTTACATCTGGTCTATATCGAGGTCATCGTAGGCGGCAAAGGATGGGGCAAGGAACGGGGAGGAATTTGGACATGGCCTTTTGAAGGAAGCTTTCCGACTTCAGGATTTCAGGAAATATGGAAAACAGAAATTTGGATGGCTGGACTTGGAATTGAACCCGCGCCCTCCGGAATACCAGGCCCGTGGTTTTTAGGTTGTGTTGCTGTTTACAGTTAAGATCGAGAACTTCCAGCCCTTCATCGCATCACCGTTTTAGGGTTTTGCCAAGTAATTTAGTATGTTAAGTTCTAAGAAAATTATACGTCTGTATCGAAAAATTTTTTGTACCAAGGGATGTAAGTACGTAGTGGGAAGCAAGGAATTCCCAGAGCAAAACAGCGGTGAGAATCTGGGTCAGAGGTCGTGCAGCTAAAGGCGCCGGGATTTCCAAGCACTTACAGGTAACATGCCTACCGCAGCAGTTCATCAATTGTCTTTGTGCTGCTGCCCCTTTATCTACGTCAACGCTCTATAACCCCTTGAATTGTCAATGCCAGGGGATATTATGCACCACTATTCAAGTTGTCGCTTCTTAGCATGATTGGAATTACCTTGTTACCAAAACTGACAGTTATCCAGCCATGGCAACAATCTGAGAGAAAATACCGACGCTAAGGCATGGTTGTATAACTCATATTATTATATATCCTCGCCGTTATTCTGGTATCTCTATCGTCTACCGGTCAACCATTTTGCTTGTCCGTTTTGCATCAGATTGTAACTTAGTTATCCGGTTTTCGCGAAAAAAGTTTCACCGCTAGCACATTTTCTGCATTTTCCCAGTTTTACGTCCAATCAGCTATTGGCAAAGTCATCGCATTGGCGGAAAAGCAGCCTCATATTTGACACGAGAAGAAAAAGAAAAAGTATGAAGTAAGACAGCATATAAAAACAAAAGCTTACAATTACTGTGTGGACATTTCGTGGGAAAACAAATTATTACAATTTCAAAATATCTCGTTAAATTGCTGAAAAATTTCTTGATTCAGGACGTTTCGGACACTGCTGCAGTTGTTTTTGTTGAAAAAGTCATTGACGTATAGCAAATTGAAATAAAATTAAAGGAAATAATTAAATAAATATAACAGTAAAATATTACCGTATAGGATTATGGGCAGGGAGAACCCGAAGTTTTTTTCGGTCGGCAAGTGACAGACTTTGCGATTCGCCGGGCAATGCACCAACTAACCTAACCCGACAATCCTACCAGGAGGAGGAGACCTCCAGTTTAACGAGGAATCCGAGCCACGGTAGAGTTATGGCGTACTTCACAGCACACAGCTAGCTGTGCCAAAGGAGAAGGTCGGAATAAGGGCTTTGGAAAATACCAGTGAAGACCGAGTTTCTATCGGGGCTTTTCTATCTTTAGTCAGATGCCTTAATCACTGAACCACCAGAGCTTAACGTATTAATGAACCATTATTGGTTTCATATAGTAATGTGTCTCATTAGCCGTCACAAAAAATACAGTATTTAGGGGGCAACTTGTTTGGTTTAAGACTTTCGACGTGAAATTTAATAACAGCTTTTGTTCCTTTCTATAATCCCTGATGGAATGACACGTTAACATGATTTTTATCTCACAAATGGCATTGTCGTACTTCAGTATCCCCACTCTAATAACCTGACTTCTGATTAACTATTTTCGAATTTAATGGTGGTCGCGATTATTACATACAAAGCTTTCCTACAAATTTTCTAGACAGTTGAGTCACAAGGAAATTAATTCTAACAATCAATTACAGAAATATCTTTCACCATATCACTGAGTAAAAACTGTTTATATTCATTACAAAAAAAATTCTATAAAGTTTTACCCCACGAGCAAAAATTGTTGTGAACCTTATATTTTAGGTAAAAAACGTTTCATAAGGTTATGGAAGAATTTAGTCCACGTAATAATCTTTATTAGTAAGAAACGTTACTATGGAAAAAAAATCAGTGTTGAGCTACATTCTTTAATAGCTCTTTTCACTGACACGCATGGACCGATAACAGCAAAAGTGGCGTATGCTAATGATTGTATACAACTTTTGCATAACTAATAGCCTCGTATTCGGGAGGACGCTGGTTCGAATCCCTGTCGGGCGTCTAGACTTCAGTTATCCATTGTTTTCCGAAATCACTCCAGGTGAATATCGGGGAAGCTCCTTCGAAAGGTCATGGTAGAAGTCCTTCCTGTTCCTCGTCCCCCATCTTCTTATGTCTTTAATGGCTTCAACGTAGAAGAGTCGCATAGTCCCAAGTAGAAAGAAATACATACTAAATTTTATATTTGTTGCAGAGCCCTTACGTCTCCCTTCTGAATTCTTTCCATGTTGCTAAATCACCGGAACTACTACAGATCGAATTATGCTTTAAGGAAAATGAATGCTTTTCCGCCCGCATGACACAAAATAACACATTTTAATAACAGTTTGTTAATCGGCCTTGCTTGCTGGTATCTCTCTCTGAGAACGGTCTGTCCAGATGACGCAAAATATTTCCTATACATGCGGGTGATACGCAAAGCTGTGACTGTCGAAATCAATTTTAATGTGTACCTTGCTGGTGGAGTTTAAAGAAAAAAACTTATACATATGGAAGGAAACTGAAGGCTGAACAAATTCTACTAAACAACGTATCGGACAGATGAATTCCCTTCAAATCCCCGTCCGGTCATCCAAATTCCTGTTCTCCATGGTTAACGAAATCATTCCAGGTGAATTACAGGATGGTTTCTTAAAAGGCCGTTCCTTGTTCCCACCCCGCTGCTGACTCTAATCATCTCGACGTCGCCGAGTAATAAAGCTCGCGAAGGAAAAAATGGATATCGCTTTCTCTATTCTACATACTACCTATGAATGCGATGAATTAAGTTCTACGTTTCATTGGTGTTATCAAACGATGCAATTCACTTTATTTAACGTTTCAGAATTACTAAATATTTGGGAAAAATACTGTCATACTTCTCTCGGAAGGATGCCATATCTCTGTTTCCTGAATCGTAAGGAATCCGGAATGTTGCCACCGGAAGTATTAAGGATTATGCCAACGGATAAATAACTTGCGATCTACAGGGTGTTACAAAAAGGTACGGCCAAACTTTCAGGAAACATTCGTCACACACAAACAAAGAAAATATGTTATGTGGACATGTGTCCGGAAACGCTTACTTTCCATGTTAGAGCTCATTTTAGTTTCGTTAGTATGTACTGTACTTCCTCGATTCAGCGCCAGTTGGCCCAATTGCAGGAAGGTAGAGACTCTTCGTGCTCGTATTGTGGACGGCTGTGATACAATACGCCATTCTCCAGGGCTGCATCAGCGCATCAGGGATTCCATGCGACGGAGGGTGGATGCATGTATCCTCGCTAACGGAGGACATTTTGAACATTTCCTGTAACAAAGTGTTTGAAGTCACGCTGGTACGTTCTGTTGCTGTGTGTTTCCATTCCATGTTTAATGTGATTTGAAGAGAAGTAATAAAATGAGCTCTAACATGGAAAGTAAGCGTTTCCGGACACATGTCCACATAACATATTTTCTTTGTTTGTGTGTGAGGAATGTTTCCTGAAAGTTTGGCCGTACCTTTTTGTAACACCCTGTATATCATTCGAGCCTCTGTCCGGCTGATTCCCGACGATGAATCAGCCAATGGGGTGTTCCTCAAACCGGGGACGCATTCGGCTATTGAGGCAAAACAGTCAGCTCTAATATGTTTATCATATATCTTCCAGTGAATCCGTTTTTCCAGCATATTGTAGCTTCTAAGTATGGACACCACAGGACGGACACGACATTAACACACACAACACTTAAACACCCACGCCGGACTCGAACCGGCATCCTCAACCGCAGACTTGGCAGAAATTTCCGTATTACAGCCCGCACTAAACTCTGAGACAAGAAGAAACATAGCACTCTGTATTTCGAATGACTTTATCCTAGCTTGCGAGATGTATGGTCAACATTTGTGTCTAAAAGTTCTAATAGCGCCAAAAAAATGCCTATGTCTTATAGTGTGTCACTGAAAACAACAATTAAATGCAGTGAGAAAGCTCCTAAAACTGCTTCCCTATGTAGGGTGATTCAGGAGGAGGAGTGGTAAATACTGAAGAAGGTGGTAGTATGATCAATATTGAGTAAAAAACTTCATTTCCATTCGTTTTGGAGGTACGGGTAATGGAATGTTTTGCAAATGTAAACCTCAGAAAATGATCAAGAGCACACAAATAACTTATTGAAGTGCTTTATTCAAGCAAAAACACACGCTAATTTTACCAAATTTATATTCAATGTTCGAAAATCCCATCATCGAATTCAATACACTTTGTAGCTTGTTCTCGCCTCGCATTCGGGAGGATGGCGGTTCGAATCCCCGTCCGGGCATCCAGATTTGGGTTTTCCATGGTTTCCCCAAATCACTCCAGGCAAATGCCGGGATGCTTCCTTCAAAAGGCAATGGCCGAATTCCTTCCCATTCCTTGCCCCCATCCTTGCCCCCCATCCTTTCCCGTCTCTAAAGACCTCGATGTTAAAAAGAGACGTAAAGCAGTTAAAAAAAAAAAAATTGTAGCTTGCTTGGCAATAGTGCGTGTACCTGTTCTGAGTACGTCTTGGTGTACTTTTGTAAGGGTAGCAGAGTTTATAATGTGAGCGAGTACTACCTTTCTTTTGTTCCATTTATCTTTGTGCACTTCGTTTTTCAACCATCCCTACACACAAAAATCTAATGGGGAAAGATCCGGTGACCTTGGTGGTCATAACATTCCCGCACCTGGATCTCCAAAAAGAGTGGAAATAGGACACATGTTTATATGAGCTTTTTTACTCAATATTGTTCATACTACCATTTCCGTCAATATTTACCATTCCTCCTGTATCAGCTTGTATATCGGAATCTGCTGAGCACTAGTACTGTACTTGTAGATAGTTTGTCACCCACCCGTCTAAAAGACGACTTAATCTACACTGAAGAGCCAAAGAAACTGGTACACCTACCTAATATCGTGTAGGGCCCTCGCGAGCAACGCAGAAGTGCCGCAACACGATGTGGCATAGACTCGACTAAAGTCTGAAGTAGTGCTGGAGGAATTGACACCATGCATCCTGCAGGATTGTTCGTAAATCCGTAAGAGTACGAGGGGCTGGAGATCTCTTCAGAACGGCACGTTGCAAAACATCCCAGATATGCTCAATAATGTTCATGTCTGGTGCGTATGGTGGCCAGCGGAGGTGCTTAAATTAGAAGAGTGTTCAAGGAGCCACTCTGTAGCAGTTCTGGACGTGTGGGGTGTCGCATTGTCCTGCTGGAATTGCCCAAGTCCGTCGGAATGCACAATAGAGGTGAATGGATGGAGGTGATCAGCCAGGATGCGTACTCACGTGTCACCTGTCAGGGTCGTATCTAGACGTATCACGGATTCCATGTCACTCCAACTGCACACGCCCCACACCATTACAGAGCTTCCACCAGCTTGAACAGTCCCATGCTGACATGCAGGGTCCATGAATTCATAAGGTTGTCTCCATACCCATACACGTCCATCTGCTCGATGCAATTGGAAAGGAGACTCGTTAGCCCAGGCAACATGTTTCCAATCATCAACAGTACAATGTCGATGTTGACGGACCCAGGCGAGGCGTAAAACTTTGTGTCGTGCACTCAGCAAGGGTACACAAGTGAGCCTTCGGCTCCGAAAGCCCATATCGATGATGTTTCGTTGAATGGTTCGCACGCCGACACTTGCTGATGGCCCAGCATTGAATTCCACAGCAATTTGCGGAAGGTTTGCACTTCTGTCACATTGAGCGATTCTCTTCAGTCGTCGTTGGTCCCGTTCTTGCAGGATCTTTTTTTCGGCCGCAGCGATGTCGGAGATTTGTTGTTTTACCGGATTCCCGATATTTACTGTCCACTCGTGAAATGGTCTTACAGGAAAATCCCCACCTCATCACTACCTCGGAGATGCTGTGTCTCATCTCTCGTGCGCCGACTATAACACCACGTTCAAACTCACTTAAATCCTGATAACCTGTCTTTGTAGCAGCAGTAACCGCTCTAACGCCTGCGCCAGACACCTGCTGTCTTAGAGGATATCCATAAATTACGTAAGGTGTTTTTTCGGATTTCCGGACCCACCCCCCTCTGGTGAGATCGTCTTTCGTATAGCTTTTTTATCTCTACAGTTCAACAATTTTTCACAAATCTAACGTGAGATTTCCGTAGACCCCCCCCCCCCCTTTGGTGAGATTTCGCCGGAACCCCCCCCTATTTCACCTTACGCCTCCCCCCCTATTTCACCTCACGTAATTTATGGATGCCTCCTTATATAGGCGTTGCCGACCGCAGCGCCGTAGTTTGAGTGTTTACATATCTCTGTGTTTGTATACGCATGGCTATACCAGTTTCTTTGGCTCTTCAGTGTATAACCTCGCATGGCCAATTAAACGCTATACGCATACTCAGTCGCCATTAGACTGATCATCCAGAATATGAATCCCAACACCGAGGTACCAATTCTATAGCAGGGTTACTCACCTAAAGCAAATAGATATTGAACTTCAAATCTTCTTTCGATAGACATAATGTGCATTGAGTGCCAGTTCATAGGAAACGTTTGTGCAGTCTTCACAATATGTTTCATACTTTTCGAATCATAGATCTATACTTCATACACTAATATCAAGCAACCAACAATATATGAGATCAACTGTGATTCCAGATTCATTTACTGGTACTTTAAAGCCGTACTTATACCAAAATTAGCGCTTATGAATATTCGCAACTTAAGTTCTCCCATACGAATAAATTTTAGTTACTATAACTTTTACCAGATTTGTGAATGACCTTGGCCCAGATAGGAACTGTATGAAAGAAACAGGACAGGCAGCCTTGCACCTGCAACCAACGCTTGACACGTCTAGGGGCTTGGCGAAAGGAGGAAGCAGATCTCGCCCTTCAAAGTTTATTTCAGTGTTTGCTCATTAATGAAATTGACCAGTCGCAAGGCATCCTGCTGCTACAATAATTATATCCAATAAGCGTCACAGACTCACGTCATACGCGAGAGAACTGCATACAAAGTTGCCTTCCAGACCGATGACTGGTGTCCTACCAGCGTTTACCTATGACCTACGTACATATGAACTGTCGGACAACAGAATGATTGGAAGTTGCTGGAGGGGGGGAGGGGCAAAAAATAAATAAAAATTAAAAATATTTATCTTCTGTTTGTATGGTTTCAGTATCAAAGACACATATTCTTCTAGTTTGTCCTCTTCCAACATTTCTGTGACCTTTCGAGTTGAAATCATCCGTTCAGAAAAGATATTTTTGCCAAACGTGTTCATCTAAATTTTGTTTTAAAGCTGTTGGTGGTGCTTAAATCTCTCCTTGTGTTTGTATTACACCCTTAAAAATTCAAGAGCACCTATCAACATTTGCATACTTCCGTGGAACTTTATTTACGTGTGTTTCTAAGTTCTTCTAACGGTCCACACATCATTCGAAACTTCGGTAAGTTGATTTGAGTGTTTATTTTTATTCTGCATAGGACTTTATAATTCAAGTTGTCTGGTAGTGTACAATACGATTTTCGGAAACTGATCGGCAAAGAACGGGATTTTGATTTTAAACAAGCAAAAGAAGTAATGTGTTTGACGTTACGTATGCTCAGAATTTTTTGGGTGGGTAACTTTTGAGTTTCGTTTTACTGTTTCTTTTTTCCTTTTATTTTTCACATCGCTGTGAACTATATTCCTATTCGCCTGTTAACAAGATCCAATATCTAGCGCATTTAAAAATATAGCCATCAGCCTCAAAGGATGAAGTGCTTTGTCAATATGTACCTTTTATCTCTTAATGAGTTTCACAGTTCTTATACTTGGAGCGAAATACGAGCGAAATACAAGAAGTGAAACGACTCCCTAGGCCACTCAGAAGTATTTGAAATCATTCTCCTTGGAAGCAATTTTTTTTTGTTATTGCTTTACGACTGTTCGACGTACATCTACATCTACATATATACTCTGCAATTCACAAAATTGTGGGTGGCAGAGGGTGCTCAGCACCAAAGCTAACCTCTTTGTTTTGCATTCTAATCCCTAATGGTACGAGGGAAAAAAGAATTCATATAAGAATCATTGCGGCACCTTATTTCTCTAATCTTATCTTTCCTGTCATTCCGTCTCAAATAGGTTGGTGGAAGAAGTATTTCACTACACTCAAAAGTGAAAGTGGGAGTACGCATGTTTACCAATAAGTTTAAACGAAACGTGCGTCGTCTATCTACCAGAGACTCCCAGCCTAGTCTACTAATCAGTTCTGTGACGCTTTCATAAGGACTGTAGCAAGGTTATTAGAGACCAGATAGGACCGAGGGCAAGGAACAGCAATGAATTTGACCATAGCCCTTTGAAGGAACCAGCCCCGCATTGGCCTGGAGTGATTTGGGGAAACCATGGAAAACCCAAATCTGGTTGGCCGGACGGGGATTCGAACCTGAGTCCTCCCGAATGCGAGGCCAGAGCGTTACCGCTTAGGAGTAATTGGTAATGTCATTCCTTCCTCTATACCTTCCCCTAACTACCACTCCCACGACTAAGGAAGAATACGGTTTTAAACTGACTCAATTTTTTTTTAAATGTAGAAATTGAAATTACTACTTGTGGGACAGAATGTTGGACTGTTACAGAAATAAACCGCAAGGAGCAGCGGAGATTGATTTCGTTAGAAGCGCTTCGTGTGTGTCTAAATTAGAGCATGTGCAGAATAAACAAGTCATGAAGCAAACTGGCATCAAAGCTTTAACAGTCCAGAATAATGAAAGGAAACATCTATTATTATTCAGGCGCCTCACTAAAATGGATGAAAGGAGAGTACCAAAAATAATTTTTAATTACTAACCGGAGACGATGAAGCACACCACCACTTTGATAGTTGAAAGAAGTGGAGCGATCGATCAAAAGAAAAAAGGAGGCTCACTGGGATGCGGAAAAAGGCAGCAGCCACAGGAACTCCGAAAATAAATAAAATCTGGACGGACTAACCAGTATTTGGACTAGTTTTCTGTGATATTTGAGGTCATGATCTTAGTCGCTGCGCCAAATAGATCGCTGGTTGGCTGTCATCTACTTAGCTCCTTGTTTACTATAAGTCGTAGCTCTCTATATGATTGTTGTATTTCTGAACGAAAATAATTATAAATGAGGTGTTTCTACAGGGAGGTCATTAGAGCAAGAAGAGGATTGTAAGGGAAACGAAGAAACTCAGGCATTGCATTTATGAACTACGGTATTCGCCTGGAGTGATTTCGGTTAACCATGAAAAATTGAAGATTAGGTGGCCGGACCGCAGATATACACCGCTTCTTCTTTCCCGTTGCCAGTCCCGAATGCTACCACTCATCCACTGCGGTTTTTAGGCTGTCTTCCGTTACCATAAATGTCAATAATGCTACGCATTCAAATTGCCGCTTCAGAAAAACAAATTTCATTATCACCATAACACACATCAGCATAAAGTTTACACAGCATGCAGACAGATGGCAAAACTCGTCGCTCACTATTCTATCTTAGAAGAGAACCTCTATTTTGGATCTCAAACAAATGGCGGGAAGCTAAGTTAGAACATGAATTTTTTTTCACAAAAAACCATTAACAGTCATTGGACCGAGCGTGGCGGTGTAACGGTTAGCGTTCTCGCCTCGCATTCGGGAGGACGGCGGTTCGAATCCCCGTCCGGGCATCCAGATTTGGGTTTTCCATGGTTTCCCAAATCACTCCAGGCAAATGCCGGCATGCTTCCTTCAAAAGGCCATGGCCGAATTCCTTCCCATTCCTTGCCCCCCATCCCTGCCCCCCCATCCTTTCCCGTCTCTAAAGACCTCGCTGTTGAGAGACGTAAAGCAGCAAAAAAAAAAATAAAAAAATAAAAAAAACAGTCATTGGGGACTGCCGAGAGAAGTCAGGACTTAATATTGTGGGATAACAGTGTTTTTTTTTTTTTAAATTGATTGTAGTATCAAAAATTAAAATTTCAAAACTTGTGAATTAAAATCATTACAATTAGTCTGTTTTTCATATCTATCGGCACTCAAAGCAACAATTATATACATTTTTATATGGTTTATTTATTAATCAAAATATATGATTAGCTGCGCTAGCCCAGTAGAAAATACAAATACAACTTAATTGACATAAAAATTAATATATATTTATATCATTTATTACATAGTATTTGTAATTACATGAATTTCAATGACTTATTTTTCAACATTATTTTCATTGTTTGCATCATCATTATCATTGATATCAACAATACTTAGGTTATTCGTACTATCAATCATTTTATTATATTCTAAAAAGGATACAATAAGCTTATGGTAACTGAAGTAAAAAAAAAAAATCCATTATATTTATTGTTTTTCTTCGAGCCGCGCCTTCTTGCCAGCTCCCAATTTTCAGCCTTATCCGGTTGCATTATCTCGACGATCCCATGTCTCTGTTCTGACTGTCTGCTTTTCTTAAAAAAAAAAAAAAAAAAAAAAAAAAAAAAAAAAAAAAAAAAAAAAAAAAAAAAAACCTGAGCCACTAGACCGTTGTCCAAGCGCAACACGCCATACTTAAAGCTACAGATATAATGTTAACATTACTATGTCGGTGACGCGAGCTCATAAAATTTCACCCATCCAAAATTCGCCCAACGCGCCTAAAGAAATTTTTTTCTTAAAAAAATACTGAAAACTGTCTAAATACTTTACAGAGACAGCTCTGTTGGTAGAAACTGAACAGAACTGGATGACTTTTACCACTCCTCGCTAATAAATCACACTACAGTGTACGGATTAGCAGTCTGGTGTTCCTGGGTCGTGTCCGGCCTAGGGCATGGGTGTTTTGACGTGAAGACTTCTTCCAAGTTCTGTACTGGGTGGCACCCAAGAATTATAAGCGACATGAAAACTGCCCAGTTTGAAACGGCAGCAACTCAAGGGCCACTGAACAGAGGACAACGGGGTATACAGCGTTCTACTGAGAAAGCTTGGAAAGGTCAAGTATAACAGGCATTTCTACCGCTCCCCGCACGTAAAGGGGAATGGATGCGATTGATAGTGAACGGAACGGCGATTCAGAGCTAGCCGATTCCCCTTTCGGGAGGACGCCGGTTCGAATCCATCCAAATTTTGGTTTTCCATGGTTTCCTCAAATCACTCCAGGCGAATGACGGAATGCTTCCTTTAAAAGGCCATGACAGAATTACTTCCCGTTCCTTGTCCACAGTCCTTTGCCGCTTCTAATTACGTAAAGACAAAAAAAAGAAAAACTGATTCCCTAGAGACCGTAAAGCTCTCGTTTGTCACGTGAATTCAGGTAAAATAATTTCATTTATTATGAATACACTCTACGGCGGATAATTTAAGACCATTTCAAGATCGATAAAAGTTAATTTCGAAATATTGTGTCACTTTGTAAGTGAAAAGGTCGAAGTACGTGTTGAGAAAGAGGAACCAGAGTCAGCGAAATGCGGGTAGAATGGAAGCAAACCCCCTTGAAAATGCGGAAATGTGTCAGCTCTACCGATTGAGCAAGAAAGCCGAGCGAGAGAAAGCTATGTGGAGCACAAAATGTTCACAGACGCAATGATCAGTGGAACCAAGCGTTGCAGGGATGGAAGTTGTATTGCCTAGGGACGTGGACTGCCCAGAGGATAATAATGATACCATAGACGATCAACTGGGGCTGTTTTACTTCTATAAAGCTCCTCTGAAACAAGTAAGCACAGAGTGGACGTTTCGCTTGTGTATGTAGATGAAATGTTAGGTTGTAAACAATATTTGTCGTTTCACTGTCTATTTAGCTAAAGAAAGACGTATTCACGCTAATACTTGAGGTACTAGTGTTTAATCAAGTGTTTTGTGTGTCTAGTGTTTGTCTGTATTTGGTGGTAAGAACATACTACAGAAATCCATTCGTATACTCACTGGAGTTTGGTTTATGGCTTACAAGCCAATTACGTTTTATAATTAAAAAAAAGAAAGACCCCACACGTTACCCTCAGTTTCGGGCAGTTTTTGGTCCCCAAACTATGTATTTTAGGCATAGAAAATTCATTTATTTAATAAAGGTTCATAATCCATAATCGCAGACACTAATGAATGAATAACCACATGCTACGAGGTTACAAGTGTAAGGTAAAAATGACGGGGTTCTAAGGCTTCTTCTCTTAACATAGGATTCACGGAGGTAGAGCTCCGCATTCCCATTACAACCTTTGGCAAATGAGGGAACCGAGCGTGATGGGTGAGTGGTTAACGCTCTGGCCTCGCATTCGGGAGGACGCCGGTTCGAATCTCCGTTCCGGGCATCCAGATTTGGGTTTTCCATGGCTTCCCCAAATCACTCCAGGCGAATGTCGGGATGCTTCCTTCAAAAAGGCCATGGCCGAATTTCTTCCTGTTCCTTGTCCCCAGTCATTTCCCTCCTCTAATGACCTCAATGTCGACGAGGCCTAAAGCCATAAATAAATAAAAAATTGAGAAGGGATGTGATGGGGTCAGCGCCACTCTCCGGCTGTTCTTTTCTTTCCCGCTGAGTTGGCCACCACATTACGCATTGGAAAGCAGGCTGAGTGGCTCCTGGGAGCCGTTCTGGACTTTGAGCTTCGGTGAAAAATACTCAGCTTCATAAGGGATCGAACCCAAATCTTCCGGGTCGCAGTCAGACGGTATATCGCCTGAGCTACGCGGAAATTTGATAAAATCAAATCAAAATCTATGTAGGTACTGCTCTTGTGCGTCATATTACCTGCTGCTGTGCTCCAAGGCAAGGACCTGGCCGTGTCAGTGGAAAGCGCGAGCATTCTTTGTAGAGGACAGCGAGTTATGATTTAACCGAATCCAGCGACAAATGGGAGACACTAAACAGTGATCGAGTGGTTGTTCTTGGTAGCTTCCTCATGGCCGGCATGCTGAGTCGCTTCCGCCATTCAGACCACCCACTGAGTTCAGGGTGCAGCTCAACACTCGAAAAAACACCTGTAATATATTCAGCCGTCTTTACATCTTGCTCAACTTCTTAAAATAAAAACCATTTTCTTGTTAGCCAATTAGCAAAATAAACTGGGGTACAGAACTTTGGGTTGTGTGTGTGTTATATTTGTGATAGTGTGCTGACAGACATTCAGGGTTATTTAAATTTTCATGCCAAACTTTCTCGTCTCTCTCTCTAAAGTAAACACAAGCAAACACACACAGACACACACACAAAGAGAGAGAGACAGAGAAAGAGATAGAGAAACTGTTTGGGACAAAACATTAAATAACCTTAAGTTCTGTCCACAGGTTGTTTGGCTAAATGGGTAAAAGAATAATGGTGTTCATTCTAAGAAACTCAGCAAGATGTATAGACAGAAAAATATAACTAGCGTTCTAATAGGGTTTTGTTTCCTTTTTTTTTTTGGTGTGTGTGTGTATTTATTTGTGTGCGTCCATTTGTGTGCGTGTATATATGTATTTGTGTGCATTTATGTGTGTGTGTGTGTGTGTGTGTGTGTGTGTGTATGAGAGAGAGAGAGAGTGAGATCCTCATATTCTCAGAGCTTTTTTTTAATTTATTTTATTGGCCTTCGGTCTTGCCGACCATACAGTCATCTTCTAGTTTTACAATTCTTATGTACATTTCAGGCTTGTTATCTTTACTTCCTTTTACAGCTTGATACTAAAGTTACATAATTCGTTGTAAGTTGACACATGTCTGTAATTGAGATTTACATTTATATAATGTTTAACTATATTTATTAACTAAATGGCTCTTAATTATATTTCCCTAAATATCTATATTAATGCCATTTGAGCTTTTATATATAATAGGAATTATACTTCCTCTCTATAGTTATATTTATACAATTTAAAAGATTTAAACAAGGTTGGAGTTCTCAGAGCTTAGATGTCTCAGTAATTTCAATAATTACATCAAACATTCTTTATATGCCACAAGGTTTCATATGTCCTTCACAATGACAGCGTCCATAAGCGAAGTGACTATGCCAAAAAAAAAGGGGAGGTTGGGTTGAAAGCTACGCTATTCTGGGTGAGGAGAGAGGGGTTCCGAACCTGCTACATAGATTTTAATTTATTTTATTTCTCACCATGAAAAAAGGCTACACACTGCGCACCAGCACGTGGATATTTATTTCCATCATACAATTATCTCCTTATTTTAGTTACCCTATGTACAGACAGTGCCACGCAAGCCTGTGACACACAATGTTTGGATCGCACACGGTCGGTGCATTTGAACTACATTAAACAAATAAGGGTTCCTGGTTGTACCGGAGAAAGAGGTTAATCCAGTAATAGATCATTTTCAGAGTCGTTAGTGTCGCTATTTCATTCAGAAAATTTATGATTATAGAAAAGCATATAAAGCAAATATCGATCGTGTTAATTACATACGCAATAATGCAAACGATAGTCTTGTAAGAGAAAACAGCACAAAATGTCTATTGCAGTTAACAGGGAAAACGCTGCGGACACAAGAGAGAGGGCGGTAACACGGCAAAAGCTACGTCCGGCTACGTGTAGGGAGGGGGGATTTTTTTTTTTTTTTTAAATGCCAAAATAGAGCCACGTAGCTTATGGACGCTCTCTTAGGTACAGTATTATTTTTATTTTTTTTATTTTTTGACATCGAGGTCATTAGAGTTGGCAAAAGATTAGGGACAAGAAACAGGAAGGAATTCGGAAATAGAATTTTGGAAGGAACCATCCCAGCATTCTCCTGGAATGATTTGGTGAAACCATGGAAAATCCAAATCTGGATAGCTGGCCGGTGATTCGAACACACGACCTCCCAAATGCGAGGCCAGAGCGTTAACTGCTTACTCACCACGCTCGGTCACACCCAACGCTTGGTAAACTGTTGTTACGACATTGAAAGACACAAGGCTACGTACGGTATATAATTTTGTTAATTTTCATCAGAGATTAATCTTATGAATCATGAAAAGTATGGATTACCACCATATAATCTTGTTAACTGGTACTGGGAATTATTTTCGGGCAATAGGATTGGTCCTCTCAACAGCTGTCTGCAACCTTTTTAAGATTGTTTAGATTATTGGTATGATATGTGAAATATGTATTTCTGAGGCCGAAAAGCGGGGACATCCAACCATTCCATTAACGTCGGGAGTAGGATGGCGGTTGCACCAAAGGCAGTATACCAATTTGTTCACGTCACATCTTCGTAAATCCACTTTGGCGGTGAGTTAACGCACGGAACAAAACTGATAGGTTAAAATTCTCCTACAGACCAATTCATTTTAAAACACCTAATTTCAGAATGACAAGAAATCTGATACAACACGCAGCACACTTTGTGGACAAGATGGGAAATGGTGTTTGGTGGTCAAACAACATTACACACGACGTCATTCTGGTTCTAGAAGAACAGGCCAACAGTCTAAAATAGAAGCTTGGTGATAGGTATCTTGTTTTAAAATGAAATAACGAGTCCAAAGATATTCACTTTTAACTTTGTTTACTTTCTTTCAAGACATCGAACTCCAAAGATGCTAGATGCAAACGTAAACACATGCACCAGCGATTATAACATTCAAACAACTACAAGTCACAATACTCTGAAGAAGAACTCTCTGAACAATGAATACTCTCAATTCTAAAACTCGTTTCTGCCTATCTCTTATATAAGCTTCACAGAAAATTCCAGAATATTTCACAGACTTCCGAACGACGTTTCTGGAATTCTAACGATACTTAAACAATTAAAAATCATATTAAAACAATCAGAATTAATACAAAATCATTCACAATCAATATTAAATGCACAGAAATGACAATCAAAGATATTTACACAACAAATTATCCGCATAAATCAGTCCAAACTGTCGAAATTGTTCTCTGAACATAGCAGCTCATTTCGATACATAGAATTACAAACTTTTAACTAATGTTTATTGCATAGTACTGTCCTTGAACATAATTAGTATTTACGTTGTTTCTTTCCATCAAAAATGTCCATTATCATTTTACAAGAAGAGTTCACGGCCTCCGGCTAACAGATTTCAATCAGCTTTGGCATAGTAGTTGGGAACTACTTTAAATCGAGTTTCGTAAAAGGATTTCCGTCAACACTCCTTAGACACATCAAAGACTATGGCATCCTATTACTTTCGAAACCGGAGAAATAGAGCGGCAAATTTTCTTAAATATGCATGTGTCTTTCTTTTTTTTTGCCTAATTAATGCCAGTGCAAAATGTGCTCCTCAATGTGAGTGACGTGTTATTCGCGAAAACTATCGGTTGTTGTCCCTGAACCCGGATGTGTTTCATTCAATTCTCTTGATGCAGGAAATTTCTTTACTTTCCGTGGTTTATTACAGATTTCCTCCTACAGGTGAAAGTATGGAGTGTGTGTATGTGAGAAAGAGAGAGAGAGAGAAGGGGAGAGAGGGGGAGAAGCGTTATTGTATTCATTTCAATTTTAATAAGTGTACGAAGGTATAAAAAATCGTATGAAAAATCATTAAATCGGCTTCAGAGAATCCCTTAGTCACTACTAGATTCCCACGGTTCCTGACACAAATATATTCACTTTAATGCACATTACACCAAATGTGTGCTTTTGAGGAAATACATTTAATTGAAACAAAAAAGAATTTTTTTATGCCGACTGACCCGACTCGCTACTGCCGTACTGCGGACCACGTTGCAAGAGGCTGAAATTTATTGAAATATAAACCTCGGAAGAAAATCATTTTTCCTGCTATTACTGAAAAACTATTAGCTTGGAGTCACTACATATATTTAAAAAAAATTACTTAGGTTTTGATTATCTTTCGGTTTATAGTCAGAAAATGATACGGCGCCGTGAACATTTTACCTCAATTTTTTATATTAAAAAAATAAGTGTGGAATGAAATCCCTTGAAAGGACTCGCCTCAACCACAATGCTGAAGCTGATTGAAACCGGTTGGCCAGATGTGACCTCTGCTTGTTAGCCTTGCGTTCTCTAACCTTTCGTATGGGGGTTCTTCCTTCACTGAGTTTCGTTCCTTATCCTGTCCATTCTTGTAATCCCTATCATGCTTTTTAGAAAATTAATTTCCCCCCACTCGAATGTTATTGATATTCAGCTTCTTCACTGTAAAGGTTTCGGCAACAAATAATGTATTATTAACGTTCTTTGTACTATGCACAAATAAAGAACATTTTTGTATGAGTTCGATGTTCCTAATGTTTTGTATACCCTGGTGACAGTGATGGAATGGCATGGCTCATACAATATGCTGACCATTTTTTTTTTTTTTTTTTTTTAAATGGCTTTCGGCAACTAAGCCATTCAGCCAGCTCAATGTGTTTATGATATATCATCCAGTGAAATAGTTTCGGCAGTACGTTATGATTCCTAAGTATAGACACCACAGGACGGACAGGACATTCACACAACACTTAAACATCCAGGCCCGCGGCCGGATTCGAACCGGCGACCTTCGGCACGCGGAGCTAGTGCTCTAGCCCCTACGTTACCGACGCCGGCCTATGCTGACCATGTAACAATCTTAAACGCTTTATCATGAAGTGTGACGTTAGTGAGATTCCTGCTGGAACTACTCCACAGTGATTTATGGCTATATAATAGTCCGTACCTGGAAGTCAGCATGAATCTGTCATCAAGTCACTTTTTTTTTTTTTAACTGCTTTACGTCTCTTTTTAACATCGAGGTCTTTAGAGACGAGAAAGGATGGGGGGGGGGGGGCAAGGATGGGGGCAAGGAATGGGAAGGAATTCGGCCATGACCTTTTGAAGGAAGCATCCCGGCATTTGCCTGGAGTGATTTGGGGAAACCATGGAAAACCCAAATCTGGATGCCCGGACGGGGATTCGAACCGCCGTCCTCCCGAATGCGAGGCGAGAAATCAAGTCACGTCGTTTCAGTAGTATTATTATTATTTGCGAATAGACCTTATCGAATCACGCTAAGCCCTAATTCTCATCGCGGCTTGTTGTTAAGAATTTGTCCAATGCTACCACTGGGTAGTCAGAGCCAGGGACTGTCAATTTCTGGAGCAATGGGGGGAGCTTAAGCGTTGCCACCTGTCTGCGATTCGTTTAACTTATGTTTTTATGATTTGTGTATTTTTGTTTGTGAAATGTAGATTATGGAAGCGGAGATGGGGACCGTTCCATCATTCGCCGGGAAGGACTGTACCAGGGGTCCAAGATTGGAACGTGGTCTCGTACACCTGGTGGCTCCCTCACGTGCACAGCCACACTGGCGGGTATTTGCAGCATTATATTTTAGGAATTTTTAAATCCAAAATGTTGATTTAATTTTAAGTTCCTTGTGCTATGAAAGTTTTTAACGGCTAAACGTATTGCAAAATGTTGAAGCTTTTCTGAGCTGATAACCACATTTTATATACAGAAAAAATTCTATTACAAGGATTGTATTTTTATGTTTAATCTGTAAACAGACTGAACTAGCAAAATATTTTTTGCCCTTTTGAGTACGGTAGCTTGGTAATTAATGTTCAGTTATAATTTACTGCTTTCCACAGTGAAAGGTGAACAATTTGTAAGCAGTCGCTTGTTTTAATTAATATTCTTACGTTAACACTCGTGTGTCTGAACTGATTATAATCAGTTCAGGGTCACGCTGTAAATTGCGCAAAGTTGATTTGCTGAACTGCATACCTGAAGGAGAATCTCACTGAGAGAGAGGCAATGTACAGACAACGTATTACCAAGGATGACTGCACTCGTAAATTAGGGCATATGTATCGCACTTGCCAAATGATTTTCCTAAAGTAAATAGGATGAAGCGAATGATGATTTTCATATATTAATTCACTCATGTAATGCGTATACGCACCGAGGGTGTTGGGTGAATGGTTAGCGCTCTGGCCTCGCATTCGGAAGGACGCCGGTTCGCATCCCCGTCCGGCATCCAGATTTGGATTTTCCATGGTATCCCCAAATCATTCCAGGCGAATACTAGGATGCTTCCTTTAAAAGGCCATGACCGGATTTCCTCCCGTTCCTTGTCCCGAGTCCCATCCTGCCTCTAATGACCTCGACGTCGACGAGGCGTAAGCTGAAGTTAACATGCTTTTAATTGTTCATTTACCACATATTTATCTAGCAGTCTTCGAGGTGTTGTATAATGGTTAAAAGGTTGCTGAGATACTTTATCGGTAGCTAATTTCATAGCGAAAATGGGCTCTTATAATATTAGGCAGACCAATGATGGAAGCTGCAGTTGCCAAAAGTATATGAAAGTGTTCTATGAGTGCCATACCTGTATCCAGGTGTAGGCGGTTACCATATGGGGGGAGGGGGGCATGGGTGGATCCAGGATTTTGGTTTGGGAGGGGCTTGAGCGGACTTTGGTTTGGGGGGGGGGGCCTTGAGTCGGGCAGAGGGTAGTATTTATAGTCTCCTCGGGCCTCGAATCCGTAGAGCTAAAAAAAAAGTCTCCAAAATTACAATGTCGGAGGTGGACCTTGATACTAATTGGGTTGTAAGTGTGTAAGACTGTCGTTGTGAGTTTGTTTAGTGTAGAGTGTTGTTTGTGATGTACATGAATGTCTGACCATTCAGATAAGGCCACCAAGCTCAACGTGCACATACAATGGACGAATCACAATCTACAGTTTTGTATGCGCTCACAACATACGCAATGCGGAGATTTTTGGGTTTAAACCCACGACTTTGGTGCACAATCTGGTGGTTAGGAATTGTGCCTCCTTCCCTGCCGGCCAAGTACTGACGAAAAAAATTTCCCCACCACCACCAGGACTCGAACCAGCAACCCCCGCGTCAACCACCAATCACCACAATGGCGACACAACCAGTTAAACCAATGGACCGGGCGTAAGACAATAATACTAGTCAAAAGTTATGTGTTTCACAGCAACATACAAAGAACACATCAGAGTAATAACATGCGCAATCTACTCAGTTGAAGAGGAACGTAATTCTGCGCATGTACCAACTATGTTGAGACCGCAGAATGTCATAAATAGGAGGATTCTGTCCATAAGAAGGGACTCTGCTTTGTAGTTATGACTGGCAATGGGTAGCTGATCATATCGCCCCAGATGATGGGCATAACTCCCTCATGTGAAAGAGGGAGTACTGTTTTGAAAATATATCCGAGGGGAAAAATACTTGAAGTGACTATTAAGTTTCCAGCGGACACAGATTATTGGAAGAGAAAATTTTCTGTTGGTGCTTCAACAGTGTCGAGCACACGTGTAAAGTGTACAGTGTCTGTAGCGAGTTACCACAGCTGCAGAACTGGTGGCAGGGCCACGGCAACAGGAAACTTCTGTTTGCGGCCGCTCACGTGTGGCCCAGATAATCTTGCTGGCCTCGCGTAATGAACCACACGTCACGGGAACCGACATCACACCCGTCCTCTAGGCGAAGACGACAGCTGTGCGTGAAAGTCGAAGTGTCCATCGCGGCCAATGCGTTCTCACAATTGAAAACCAGCAACGCCACTGGAGATATTTTTTTCATGCTCCACCAGTACCATGACAGTTCCGAAATGTGCTCGTTGTCATGTGAATTAAATTTATTCAGACTGTTCGTTTCTATTAACAGTTTGTCTAATAAGTAAATGGCAGTTTTTGTAAACGTTAAATTTTACTTTTAAAATCCAAATAATTTTCCTTGAGCAATTAATATCTTTACATGTATTTTAAAGTTTTGCCACTTATAGGAAGTAGCAATGATTGCCATTCTGAAGAGTAGCAATAGAATCTAAAAGTAAATCTAGTTAATCTGGCGGTGCTGTCAACGCAATTATTATTATTATTATTTTTAAAAGTACAAACTTCTATAGGCGCGGTACGCGATGTTTGAATGGGGGTAAATCTGTGAGTTCGTGACGTCACCGTCACCGTCACCAAGATGCCACCTGTTACGTGCGTCATCACGCCACCTGTTGCGCGTATGATATGCACATTGAACGCTTTTCACAAAATCTTTATACAAACATACAGTTTTTATCAGATTTTGATCTAACTTAGCATACGTATTGTTTAAAACAAATAGAAAAACACTGTTTACGTTTGATATACAGAAACCAAAACCCTCTCCTCCTTTCCCCCCCTAAACTAAATTTCTGTCAATGTTGTTCATACAAACCCACAGTTTTTATCAGATTTTGATAGTAATTAGTATCTGTATGGACTAAGTTAGATTTTGATTTTCTGAAGTGAAAACTTCTTTAGGTGGGTTGGGCTATTTTTGAATGGAATAAAATCTTATGAGTTTGCATTACCGACAAGCTAATGTTAAGGTTATATCTGTTGTGGGCTGGTGGCTCATTGGTTAAGGTGTCTGACTGGCGAACGAAAGGTCCCTGGTTGGAATCTCTGTCTCGGCGGGGATTTTCCACTAACCCGACCTTCACCTCTGGCATAGCTTCCTGTGTAAAGTGGTCAGACTACTGTTTGAATATGGTGGAGTGCCAGAACGCTTCCGTGGTTCTGATTCCACGTTAAACTGTAGGTCCTTTTTACCTGGTAGCCCTACCGGATTTGGTTAAGGCGGCTATTAAGACAGGGACGGAAAGCTCAGACATTGGATACACTGTCATCTCGTCATTACGTCCACACGAAATTATTACAATTTAGTATATAAGTAGTTATAAGTATGACGTGTTACGCGTATGATATTAATATTTTTAAGTTTTCATTTCTGTCTGCAGTTTCCAATGACTGCCAGTTGGCTTTTCGCCTCATCTACGTGTAGGAAAGGACTGAGCGCAAGGAATAGGAAGGAATTCGGTCATAGCATTTTGGAGGAACCGTCCAGGCATTCGTCTTGAGTGATTTCGGAAAATTACGTAATATCTGGATGGCCGGACGGGGATTCGAATCCGCGTCCTCCAGAATGGGAGGCCAGAAAGTATCCGCTCACACACCACGCTCGGTCATCACAATCGTGATAGCAACAAGCATAATGGCCATGGCAGACAAATGAGTTGTGAAAATGCACACTGTATTACGTGTAGCTGACCGAGCCAGGAGGGTGAAAAGTAACGCTACTGCCTCGCATTAGGTAGTACGCAGCTTTGAATCCCCATCCTGCTATCCAAATTTCGGTTTTCCGCAGTTTCCCTAAACGACTTCAGGCGAATGCCGGGATGCTTTCTTCAAAAGAGGCCATTGCTTAATTCCTTCCAGTACATTCCAGCCTTTAATGACTTCGACATTGACGAAGCATAAGATCTTAAGAATATATATATATATATAGCTGCCTATATTTCAACACACTTTGTGTAAAAATGCAGAGATGTTACCAACTCTAATAACACTAATGTTAAAGGTACCAAATAACAAACAACCAGAAAATGTTAGATTTTTAGGATCACGGCAAACATAATGCAATAAGCTGTAAACACAAAAGTGTGAATTTCAATCCACATTTGTTGCTGATGATGCCTGGATGAGAGATGAAATGCGTACAGCTATAAACATGTTAAAAATGTTGAATGACGTTCTTTATTAACAATTAATTAAATAAGCATCTGAGGAAAACATGGCCTACAACAACATTCCATCTAATTCAATTACTTAGTCCTAGATCTGCTTGTCCAACGCTAAATAATCACAACAATTAATAATAGTAAGGAAAACTGAGGGGCTACATTGTTTTGTTTCCTGTGACGTGTGATTGGTCGTTCCGTATGCGGGCAGGATATGAGGCCAGCGAGATTTTATTATTTTTTAAATTGGCATTTGGCTTCGTTAGGCTATACAGCCAGCTCAAGTATGAGTTTAGTTCATCCAGTGCTTTCAGTTTCTCCATGTGTATATTGTCTTTCAAGTAATTCTTGACACTCCACAGGACGGACATGACAAGCACTTTCACATACAACACTTAAACACCCATGCCCTCGGCCGGACTCGAACCGGCGACCTTCGGCACGTGGGGCCAGTACTCTAGCCCCTACGCTACCGAGGCCGGCAGGCCAGCGAGATGATGGGGCAATACGAGAGCGGCAACAGGCAGAAGTTTCCTGTTGCAGGCGGTAGCTGCTGGTACGTTGACCAGCATGCGTTTACACACGAGGTCAGCTTATTAGGTACACGGTAAAAAAAATTCTATGAGTGTAGCTTATGGAGGAATTTCTTCTTGAAGATCATAACTGTAAATATCTTGGCATAATAGTAAACTCAAGGTAACATAACCTTTATTTATTGGAGTAGGCGATGATGGGATGTACCAGGGAAGTAACGGAATTAGGTTACGACCACTGTTTGAATATGGTGGAGTGGTATGGGTCCCACATTATGGGTATCACATTTTGGAGTTGGAGGGGGTACAAAGGAGAGCAGCAAGATTTGTTATCGGAAATTACCGCAGAATGTAATGACTAACTTATTTGATGATGGAGCTGGATAAAGAGTCATTGGAAGCCAGAAGGCGGGTGAAGAAAGTGAAGGGATTGCTCGAGGCTTATAATAGCGATAATGAATGGATGTATATTAACAGAAGGATAAGGAGCTGTATATGGAATAGATGACCATAAAAGTAGGTGGAGAACCTGTTTGTAAGACCTAACAAAAGAACTGTTAATCATCAAACCACGCCCCCTCTATCGTCTGGTCTCACACACAGGTCCATAAGAGCCTGTGTATTTATGCAAATGAGGCTAGGTAACCTCAGTTCGCCGTACAACTTGGACCCCCCTCGGAGGTGACGATAGCTTTGATGGATGCCCCTTCTATTGTTATGCAAATGAGGCTTGGTAACCCAACTCTGGTCGTCCTTTTGTAAGCTAATTCAAAGGAGACTTCTCCTATTGTTGAACGCTATAATTAATGAGTTATTCATGAGTGCAAAACAGGAAAGTCGGCAGGCCTCGATGACATACGATCGGAACAAATTAAGAACTTCGGATATAAAACCAAAGAATGGGTTCTACAGCTTTTTTAACAAATGCATGAGAGTAGATGCAATACACCGGAGTGAGCTCGTACCCCGGACCAAAACACCTAATTAATGCTAATTGATTTTAATTAAGGCTAATTGATTTTAATTAAGTCTAATTGATTTTAATTAAGGCTAATTGATTTTAATTAATGTTAATTGATTTTAATTAATTTTAATTGATTTTAATTGAGGCTAATTGATTTTAATTGATTTTAATTGGGGCTAATTGATTTTAATTAATTTTAATTGATTTTAATTGAGGCTAATTGATTTTAATTGATTTGCGGAGGGGGGGGAGCCTTAATTGATTTTAATTAATGCTAATTGACTCACGCCTTGGAGCGGAGGGGAGCCGAGGAACTAGGGTCGCTCCCCACGCAGCTGCAGGATGCGGGTCCGTAATTGAATGCGCCACACCCGGAAGCCATCAATTATCGCACCCCACGCAGCTGCAGGATGCGGGTTCGTAATTGAATGCGCACAGCTGCGCCACACCCGAATTATCGCTCCCCACGCAGCTGCAAGATGCGGGTCCGTAATTGAATGCGCCACACCCGGAAGCCATCAATTATCGCTCCCCACGCAGCTGCAGGATGCGGGTCCGTAATTGAATGAGCACAGCTGCACCACACTCGAATTATCGCTCCCCACGCAGCTGCAGGATGCGGGTTCGTAATTGAATGCGCACAGCTGCGCCACTACATTCATCATCGTGGGCGCAGTCTTCCCACACCAATTCTCCATGGCTCCAGACGCGTGTATAAATAGGGCTGAGACCCCCCTTCTGCCATCCAGTCTTCTCTGAGTCGTCGAGCTGAAAACTTCAATCATCGCAATGTCTTCTGAGGATCTTAGCTTATTCAGCGATATTGGTAAGTAAATTATTGTTATTTAACTTGTTTTTTTCTGGCTGTTTTAAATTCTTTCACATATACTGATGAGCTTTTTTTTTCTGCTTCAGACATTGATGAAATTCTCGCTGAGGATGATTTCGGTAATGATAATATTTTTTTAACGTAACTATATTTATGAAAATGTATAGTGCTGAAGCAGTAGTCTATATTATTTATTTGTTCGCAGGTGATTTGGATATTTCCTGCAGCGACCTTTTTTATTTCAGTACGTATTTATCTATAGATTATTTTTCCCCATGTCTTTATAACTATTGCTAATACATTATTTTTTTTCTTTTTCAGATGAACCATCACGCCCAGAGAAGCGTAAGGGTAATTCTTCTCAGGAATTAAGTAGCCCAAAAAGAGCTTGTGATTGCTCACAATGGAGCATGCTCCCAAATATTGACGTGGATGTGCCGCAGAGCATGTCACCACCACATAGCAAGCCGCCAACTCCGCCACCACAATGGGTTCTTCCACAACCACCAGCACACTGGAATATCGGTAAGTCCAGTACATCAGTAATTTGCCTATATTATTTTATGCTTACAAAATTATGTTTTTCGTGATACTAAAATATTTTTCTTCTTTTTTTATGTTTCAGAGGGAGCGGTCGGACACCCAGCCAACGAGGCAGTTCCGCCACCAATATGGAGACCGTGGGAGACGTCGGAACCTAGCCGACCGCCCGCCACAGCAGCAGCAGCCGGGCCCCCCAGCCGCCAGTCCGCCGACCCATCGCCGGGGCCCAGCCGACCATCGCCCGGGTCCAGCCACCACTTCAACAGCCCATCGCCAGGACCCAGCCGCCACTTCAACAACCCATCGCCCGGCTCCAGCCGTCAGTACGCCGGTCCATCGGCCGGGTCAAGCCGACAGTATGCCGGTCCTTCGCCCGGCTCCAGCCGGCAGTATGCTGGTGCAGGGGCAGCCTTATGCAGTCATGATCATGCAGCAACGATGGGTGAGTCAGCAGTATCGCGATTAGTCCTTGAAGACAGGCTTAGTGCATTTAAAAATAGAATTTATTCCGGGACAATTTCAAATTCTCAAAATTTCATTGATCCATTGAATTTCATTGATGCTTGCTTTAAACTTGTTGCCGGTAAAGTTCGCGAAATTGTGGATAATCGGTCCTCCCCATCTGTAAAGGTGCAGGTTGGACTGATTAACACATATAAAATACAGAAGGAAATGATTTTAGAAACCGCTCGTATGTGCTTTTTAACTAAAATGCGTGAGGTCACAACCAGCACTTGCCTGTCGGATTGGTATGAAAAATATGTGAAGTCGGAGCTCAGAGTAAAATTGTGTGAATTTCAAGAAAGGACAAGTGGCAAAACTCTCGATAGAATAGAATCCCTTGACATTAGCATTTCTAATTTTCAAACCTTTCTATCGTGGGTCTTCCTATGTTGCTCTGCCACTTGATATCTGTAGAAAGAAGGCCGTCATCAATGTTGAAAACAAGAATGACGAGTTGTGCTTTCTATGGACAATTCTTGCATATCACGTAAAGGCGCTTAAAAAAAATGGTGACAGGGTTAGCACCTACAAGAAAGTACGTTCACTCTACCCCCTCGATTTTTCAGGTATTGAGTTTCCGGTAAAACTCTCTGACATTTCTAAATTTGAGAGGCAAAATCCAGACTATTCATGTAAATGTTTTTCGGTCTGGATGAAGTTAAAGGTAAACATGTAGTTTCCGGGGCCCTCCATCACACTGCAGACAAACGCGTTTACCACATAAACATGTTGATGATTACCGACGGCAGTGGGGAAAAAATTCCATTACTGTTGGATTCACAACTTGTCGGCGTTAGTCAGTTCTTCTTTAACTAATTATGAGCATGCTATTTTTATTTGTGACAGATGTCTGCAACATTTTGGACACAAAGATCTCCTGGACCGCCACGAGATTGACTGTGCAAGGTTGATCCTGTAAGAGTGGATTTACCCGGCGACGACGATAAAACCTTAAAGTTTAAGGATTTTGTGCACCAACAGCGTGTACCCGTCGTCGTTTACGCGACTTTGAAAGTTTATTGCTACCTTATGATTCTTGCAGTCCCCCACCCAACGCCTCTCACACTACTTAGTCCAGAAACATATCCCTTTCGCTGCCGCATACCAGGTCGTTTGTCCACGCGTTCCTAGTCTGTCGCGTTTCAACTCCTTCAGGGGAAAAAATCCCGAAAATTGGCTTGTTGATGAACTCGTCAAACTTGCCAAGAAAGTTGATAAAATTTACAAGAGGTGCATTCCTCTTGTAAATTTATCAACTTTCTTGGCAAGTTTGACGAGTTCATCAACAAGCCAATTTTCGGGATTTTTCCCTGAAGGAGTTGAAACGCGACAGACTAGGAACGCGTGGACAAACGACCTGGTATGCGGCAGCGAAAGGGATATGTTTCTGGACTAAAGTAGTGTGAGAGGCGTTGGGTGGGGGACTGCAAGAATCATAAGGTAGCAATAAACTTTCAAAGTCCGCGTAAACGACGACGGGTACACGCTTGGTGCACAAAATCCTTAAACTTAAGGTTTTATCGTCGTCGCCGGGTAAATCCACTCTTACAGGATCAACCCTTGCACAGTCAATCTCGTGGCGGTCCAGGAGATCTTTGTGTCCAAAATGTTGCAGACATCTGTCACAAATAAAAATAGCATGCTCATAATTAGTTAAAGAAGAACTGACTAACGCCGACAAGTTGTGAATCCAACAGTAATGGAATTTTTTCCCACTGCCGTCGGTAATCATCAACAGTTTATGTGGAAACGCGTTTGTCTGCAGTGTGATGGAGGGCCCCGGAAACTACATGTTTACCTTTAACTTCATCCAGACCAAAAACATTTACTGAATAGTCTGGATTTTGCCTCTCAAATTTAGAAATGTCAGAGAGTTTTACCGGAAACTCAATACCTGAAAAATCGAGGGGTAGAGTGAACGTACTTTCTTGTAGGTGCTAACCTGTCACCATTTTTTTAGCGCCTTTACGTGATATGCAAGAATTGTCCATAGAAAGCACAACTCGTCATTCTTGTTTTCAACATTGATGACGGCCTTCTTTCTACAGATATCAAGTGGCAGAGCAACATAGGAAGACCCACGATAGAAAGGTTGAAAATTAGAAATTCTAATGTCGAGGGATTCTATTCTATCGAGAGTTTTGCCACTTGTCCTTTCTTGAAATTCACACAATTTTACTCTGAGCTCCGACTTCACATATTTTTCATACCAATCCGACAGGCAAGTGCTGGTTGTGACCTCACGCATTTTAGTTAAAAAGCACATACGAGCGGTTTCTAAAATCATTTCCTTCTGTATTTTATATGTGTTAATCAGTCCAACCTGCACCTTTACAGATGGGAGGACCGATTATCCACAATTTCGCGAACTTTACCGGCAACAAGTTTAAAGCAAGCATCAATGAAATTCAATGGATCAATGAAATTTTGAGAATTTGAAATTGTCCCGGAATAAATTCTATTTTTAAATGCACTAAGCCTGTCTTCAAGGACTAATCGCGATACTGCTGACTCACCCATCGTTGCTGCATGATCATGACTGCATAAGGCTGCCCCTGCACCAGCATACTGCCGGCTGGAGCCGGGCGAAGGACCGGCATACTGTCGGCTTGACCCGGCCGATGGACCGGCGTACTGACGGCTGGAGCCGGGCGATGGGTTGTTGAAGTGGCGGCTGGGTCCTGCGATGGGCTGTTGAAGTGGTGGCTGGACCCGGGCGATGGTCGCTGGGCCCGGCGATGGGTCGGCGGACTGGCGGCTGGGGGGCCCGGCTGCTGCTGCTGTGGCGGGCCGTCGGCTAGGTTCCGACGTCTCCCACGGTCTCCATATTGGTGGCGGAACTGCCTCGTTGGCTGGGTGTCCGACCGCCCCTCTGAAACATAAAAAAAGAAGAAAAATATTTTAGTATCACAGAAAAACATAATTTTGTAAGCATAAAATAATATAGGCAAATTACTGATGTACTGGACTTACCGATATTCCAGTGTGCTGGTGGTTGTGGAAGAACCCATTGTGGTGGCGGAGTTGGCGGCTTGCTATGTGGTGGTGACATGCTCTGCGGCACATCCACGTCAATATTTGGGAGCATGCTCCATTGTGAGCAATCACAAGCTCTTTTTGGGCTACTTAATTCCTGAGAAGAATTACCCTTACGCTTCTCTGGGCGTGATGGTTCATCTGAAAAAGAAAAAAAAAATGTATTAGCAATAGTTATAAAGACATGGGGAAAAATAATCTATAGATAAATACGTACTGAAATAAAAAAGGTCGCTGCAGGAAATATCCAAATCACCTGCGAACAAATAAATTAATAATATAGACTACTGCTTCAGCACTATACATTTTCATAAAATAGTTACGTTAAAAAAAATTATCATTACCGAAATCATCCTCAGCGAGAATTTCATCAATGTCTGAAGCAGAAAAAAAAAGCTCATCAGTATATGTGAAAGAATTTAAAACAGCCAGAAAAAACAAGTTAAATAACAATAATTTACTTACCAATATCGCTGAATAAGCTAAGATCCTCAGAAGACATTGCGATGATTGAAGTTTTCAGCTCGACGACTCAGAGAAGACTGGATGGCAGAAGGGGGGTCTCAGCCCTATTTATACACGCGTCTGGAGCCATGGAGAATTGGTGGGAAGACTGCGCCCACGATGATGAATGTAGTGGCGCAGCTGTGCGCATTCAATTACGAACCCGCATCCTGCAGCTGCGTGGGGAGCGATAATTCGAGTGTGGTGCAGCTGTGCTCATTCAATTACGGACCCGCATCCTGCAGCTGCGTGGGGAGCGATAATTGATGGCTTCCGGGTGTGGCGCATTCAATTACGGACCCGCATCCTGCAGCTGCGTGGGGAGCGATAATTCGGGTGTGGCGCAGCTGTGCGCATTCAATTACGAACCCGCATCCTGCAGCTGCGTGGGGTGCGATAATTGATGGCTTCCGGGTGTGGCGCATTCAATTACGGACCCGCATCCTGCAGCTGCGTGGGGAGCGACCCTAGTTCCTCGGCTCCCCTCCGCTCCAAGGCGTGAGTCAATTAGCATTAATTAAAATCAATTAAGGCTCCCCCCTCCGCAAATCAATTAAAATCAATTAGCCTCAATTAAAATCAATTAGCCCCAATTAAAATCAATTAAAATCAATTAGCCTCAATTAAAATCAATTAAAATTAATTAAAATCAATTAAAATCAATTAGCCTTAATTAAAATCAATTAGACTAATTAAAATCAATTAGCCTTAATTAAAATCAATTAGCATTAATTAGGTGTTTTGGTCCGGGGTACGAGCTCACTGCGGTGTATTGCATCTACTGCTGTCAAGTAGAAAAAAAGTAGCTCATGTTTGGAGTCGTCTTAGTGAAATAAAATTGTAATGCAGATTAAAAAAAAGAAAAAAGAATTTCTTACTGTCACATTTCGTAACATTTAAAGAACAAACAAGATTCTATTCGCTCTGGCTCAGGTATAAATTTATTAATTTAGCTGGTATAGTACAGCTTCTCTGAAGTCGAATTTCTTTAGAAGTCATTGGTGAAGTTTAATTCCCCGCGTGCCGAAGGTCACCGGTTCGAGTCCGGCCGAGGGCATGGTGTTTACGTGTGTATGTGAGTGTGCTTGTCATGTCCGTCCTGTGGTGTGTCTGGAATTACTTGAAAGATATGTATATACACGTGGAGAAACTGAATACAATGGATGAACTAAACTCATACTTGAGCTGGCTGTATGGCTTCGGAAGCCAAATGCCATTACAAAAAACAAAACAAAAAACAAAAAAAACAAAAAAACAAAAATTTATTCAGTGCATATTCAGAATCAGCGTATCTCATCAGCAGAATTTATCAAACTGACCAGATGGCTCAAAAAGAAGCTCATTAAAATGTTTCTTCCATAAATTCTCTGCAATCAAAAATTAATGGATAAATACATTATAATGCCGTTAAAATAATAATTATTATAGAATTCGAATTATAAAACAATATACTTATATTAAATGAAATACATACATGAATGAAATGTAAATTAAATGATACGGTTTTCTATGGATTTTTAACATCCAAGATCTTCTTTTTCCGACTTTCTCGTTTTTTTAAATTACTTTTTTTAAATAAAAATAGGTTAGGCTAAAAGTTATGTCCGACACAACCTAGACGGTCCGTCATGCTTGCTTCTCCAAAACATACAAGTGCACAAGCAAGCGAGTGGATGACGATGTTTGGCTCCCCAAAATTAACTAAGCGTTCGTAGAGGCTTGGAGTTTGTGACAAGTGCCAAGCGTGTGGTCCCGGGATAACACATACAGTTTTTTGTGTTATCGGACCGAAATTACTGTAACTCTCCGGTCAAAGAACCAAACTTTTTCCGAGAGCCAGAAAAACTGCTGCACCCAGATTCATTAATCATTCATCGCCGTATACTTTGCGCCTGCTGGTTTATTTTCATTTGTGTTTGTTAATCAACACTATCACGATTACTTACCAACGGTTAATCCTTATTTACCAGATCCACTTTTGAAATACAGATCTTCCACATCAGAGGTCAATATAAAAGTTCATAATTGGCAAAAATATTGCTGGTAATATTTTTAAAATCCTGCTAATATCATCTTATTGGTTGCGGTTCGTGATTTGGAGAAAATTTGGTGCATTATTTTTGCCTGTCTGTAATCCCTCAATGAATATTCTAATCCTGAATTAATACATAAAATGGCTGTTTACTATCTTTCTGATTTAACTCCGAAAAGTTTGAGTACTGAAAAGTAAATAAGGAACAAAATCACGTAGAGAAATACTGTCGTAATTATCTCTTCTGTGTCGTCATTTTGTCGAAAGCTTTCGTGCAATCCTGTGATTCATCTCCACATATCCATTACTTATATAACCAATAATCTAATTTTTATTTCTACTTTGAGTCATCCTCACCATAATCTTTCAACAGTTTTTCGTCCATGATTTCGAGAATTATTTCATTTTTTAGTTTGTCATTCACCTTACAACATCGGCCTCAGTAACATCACATTTCAGCTACTCTTTATGTCTTTCCTTACCGCTTTCCTTGTATCACAAGGTTATTTCCAAATTCCATGGTGACCAAATATTCAACTGTAAATTTTTTTATATAATGCTGAAAGTTTTCTTTTTCTGAAGAAGAGTTGTTTACTAACTTCGCACAATCAGTTGTAATTTTAGGAGTACTTCCTGGCAGTATTTTCTTAGGACCTACGCTGACACTTCGTATCTTGACATTTTGTTTTTCCTTTTTTTTTTAGTTTCCACGGCACTCGCTTTTATCTATATGCAGTCGTATATCTTCTTCTAACATTTTGGTCCGCAGTTCTAGTATCATTATTTACATAACGTATTTTTTTTTATCACGAGCCATTTATCTCCCTTGATATCTAACCAAATTAGATAAAGAATAAGGTCTCCACTGAAGCAACATTATAATTAAGAACGAAATTTTTCAGAATTTGACTCTTCAAGGACAAAAGTAGTAACTGTGAAAGTCGCGCGTATGAGGACAGATAGTAGCCTGACGTATCACAGAGATATTAATAAACTGTTTCACTAGCGTCGACTTTTTTTACGTACTATTAGCTAAACAAATAAACAATGGATACAAATAAGACGGTTGTTCTTTCATCCTATTACAAACCATCAACTCCACTAATCATGGTATTCGCGAAATTTTTGCACGGGACATCTTGATCGTGTAAGGTCACTTTATGATTTGGGTTGGACAAAGACAATTCCATAAAACGCAAGGTTGCGAGGTGCAACAAAGACTATAGTAGACCTCCGTTTCAGTCATTCTTGAACATAAACCGAGCCTACTAACATTAACATTCACTCCTAGAGTTACACATGAACTTCTCTGATACACTATGTGTGATAGCAGCAGTAATTTTGATTATAGAAAAAAAGAATGGTAAGGCGCATGTTTCACAACGTTACGCGATTCGTTAAGGTAAATGGCTGTACTCGTACCTGCTGTACTCCACCATGACAAACCACATAAATGTGCCTATCCAATACGCTCGCGACTGTCGGAAGTCGGTTATTATTCCGTATTTTAGAATTCGAACACAGAACTTGTATGACTTGTACTGTTTGCTGCAACTCTCGGTGCTGTTGCGTTGTAATCCATCAGTGCCTGCCCGATGCTTCGAGAGAGTTCTCCGTGTTTTCACAGAGGGCAGCTGGCCAGTGCCGAATCTGATGCAGCGTTCCGTGTTTTTCTTGCAGCCAATCCGATTCCAGCGAGTAGAGAACACAGATTAGCGCCACTCAGGCACGTGAGAACAACCGACACACAGCTGAAAGCCGGAACCACGGTACTTCCATTGCGAGAAACGTGCCTAAATACACTGTTTGAAATGAAACCCTTATAAGCCCAGGACCTATACTTTCGCTGTAATAACAGATTCTTTCGGTCCAAAATTTTAACTGCAGTGAAGATAATCTTCAAAACACATATTTCATTGATCTTGACAAATCATAAACATGTATTAAAAATGGTCCAGTATAAGTAATGCAGGAAGATAGAAAACGATATTTAGCCTTGTGTCAGAAATTATTAATCTGATGAGATAATTCTTCAGCCAAAGCAATACCATTAATCAAATCCTAAATATAGATTAACCAATTACTCCATTGATTCACAGACATCTTAAGAGGTCCTTTGATATCGATATCCCATTTATACAACTTCGTAAATTTTACCGAGAAAAGTGATTATACAAATTTAATAATTGCAAATAAACATGAAATTCACATTTTTGTTAACCTATACGCGACCTTGCCAGCATTTAGGAAATATTAGCGAAACACACAGAGGAAGCAGAAATTCAGTTTTATTTAGGGTGGGTATTCTGAAATGGAGTCAAATCTGTTCACTTTATATCTTACATCAGGGGAGGTATTTTTAAAATTTGTCGAGAGCACTTAAAACAACTATATCGATATTGTCAATTTGTTGCAGATTCAATCAATTTTATTTGTAAAATAATCGTTTAAAAGCCGGAACAAAGGAGCACGGTTTTTATGTTATTATTATTTCAATATTGCTTGTAATAAGTTTTCAATACGGATCAGACCAACATTAAATGCATGTTATGTTCATGTTATTGTAACAGCCCTCACAAACATAGACTTTAAATGTAATTGTATTTATGAAACATTTGTAGCAAGCTAGGGGTTGAGTGAATATGATTTTGTTTGTTTCTCTTGTAATTTACCGTTAATCGGTGAAAATGGACCTTGTTTTATGAAAAAATTATATAAATACTATTTAATATGTTTAAGGACAGAACTATGCAAGAGAATTACTTAAATGTTTGTAGGTGAACTACGATGTTTAAAGGACGATTTACTACAGTTTAAAATGATTTATGTGGATAATTTTATGTTTAAATATCTTTAATTTTCATTTCTGAGCATTTCGTAGTGATTGTAAATAATTATGTATTGAGTTTGATTGTTTTTAATATGTTTTAATTGTTTAAGTATTGTTAAAGTTCGAGAAGTATCTGTCGGAAGCCTTTGTAATATTCTGGTTCTTGCTACAAAACTTATATAAAGCGAGCAGCAGAGACACAGTTTACGGAAAAAGTTTACGTCGGCAAAGGACACTCAGCTGGAAAACTTTTGAGCGAACAGTACTGTATTAACTTTGAAAGCAGTATTGAATGTAATCGCTGGAGCTTGTGTTTACATGTGACTAGTATCTTTGAAATCCGATGCTTTAGGAGAAATAAAACAAGTCTAAAATTTAAAGTGTGTCTGGAACTAATTATTTCATATACAGGGTGTACCTAAATAAATATGGGATTTTAACGCTTTGTAGTATTAATTTACATAGAACGTAAAATTATAATTAATGCATGAAATGAAACAGCAAATCAAACAGTTATACCTACAAGCTTACAAGTGTTCAATGTGAGCACCTCCTGTCTCATGGCACACATCAATGTCGATAGCCCATTTCTTCCCAAACGTTGATTAGTGATTGTAGTATAATTGTTGTAACAGCTGCCTCAATCCTGTTTCTTAGGTCGGGAACGTAAGCTGGTAGTGGAGGCACATACACATGATCTTTTATGAACCCTCACAGGTAGGAAATCACATGGCGTCAGATCGGGAGAGCGTGGAGGCCATGCGAAACAAGCTCTGCCTTGGGGCCCTTTGCGGCGAATCCAGCGGTCGGGTACAGCGACGTTCAACCAATCGCGTACGTCGTTATGCCAGTGAGGCGGTATACCATCCTGCTGTCAAATGAAGTTATTTGGTTCGTCTTCTACCAACTGGGGAAATATCCATAGTTGTAGAGCATCAAGGTAGGAAGTACCAGTTACAGTTGTTTCTCCAAAGAAAAAAAGGCCCATAAACTTTCCGCCGAGATGGCGCAAAAAACATTCAGTTTAGGAGAGTCTCGTTGCAATTGCACCATCTCGTGAGGATTTTCTGAGCCCCAGATACGCACACTATGAGTGTTCACACGTCCACTAAGGTGAAATGTCGATTCACATGATCCAGAAAATCTTCATCGTCGTACAACAATATTTCATGTGAAAATTTGGCAAGAAAACCATAGTCTGTAGGCTTTAGAGCCTGTAACAACTGCAAACGATAAGGACGTAGTTGTAAGCGTTTCCGTAAAACTTTCCAAACAGTCATCAACGGAATTGCTAATTCACGACTTGCCTTCCGAACGGATTTCTTCGGGCTACGCGTGAAAGATTTTTTCAATCGCTCGACACACGTTCACTAACCCTTTACACAGTAACTACAGATTACGTCTTTGCAAACTGCAGAAAAAAAAGCTTTCTGTTCACCAGTCGCCATTTTTGCCACTAGCGCTTTCTAACGAATGACGGAGGAAACACTGCGCGCACATACGCACAGGTACCAACAAACAGAACTGTTTGAGTAGCTCTTTCATTTCATGCATTATTATAATTTTACGTTTATGTAATAAATCGTTAAAACCCGATATTCTTTTAGGTACACCCTGTATATTAAACCAGTCCCTTCTCCCAGACTCAACAAAATCTTGAAAGCATTTTAAGGCTGAAGGTAACTGGTTTCATCAAACATCAGGAAAATCCACATGCAAAAGAAATGGTGGGCACTCTTGGAAAGTTAACATCATCACTAATTATACCTTGTATAGGAATGTAGCTGCGATAGCTGACCGCAACCTTCACGCGATTCAATTATCGTTACTAAATGTTGGTTAAAACTGAATTTTACAATACATCTAAGTTTTCATTCAAGGAGAAGAATTTTATATACCACTGCCAGAGTAAATGTTTGCTGCTCATATCTTAAAATGTTGTTGACATCCTTCAGCAGGTCGAGATGGCCATAACTTTGAGTCTAGCACTGCTACATTCAAGGCGGCTTCTAACAGAAATTGCTTTCCCTCCACCCCGTTGCCTGCCGCTGACGACCCGCTCCTCCAGCTGACCAGCTATTTCAAGACTTAGCTAACTTTATTGTATAAAAAAAATTGTAAAAAAAACCATAAAAACCGCCTTAAAAAACACTAAAAAATTAAAAATACCTTTATACCTTGCTTAGGAAAGTAAATCTAAATGGACAATATTTTACATTACTGTCATTGAAATTTTTAGATTAATTAGTTATTTGTGGAGTTTGTGCCAGCTGTCACATCACGAAGATCGAATTAGTGAACTTCTTTCGGTGTTAGAGGCGAAACGGGGAGTACGATCAAAAATTCCCAATATTTTACAGCATGTCGTGAGGCAGATAGTGTTATTGCGGGAGACAGCTTAAGGATACAAATTAACGGTATTTTAATCTGTGGCTGGGCCTTATTGGTCATGCAGGCATATCACTGGCACTACAGTGTCAGTTGGTAGGCTGCATCATGCAGTAAACGATTTACAGTTAGTATAATATTGGCGTATCATCTCAATGTTTCAGTTTTGTTCAAACATGCTTCTAGCATTAATTGTAGGTAGCAGTAACATGATTTTTTTATGTATTATTGTTATTCATTATTGTTTTTATCTTTTTGTTTTTCTTGCTTTCGCTGGCACCGACTCCAAAAATAACTAATTAATGTCAAAATTTCGATGACAGTAATGTAAAATATTGTCCATTTAGATTTACTTTCTCCTAAGCATGGTATAAAGTTATTTTAAAATTTTAAGTGTTTTTTTTTTTTTTTTGAAAAAAAGACGGTTTTTATGTTTTTTTAACAATTATTTTATTTTTAAATTTTTAGTGGTATTATAGTTGGTTTTTTATTTTAAATATGCCGCAGCAGTTACCATTTTGCGAACTTCCTGGTAGCTCAGGGACTAAAGCGCTTGCTTCCAAAGAAGAATTCTGTCTTTATATACCACAACAACTTTCAGAACAGGGTGAATTGGGTCTTGTGTTAAGGAATATTAGTTTACATTTTGATCCAGGCTATGTTTCGATCGTATCATAACATCTGTTAAAGATGCTGGTCGATAACCGAAACATGTAACATTTGGGCATTAATACATACCACATACAGAAATGTGTCTCTGGAATTTATCTGTTTGCTCCGGCATCACACAGAAAATATAGATTTTTAATTGGTTTTCACAACGTGAAAGCTTGGGATCCAAGTTGAAATCTGAAGTACATATTCAGACATTATGACACATTAGTTTATAAATATTATGCCATGACTTAAAACTAGCTTACTTGATTTTGACGGGATTTATAACTGGATTTTTGTAAAGTTACATTGGAAACTAAAAGGGGTGAGGGTAAAGGGGAAGAGGGATTGGGCTTTTGTATACGAAATGTAGACTGCCTTTTCTGATTGATTTTAAAGTATACATGTGTAAGATTCTATTGATATCAGATAAAACTGTAGTATGTATAAAAAAAAATTAAGGGATGAGGAGACGAAGAGTAGTTTGGTTTTTGTAAAGCTAGTGTGGGCAGTATTTTTCTCTTTGTTTTAAAGTATACATGTGCAAATTTCCATCGAAACCAGATAAAAACTGTAGCTTTGTATTGTGTAAAGAACATTTACAAAAATTAAATGATTTAAGGGAGTGTTAGGGTTTTGTAAACAGAATGTAAACACTATGTTTCTCTTTGTTTTTAAGTATACATGTGTACTGTTCCATGGAAATCTGATGAAAACATATAGAACATTGGAAATTAGGAGGGGTGGGGGTAGTAGGAAAGAGGGGTTGGGCTTCTGCAACCTAATTTAAACACAATTGTACAATTGTTCTGTATATTTTAAAGTATACGTGTACAAATTTCCTTCATAATCGGATAGAAACTGTAGATAAAGGATGGAAAGGAAGGAGCGGAGTTTGGACTCTCGAAACCAAATGTAGACAGTATTTTTCTGTTTGTTTTTCAGAATACATGTGCATACTTCCTTCAAAATCAGAATGAAACGGTAGCTTTGTATAAAGAACATTGACAGTAATTAAAGGGGTAGAAAGGGGGATAGGGTTTGCGTTTTTGTGAAAGTTATGTGGACAGTATTTTTATTTTTTTATTTGTTTTAAAGTATACGCATGCGAAGTTCCACCGAATCGGGTAGTTTTTTTTTTTTTGGTCAGAAATCTTATCCATAAAAAATTACATATATATGTACCAACTTTCATAAAGATCAGTCAAATGGTGTCGACTGTAGCTTTCTAAAAAGAAATTGACAAAAATCAAGGGGGTGGAAACGGGGAGAGGGGTTCAGTTTTTGCAAACCAAGAGTTGGCATTTTTTTTCTCTTTGTTTGATAGTAAGAATTTGCTAAGTTCTGTCTAAACCGAACAAAACTGTGGTTGTGTATAAAAATTAAGCGTTTTAATGCGGAGAGGGGGTGGTGTTTAGATCTTTTGATCAGACACCTTCGTCGTGAAAAAATACATATAAGCACAAACTGTCATGGTAATCGGTAAAAACCATCGCGAATGTAGCTTTTTAGAAAGAACATTGACAACAGTTAATGGGGTTGAAGGAGGGATAGGGGTTGAGCTTTGGCAAACCAAATGTTGACAGGATTTTTCTCTTTGTTTTAAAGTATACATGGGCAAAGTTCAATAAAATCGGATAAGAAATGTAGATTTCTATAAAATTAAGGGGTGTAAAGGGTTTGCTTTTTTTTTATCAGAAACCTTCTCCATAAAAGTTACATGTATATGCCAACTT